>VYZX01004347.1:191289-204403 GCA_013401335.1 Brachypteracias leptosomus
CTCGGAGGGGCTCCGGCGCCTTGGGCGGGCGGCTCTTCCTCCGCCTCCGGCAGCCGTGGGGTTAGGAAGGCCCGGTGCTGTTGTGCGGCTTCCCACCTTGGCCTTGTGAGTTTGGGGCTAGTTCAGGAGGTAGTTTAAGCAGAAGTGTTGTCAGCGTGGCTTGAGTCATTTTGGGGCCTGCTGGGAGAGGAGAAAGATGTCTCTTTCCTAGAGAGTTCTCTTTTCTAACTTAAAAGTGCCATCAGCCAAGTGTGCATCATTGGCTTGCATGCTTTTAACCAATTTAGAAGAATGGACGAAACCAGAGGCCCTACACGTGCAGATGGTGCCACTGGTGCTGGCCTGATGGGAAGCCACCTTCATGTGCAGAAGGTGGCAGTCACAGCACGGTGGTTGTGTGCCTATGGGTCTTCTCACCTCTTGGTTTTTCTTTTAATGGTGCCATACACCTTATGAAAGATGCAAGATTTGTGTTGCACGAGTGCCTTTCTTGAGGCATGGCATTGGCAGCAGCCTCCTCCCTGGTGCTCCTGCTTTGCTCTTGTCACCCACTGAGCTCGACGGAGCCTGTCAACTGCTGCAGCAGCAGTACTGCTAACATAAGTCTTACCTAGCAGGGTGTCCCTTTCACCGTTTATCTGTGGGGCAGATGTTCTTTGTAGTAAGCAAAATCCTTGTTCATAATTTTTAGATAGCTAGGCTTATATTTTAGTCCCTGTCCTTTATGGTTAATACACTTGGCTAAAATGCAAGTGTAGCCAAATTATTTTTTGAAACTGTCACTTTTAGTGCTGCTGTTTGTTCTGTCACTGTCTTAATACCTTTCCAATTATCAGGTCATGAGTTTAGCGGTGTTCTGCTTATGTTAAAATGTTGCCAGAGCCTCAGTGGAAAAGCTAGTAAAATAAATCTGTTTGTGTTTGTTATACTTTCCTTCTTGATTTCCTTATGCCCAGGGACTTTTGCATTAAATCAGTCTTTGTTTTGAATGGTACATTTGCTTGAGTTGCTTACTCCTTCCCTGAAGCACTAAGGCTCAGTTGACTGCAAGGCAAGCAGAAAAAAACCTCTCCCTCCATAGAATGCTTTTTTCCTTGTAATTGCTGGTTGTAGGGCAGGCTATGGTAAGATGAAGAAAAACTGTGTGAAAGTGGTGGTAACAAGGCCATGGTTTCATGTGTATGCCTACGTGGTCCAGCAAACAGAAAAGAAAGTATGCTGCAGTGTTGTGAGCAGAAATATTTGTGCTAAGTAGACTGGGGTTTTTTGATGCCTTCATGTAACATCTGGATCCTTGAGCTTGCATTCCACTTTTCCCTCTGACAACTTGAACTTTGAATTCAGATAAAATAGCAAAATATAAATGAGCGATTATTTGAAGTTCTACCTGTTAGCCAGAAGAATAACTTTAGTGTACAAAACAAGGAGGAAAAAATTGCTTGGTGACATTCATGTGAGGGGCTGGCTGGTGGGGCAGAGCAGCTTCTGACCTTCCTGGGTACTCTGCTCAGGTAAGCAGCCTCTTTCCTGGCATCTGGTTGCCAAAGATACTAATGACAGCAGGGTGTATATCAGGCCTGGGTACTAAGGAGAGCTGCTGAAATAGAGCGTTAAGAAAAAGACTATATCTGCTCCTTGTGCATATGGAGAGTGGGCACTTAAAGAGGCACAGGAGCAGCGCCAGACACAACCAGTCTCCCTTTTATGTCTGTTGTTTCTGCGAGTTCATGTGCCTGTGTACTGTTGGTTTCTGCTCTGTTGATTTCTTGTGCAGTACCTGGGAAAACACGTTGTGATCAGGGAGAACGTTAAGTGTACCCTAAGTGATATGGTGGTGAATAAGGAGGAAAATATGAAAGGCAAACAAACAAAAAGGGAACTTTTGGTATTCAAATTTCAGTGCTTGGAGGTTATTTGCACCAAGTGTAGGCATGGTGCTTTAGCCCAGATGACATAGTGGGGGAGAAAAGTGTTTACATGTCCCATTCTTCAATCTCCCCTTTTATCTGTAAGGAAAAATACAGCATTTCCTTGCCCAACATAGGAAATGCAAGGTAAGGAATCCCGTGATTGCAAAGAGCTCCGTGTGACTTTGATGTAGACTGAAGCACAGCTGTGAAGTACTGCTTTCAGAGATTTAAATACGGTTTGGAAAACGTGGCAACCATGTGGCCATTTCTCCATGGAGGACTGCTTTAGCCAAGGAATGTAAAACCAAGGTGACAGAAGAACCTGACGGTGAGAGTGGAAAAAATTCAGCGGTGGTCTCAGCAGCCCTTTTGTGGTACTCTGTGCACAGTAAAGGCCTTATCTCGTGGCTGCTGGAGAGCAGAGGACAGGCCAGGATCCCTCCCTGCAGTTTGTTTTGCCTTCAGATGTGGTAATGGCTTTTGGTGTGTTTGTTTTTGTACATTCTCTTTTCCCAGTTTCTTTGTTTATGTACCAGTTATGCTGGGGAGATGAGAGGTGCCTTTTGCCCCGTGCACAAACTGTTGCAGACAACACTTGAAGAGGTTAATAAGGGAACCACGTATGGTCTATGTTAGCTGTGAGGCTTTCAGTTATTGACATCAGAGGCTAAATGATTATGCATGAGGCATACTTGACTAGACATATCTGCCCTTTTAGAACAGATTAAAAGCTTAGTGAAGTCTTGTGCTTCGGTTTCTGGCATCACTGGAGTTTCTGACGAAGGGACTTGCTTTAGCACAGCATCAGTTCAGATTAGCCTCTGACTTCTTGGAATTAGTTTTCTGAGATGTTGCTCATTTATTTACAGCTGAAGAAAATTTTCATTTCCCATCCTGCATCCCTCTTCTTGGCTTTTCCATCCTCATGGATTTTCTAAGATATTTCTCTTGCAAGGAGAAAATAATTTGCTTTTTTGACTTCTCAAGGTTCATTCCTCTTTTGGATGGAGAGGCTATTATGCCTGCATTAAGTGGAGCTATTGTAAATAACAATCTGTCCTTCAAATAGATGGCAACTCTTCTATAGTCGGTCTCTACGTGTCCATAGGGACAGAAGAGCTCTGGAGTACTTCGTTAAGACTTTAGAGGATGCTACATGGACAAATATGGACAAGAAGAATATTACCTTTTCCAGACTTGTTCCCCATGCCTCTTACCTGACTGGAGATGGACCTGGATGTCCCCCTCCTGTGCCCTGCAGACTGTGCTGTGGGGTCTGACGGGATGCCCTTGTGCTCTGTAGGTTGCAGAGGAAAGAGAGGCACTGGAGTTTAATGGTTCATCGCTGAGTTAGTCTGAAGTTTGTGGATGACAATAACTGTAAAGATTGAGGAGCTTCTTAGCTGAGTTGTGTGTGATACTTCCTTCATGCAGCATTTAGTTTCTGGATCAGTGTCTTGGCCTTTCATCCTGAGAGGTGTTTGTTCAAATACTGACTGATTTAAAAGTAAGGGGGTTTTGGATGAACAGGAAGAGAAAATCTTGTGCTCATTCCCTTTCCTCATTTGTGATTCATCCTGTCTAATTATGTAATGTAACAGAAGGTGCCTCTTCAGAAGAGACATTGATCAGGAGGTGCCAAAGGTTTTTCATGTGCAAAATGATAGGCATTATGTCTGGTTGAACTACTGTTAACTAAAACCCTATTGCTATTCTTACAAAATCTTAGTAAGTATTAAAATTCCTTTCTTTCTCATAAAATAATGCATTTTTAAAATCCATTGTCTTGCATTTAGGATAGCAAATACCCCTGTAGTATTTGAGAAGTAAGAAGATAGCTCTGTAGTCACATGTGAGCTTGTCTCCCTTTAATTTCTCTGGATTGCATGAATTACTTTTTAGCATCATTTTAATCTATAGCATGTGATACTACAGGTATGAGGGACACTGAATTTAATGTAGTAGATCAAAGTTTAGAGGGTATGCAGATTGTCAGGTATGTTGTCATGCACAGTAATGTACTTCTGTTTAACATATACACATGAGGTTGGTTACAGGTAAATTAAAGATGCCATATGATTGTTTTAAAATTTCCACCAAGCTTGGAAGCCCCTCTCACCTTTCTGTCCTGGGTCACTTTTCTTGAATTGAGTTGTTGCTGTTCAGAGTGCCCAGGTGGTGCAGTGAGTCACCAGACCTGTCAAATCAGCAGAAATTTAATCTCTGGCATGATGGACATCATTTTAACTGATTATCAGATTTGTCTAGACTGTTGCAGTGGTGTCACTGGGTAAGTGATCATCACTTTGTCAGGAGGGGGACCCTCAGTATTGTACTGAGGCAGTGGACTCATCAGATACTCAGTTTTACTCTGTATATGTTAAAGTATTGACTTTCTCCACAGAAAATGCTGGCAAGGCATCTGGGCCTTTGACTGCTTGCCAGTAATCTGATTGTTATTGTTATCTATAATTTGAATGTTAGTCTCTGTGTGTTTTCCAACTGATAACTCACTTTGTCACCTTTCTGTGTATACTTCCTGAGTGGCTGACTTTATTTCATCAAAACTTTGTAAAAAAACCCAGTATAAATACAAAGTCTTGGGCAAAGCTGATGAAAACTAAGATTTGTCTTTCATGTCCTTTCAAAGCCAAGCTGGAAGTTAATGCTGATATCCAACAAAGAGGGTGCTGTGCTCTTGCTGTACTGGGAGCAGTCAAAAAGCTCTCTGCTGAGATAAAATCTCTTTTAGGGGTTCTGCCATAGCTCTTGAAGAGTGATCCAGTATGCACAGCTTTGGTCAAGTTTCTCCTCACAAAACTTGTGTTTTGATGCAGACTCTGCACTGGAGAGTTTTTTAGGCTTCTTGCTTGACTGTGCTTAATAGAATCATAGAATTGCTTTGATCGAAAGAGATGTTTAAGGTCATTTAGTCCAACTGTTACCCCAGCACTGCCAAGCCCACCACTAAATCATGTCCCTCAGCATGACATCTATGTGTCTTTTCAATACCTCCAAGGATGGTGACTTTGACTTTACTTCCAGTGCTTTACAACCCTTTCTGTGAATAAATTTTTTCTAATATCAGACCTAAACCTTCCCTGGTGCAACTTGAGACTGTATTCCATAGATTTAGATTTATTGCTGATAGCTTTTTGAAATGGGATCTTACATCTGAGTTTCTTTATACATTTGTTGTATGGTCACTTTTAAGGGAGCTGCTTTGGTTGGCTCTGAGATGAAGGCTTACCCTTGCTGCAGCTGTGGGCCTGAAACAGCTGCTTCTGTTCAAGTTTGCTCTCTTCTTGTTGAATTCATTGCTGCCCTGGCTGAACTTTCATGGTGGGAACCGTCCTTTCAGTCCTGGCCTTGGCTGGTGCTTGGGCAGAGGGTGCAGCCTCAGATGGAGGAGCATATGTACTAAATTGTATGGATCTGTGTGCTTATATGTAAGAGCGGTAATTCCTTCTGAAAACACTCTGCCAGTCCTGCACCGTGGATGTTGCAGACAAATCCAAGCAGCCCCTGTTCAAGCGAGGCGTACGGAAGTTGTGCCCTCACAGCCCGGTGTGTTCTGGCAGCCTGACATGGCTGGTGCATGGTGAGCTCTGGACAGTTGCTCTTCCTTTCTTCCTGTGTTGGTTCCTTGCTTTGGCAGAAGCCTGCTCTGTTCTCCAGAGAGACTGTGCTGCAGTGGCTGCTGGCCTTGCGGATCCACTTGATAACTTTGTCAAACCAAAGTTCTGCCCATGGGTGCAGCTCAGGACATCGTCTTTCTTCCATGCCCCTCCCCCTCTGCTTGTTCCTCTCTGTCTCCTAATTTTTTACAGCTTAAGCAAGTTGGCCCAGTTGTAAGCTTGTGATGGCTAATTCTCACAGTGGGAAGGCAGCCCTGGGTTGGCCAACAGATGCAGTATTGCATGTCTGTTTTGCTTTAAGACCAGAGTTGTGTCTATAAGCCCTTAGGGGGAATGTAAAGTAAAAATTGATTTTTAATTTGCTGTGAGTATGGTGCAAGTTAGAAGAAATCTCTGTGTGTTCTTTAAGTTGGTGCAGCAATTTCCCTCAGCCTCCTCCTGCTCATGTTTGAGTGTCATTGAAAAGGCTTTGTTACTACAATAATGTACAAAAAATGAACAAAATGTTATGTTTGTTATTCAAGTCTCCTCTGAGAGCTGGTAGGCAGCCATATTTTGATAATCTTAATACATACTGAGGCATAAGACTCTTAAGAAGTTAGCTTTTTGCTGTTTTTAACATTTTTCTAGCTATATTTATTAATTGGTATTACCCACAGAGGACTTCCAGACTCGCTTAGGTGAACCATATGAGATGAGTAAAGGCAAGAGCTTTGAGTACTGTGTTCAGTTTTGGGTGCTGCAGTATAAGAGAGACATTGAGGTGCTGGAGCATTTCCAGAGGAGGGCAGCCAAGCTGGTGAGGGGTCTGGAGAACGTCTTATGAGAAGCAGCTGAGGCAACTGAGACTGTTTAGTCTGGATAAGAGAAGGCTGAGGGGAAATCTTGTTGCTCTCTACGTCTATCTGAAAGGAGATTGTAGTGAGCTGGGGATCAGTCTCTTCTCCCAAGCAACTAGCAATGGGACAAGAGGAAGGAGCCTCAAGTTGCACCAGGGAAGGTTTAGATTGGATATTAGGAAAAATTTCATTACTGAAGGAGTGGTCAAGTACAGGAACAGGCTACCCAGGGAAGTGGTGGAATTGCCATCCCTGGAGGTGTTCAAAAAATGTGTATATGTGGCACTTCAGAACATGTTTTATTGACCATGGTAGCATTGGATGGATAGTTGGACTTGATGATCAAAGAGGTCTTTTCCAACCTGAATGATCCCATGATTCTATGATGCAGGAGGGGGGCTGCTGTTGTCACAGATACACCCCTGTGAGTGCACGTGTGCTTTTTTCCCTTAAGTGTGAAGGTAGTTAAGAGTTGGCATAACATTTTAAGGAAATAAAAATTTTCCTGTTACCTGTCCTCTTTAAGCCAAACTTGGAACATCTTTAAGCCAAACTCAGATGGCTTTGAAATACATGCCCTAGTTGAATCAGTGGGAATTCTGTGAGTATGGCTGGGATGACACTGGATCCTGGGTGCTGTGCTACTGGAGAGGTGAGACGAGTCACCTGTAAATTACTGGACAGTAAATGGTTGTTCTGGTCTCAGAACCTAAACCTTTCCTTTGGTGCCAAAATGATATGTGTCAGAGCAGACTTTTTCTGTTTCTGTAAGCGCTTCAGTGCAGCACAAAATAAGCTTAAATGTTGATATTTAAACTGTCAAGTCTAATTTTTATGGTTTATACTCCATTGAGCTGATTCAAGCTTGCGTCCTTGACAGTTGTTTTGAGAGTCTTTGCGGGTTGGGACACCCGCACAGTATCTTTTGCTTGCATTTGAAAATGGAGTCCATTTTAAAGATGATTAACACAACAGAAGAAGGTTGTGGGCACCAGGAGAACATCCTGACTGAGGATGTGACACAGCTTGACTTCTGAACAACAGAGCATCAATGTGAAGTAAACAGATAACGTGGATTTGACTAGAATTTGTTAATAAGGTTAGGACAGCAATTCTCAAACACATCAGCTGTGCAGCCATCGTTTGATAGTGGGGTTCTCTTGATATTCCAGAATATTTCAACTTTATGTACTGAAATTGCAGTTGCTTTGTTTTTGTTCTGGCCACACATAGTTACGGAGGGGAAAAAAAGTGCCTGTATGAGTGCTCATATCCTCAGCAGCACAGTGTGGACTTAGCCTGTCATGCTGTCTTGATTGAACTGAAATTAGCTGTGACAATGTTGTTTAGCTTGGAACACAAACCTTTTCAGATTTTAACTGGTGCACTTTTGTTATTTTGTGCACTTTTTGATTGTTACTGTAATCAAAATAGGTCTGTCGCTCCTCTAAGTAATATTTCAGGTGCTTAATACAAATGACATTCCTTTGGTTTTACGGAGCAAACATTACAGTTAAAAGCATGCCTCTGAGGAAATCTGTTTTAGAAATTCCAGTTGTTATCCTGATGAGGTTGTATTCACATATTTTCTTTTTCCATGCTTGAATTTTTTCTTTGTCTTTTTATTATTACCAGGAATAAATCTGTGGCTTTTATACTGTAGAATTATTTTCTCAGAATCCAACTTCATATCTCACCTGAAGTCTCCTCTTATGACATTACAGCATCTTTTGATGACGCCAAAAAGAACAGCTTATTGTAAGCCCCAGGAACAGATAAATACCATAAGCTCACAGAATGGAATAGATGGCACTCATAGTTGGGTCCAGAGGTCTGACCAAGGTCTTGCCTTCTCTTCTGCTATTTCCATTGCAGGGTTTTGCCTGATGAGCCACACTTTATGGCAGGAGCATGCTGCTCTCCTTGTCACTTGTTTTTCCTGGTTGTCCTTGAATCCTTTTAATTGGTGTAGTGTATTCATTTTGGTATGCTGACTATAAGTGGGGGTTTGTACTTGATACTTCTGTGATAATGATACACTGTCTTGCCAGGTATTGGCAAGGGCAAGCTGAAGGAGTGTTTTGGTTTTAGCAAGGAGGAGGAGTGCCAGGTATCTAGAGGACAGGTGAGACTTTGGGCACTGCAGGACAGGATTCCCTGTGTTCTCTGCAAGGGCCAGTAGGACATTTTTTTGGTGTGGGGAAGAATAGAATTTTGTTCCTCAGTAGCTCTGTCTCCAGTTTTCCTGCCAACTATACCCTGCTTGTAATCTTGCTAATGCTGTATGTCACTAATGGCAAGCACAAGGATTAGTCTGGAATTTATTTCTGAAATGTCTGTTAGTGACATGTCTAATACTGATATTTTCTTCTTTGTTTTTTGATCTTCACTTAGATGAATGATTTTTCACCTCTGAGTTACTGCTTTAGGTCATGCTCAGACCTAGGTGGGTGTTAGGTGCTACGTTAACATGTGCTTGGCTTATAAATGGATGGAGAGTGGAGTTCACAATTATAATGCACAATAATTTTAAGTCCATGGAAATTACACTTAAGTCTAAATCCCTTTTTATGCTGCCAGAATGGTAAGTAGCTTCAGTGTAAATAACAGGCAGTATTAACATTGAAAAAACCCCACACTTTATATCTGGAGTACAGTTATATAGCAATTTAAAAATAAATCACAGTTACACAGTGTCTCATAGCTTATGTAATCTCAGCACACTTGGCACCCTGGTCTTTGTTTTCTGCTTTTCTTTA
Source organism: Brachypteracias leptosomus (assembly GCA_013401335.1). Taxonomy (NCBI): domain Eukaryota; kingdom Metazoa; phylum Chordata; class Aves; order Coraciiformes; family Brachypteraciidae; genus Brachypteracias; species Brachypteracias leptosomus. The sequence continues at coordinate 200,436 of VYZX01004347.1, forward strand.
CTATAGAAAGGGTATTTGTGTGCCCACGAAGAAAAGAATGATGTGTGTGTGCTTAAATGGGTGTGTTTCATCATTAAAATGTGTTAAATAGGTCTTAAAGAACCTGTATTTTATTTTAGTGCTGTCAAAGTGTGAGTAAAAAGGGTATGTACCTACATTTTAGAAATGAGCAAATTGTTTTAAACTTACACAACGTAATGTCCACTCTCTTTTCTGTCTTACCTAATAGCGATAACCTGCTACGAAGAGCTGCATGCCAAGAAGCCCAGGTAATACCGTTTAAAGTGATAAAATTAGATTAAAATCTTCCTCTTATCTTGGTTGTGCAGGGCTCCTGAGATTTTCCCAGCGGGCCCTCTCTACGTGACAAGCCTTCTAATGATGCCATCTGTGTTCTTGTGCTCAAGTGCCAAAGGGTGGTGGGGCCTCCAGCCGGGCTGCTGCCCTGACAGCTGTTGTGATGGATGGTGTGGTGTTATCGTTGGGGGAATCTTAGTTGCTTCTGTAGCTACTCAGACTTCTGTTTCTGCAGGTGTAATTGCTCCGTGCCTGTAAAGTGCTGGTAGGAAGATGATTTGTTGATAGACAGGAGGCTGAGATCTCAGATCCGCTGTGACGGGTGTACTCCGGGCAGAAGTGGCACAAACTGCTTCATGTTAGTGCTCAGCTGGAGAGACTTTGCCTTTGTCTATTTGATCCCGACTGATTTATCAAAGATACTAAGTGTGAGGACTGACCTAGTCCTTTGGAGACCCATGTACTGGGAACTTAATGGAGATAACCCATTTGCTGATCACTGACAAGAAAGACAGTATTCAGAGATACTTATTCTCTGAGTATAGTGACTATTGCATTCTGTAGCTTGTGGCCTTCATGGGCAGCCAGCAGTGAACAAACACCCGTATTGTAGTATTCCCGTAAAGAAATCTTGTCCTTAATAAGCAGTCTTTCAGGGGCACAAGTGCTGCTGCCCGTGAATGACATCACTACACAGATACTTCTTACTGGTTCTGATTACCTCAGTGGTGTGCTGTAGGATTTTAAGAGTCTTTCTATCTCCCACAAATTAAGTTTATTCTAAACCTGCTTCTCCATACCAGATCTTAGAAACTTTGCATTATGTAACACTGCTCCCATTGTTGCTGTGGGCTGGGGCCTGAGAATTATTTTTCTCATTAAAAAACTTTCCTTGAGATTATCCTGCTTCTGCGGTGCACTGAATAATCCCAATTTTAGCCTGCCTACTGCTGATGGAAAAACATTCACAGGGACTTGATTTGGGCAATAGAACTTCATGCCAAAATAGATGTAAGGGAGCCCAAGTCTCATGAAAAAATAAGAAAAATCTTTCCCTGAAAATACTGCTTTCATAGATCATACTTAGAGCTTTACAATCAAATGCATTTCCAACTCATAGTTGTTCTTGATTTTTCTTTTCAATATTAATTTTTACTGTGTAATACCAAAGTGATAGAAGTATTTTATATCAACAAAAATAGCAGTTAATGCCTCAGTATTTGAAGCATGCTGACCAAATTAAACATTTTTTAAAAAGGCACTGATAAAATTGTATATAAGAAGTTAAAGGACCTAAGTGTGTTTGCTGTCAAAAAGGTGTAACTGCTAAGGAAAGACTGGTACAAGAAGAGTTCTGTTGTGGAACAGATTCTGACTTTTCTGTTTCTTAATTCCAGTCATGAAATGATAGGATCTATTCTGTTATGGCTCATCCTTATAAATGAAAGTGAAAAAGCGCTGTCAATAGAGCTTCCTGCAATTTTAGCGTTAAAGCCTCAGAAAATATCCTGCAGAAGACTCCTGCATTAGAAAGGAATGAACCAGAAAGCCTAGTAATCAATTCTTGCTGTAATTTCCATTCTCACCAATGCGTCAGTGCCAAACACTGCTTGAAAACACACAGCAGTACAGCAGTAAGGCATTAAATGTCTGATACGTTCTTCAGAATAACAGCAGTCTGTAACTCCTTGAAGAATGCTACTTGCTTTTATAGTTTATAAGTATTGGGAAAAAAACACAGGCAGACTCACCCAAGAAGAAGTTCAGTCTCAGTGAAGTTGGGGAAGGGTTTCCCCACTATTTTTACATCAGATTTTTAAGCTTTTAAGGCTGTTAAAATACGAAATTGATGAGGCCCTTACCTTCCTGCCAGAGTATCTGCTACAGCAGTATTTCATGCAAAGACTCCACCACTCATTTCTGAATTTAAATATCGGTTTATGATGACAGCCTTGGGGTGGCAAACAATCAGAAAGATTCTATAGTAACCCATTTATCATATTTTCAACCTTTTACACCTCCTTCTCTGGAATAAGCCAGTGTCATAGAATGTTTTAGGCTGGAAGGAACCTCTAGAAGTCATCTTGTCCAACCTCCCTACACAAGCAGGGACATCTCTACCTAGGTCAGGCTGCTTAGAGCCCCATCAAGCCTGACCTTGAATGACTCCAGGGATGGGGCCTCCACTACCTCTCTGGGCAGCCCATTCCACTGATCTATCACCCTCATATTAAAGAACTTTTTTCTAATATCCAGTCTAAATCTATCCTTTCCTAGCTTAAAACCATTACTCCTTGTTCTATCATTACAAACCCTTTTGAATAGACCTTCCCTCGCCTTATAGGCCTTCCCCCACCTGAATGTGGACTTCCATTTGCAAATGCCGTCTCGCTGGTGGACCTTGTTTTCATTGAACTCTGAGCTTGTGTTAAAGAGATCGTGTTTAGCTGGCAAGGAATTCACTCTGTGAGGCAGGGATAGTTTTCTTTGAAGGAATGTAGTTTCTTTGTTAATGTTCATAAAGCGTTATAAAGTCTTTGAATAAAGAATTTTTCATAGTTGCAAAATAGTGATTGTCATCTTACAAGTCCAGAAATGCAGTACCTGGAACTGCGTGTTGGACAAAGAGGTGGCAAAACCATTGACTTTCCTAAATTATACCTTTGTATATATATGTAGTAACCATTTAAAATGTTTGTCTTGAAGTTGTCTTTCTTTATGTTGTGCTCTGATAAAGAGACTTCTAGAATGTTGCATTATTATTTTTTTATTTCCTGTCTTAATAATCAGCACTTTCTTTAGAAATGCCCCTGTATGTAACATAAATGTCTAAATATATTACATAAAGAAGTGATTATGTCATTACTCATAAATTCTTCAAGCCTTGTTAGGTTGTTTAGTGCAAGCAAATACATCACATTGTGCCCCCCAAGCAAATAATTAATTGTTTCTAACAGCTGTAACATGCTAGAGGTCCCCTGTATTTCCCAATTCCTGCCCAACATCGCAGTAGAATAAATTGGTCTGTTTTCCAGCTTATTTTTAAGTAAAGCTTAAAGCCTGCTGATTTGTTTCCCTTTCTTTGAAGACTTCTTTACTCTCAGAAACTTCTCTCATCCTTTTCCCTTCTTGAAAAAGAAATGTGTTTTAAGCAGCATAGCCAGCTGCACAGTTCTTATAATTGAGGTTTCCTGAGCAAAGTTAGCAAGTGGAATTAATTATAAATTTAAACACCTAATGATCACTAAAATCTACTGTGCTTTGTGTACACAGTGTCCACCCTTTTCAGTATAATAGTTCCTGCTAGAGGGATTAAAATAAAGGGGGGAAAAAAACAGGGGCAGTTGACTGTGTCTTGTGCTCAGTGCTGTTGTCTTTTGTTCCTACTTTATTTCTGGGGATTCAGGATGGTATTGCTGAATACATTGTCATCATAGAATCATTTAGGTTGGAAAAGACCTCTAAGATAATCCAGTCCAACCATAACCCTACTCTACCCAGTCCACTACTAAACCATGCTCTAAGCACCACATCTATACGGCTTTTAAACACATACAGGGATGGTGATTCAACCACTTCCCTAGGCAGCCTGTTCCAGTGCCTGACAACCCTTTCAGTGAAAAAATGTTTCCTAATGTCCAACCTAAGCTTCCCCTGGCACAACTTGAGGC
>VYZX01004348.1:11438-44267 GCA_013401335.1 Brachypteracias leptosomus
CCTTGCACTTGGCCTTCTTGAAGTTCATGATGTTGGCTTGACCTCAGCTCTCAAGCCTGTCAAGGTCCCTCAGGATAGCTTCCCTTCCCTCCAATGTGTTGACTGCACCACATAGCTTGATGTCATCCACAAACTTGCTGAGGATGCACTCAACTTTCTTATCCTTTTCTAATCTCAATCCTTCTAATCAGATACATCTATCCATATCTTTCATCCTTTCGAACCCATACCTGTTCCTCCAGGCATCAAGCCTTACTCATTGGCATAATGATTTTGTCTTACTTTATCAGTATCCATTCTCAGATGACAGACTTGGTTTCCTTTTCTCTTCTCTGCTAAAAGCTAATCTTTTTTGCTTCCTCTTTGCCAGTCTTAGCTTCAGAGTTCTACTCACTATTGTCAATATTTTTGTTAGTTGCCAAACACATGTGCTTTGTCTCATAAACTCACCTATGTGCCCATCTTTGTTCTTTTTCTTTGTCTTTGCAATCACCACTTCACAGCCTAGAAAAGATTATACCAAATGTTGAACTCACTCTTTAGGAGCAGTTGGGTACTTTGAAATAAGCATTCTCAAAAGAGAGATTTTCCTGTCAAACTATAAAAGAGCAATTTCTACATTTCTTCATTAAGCAAACCTAGACCAAAAGTATTACTTCATTCAGTCAGGAAACATAAAGAGTCATCTAATCAATAGCTTCCAAGAAATGCAATTTTGAATATCATGGAAATAAATAATCAGAAACCTACCAAAGTATCTATCTGTGAATACAGTAGTGTCCAATTTTAAGAGAAGAAATAAACGGATTGCATTCATCTAATGAAAAATAGATGTCTGTGATATTGATACTTTTCATTCCTTCCTCTAGTCTAACCAAATTTTTTTGTTTCCCCCCTCATCTCAGTTTAACTATTCTGAAAAGTTTGACTAATATCTTTTCTTTCCTGCTTCTCCCTCTTTTTCTCCATATCTTTGGACATGAGGTTGTCTAGAGCATTTGTTACCATAGCTTCACAATTCAGTGTACCATATTGTTACTCTAGCAATATCTTTTTGAGCACATCCCTGGCATGCTTTATCAATGCTTCTTTTTCTTTGTATGATTATGAATAGTCATTTCCAAAGCTAAATGTACATCAACACGTGTGCTGATGAGTTACCAGAATATTCTTTCATCTTGATCCTGTTTTCAGTTCTACACCTGCTGTCAGCAGTTGTCTTAACTTGCAATTTCCTCTTGTCCTCTGTTATCTGGTTGTATAAGTGAGAACCTAGAAAGCTGCTCTTTTCCAGCTAGCCCTGACTGGAATATATTGAGAACATTTCATTTCAGACCAGTCATGATGTTTGCCAAGATGTGTAAGTTTTTATAATACATACAAAATTATCTATTTCAAATATATAAGCCCCAAACTGTATGATATAAAATTAACAACCTAGAAGAAGATGAAATTGGTAGAAGGACCTAAATATTTGCTCCAGAGAAAATGGAATAGAAGATTGCAGGCATCCTATTCCTGAAGTTTTTTAGCCTTGCAAACACTTATAATAGTTCATTTTGGGAAGAAGTGCAAGCATATAAGTTCTTGCCTCCTTCTTTTGGCATGGTGATCACTTGAGTATTTTTCTCTCTCTTACATATGAAAGCACTTTTTTTCCCCACTTTTTTTTTTTTTAAACTGGCCCTTAAAAATTTTCAATATTTATTCTTTTCAGTGATTTTTTCTTACCCTTTATGTGTTTTACCATTTCAAGAGAAAGAATAGACAGCATAAAAAATAATACTTTGGAATTCAATGACTTGGGAAATGGGTAATTGGGAAAACTAAATAGCTCATGGTGATGAGCTCTTACTTTAACATGACATCTGGATAAGCAGCTGTGATCCTTGGATGCATAAGCAAAGGAATATTGAATAGAAATAGAAAACTGTTCTACAGCACTGGAATACCNACTCCACTGTCATGGCAGGATTACCTCACACTAGACAATGTTGGCTCATGTTGAGCTTTTCATCAACCAGCACACCCAAGTCTTTCTCCTCAAGACTACTGGCAATCCATACTCTGCCTAGCCTGTATTTTTGTTTGGGGTTACCCTGACCCAGGTGTTGGACCTTGCACTTGGCCTTCTTGAAGTTCATGATGTTGGCTTGACCTCAGCTCTCAAGCCTGTCAAGGTCCCTCAGGATAGCTTCCCTTCCCTCCAATGTGTTGACTGCACCACATAGCTTGATGTCATCCACAAACTTGCTGAGGATGCACTCAACTTTCTTATCCTTTTCTAATCTCAATCCTTCTAATCAGATACATCTATCCATATCTTTCATCCTTTCGAACCCATACCTGTTCCTCCAGGCATCAAGCCTTACTCATTGGCATAATGATTTTGTCTTACTTTATCAGTATCCATTCTCAGATGACAGACTTGGTTTCCTTTTCTCTTCTCTGCTAAAAGCTAATCTTTTTTGCTTCCTCTTTGCCAGTCTTAGCTTCAGAGTTCTACTCACTATTGTCAATATTTTTGTTAGTTGCCAAACACATGTGCTTTGTCTCATAAACTCACCTATGTGCCCATCTTTGTTCTTTTTCTTTGTCTTTGCAATCACCACTTCACAGCCTAGAAAAGATTATACCAAATGTTGAACTCACTCTTTAGGAGCAGTTGGGTACTTTGAAATAAGCATTCTCAAAAGAGAGATTTTCCTGTCAAACTATAAAAGAGCAATTTCTACATTTCTTCATTAAGCAAACCTAGACCAAAAGTATTACTTCATTCAGTCAGGAAACATAAAGAGTCATCTAATCAATAGCTTCCAAGAAATGCAATTTTGAATATCATGGAAATAAATAATCAGAAACCTACCAAAGTATCTATCTGTGAATACAGTAGTGTCCAATTTTAAGAGAAGAAATAAACGGATTGCATTCATCTAATGAAAAATAGATGTCTNCCCCACTTTTTTTTTTTTTAAACTGGCCCTTAAAAATTTTCAATATTTATTCTTTTCAGTGATTTTTTCTTACCCTTTATGTGTTTTACCATTTCAAGAGAAAGAATAGACAGCATAAAAAATAATACTTTGGAATTCAATGACTTGGGAAATGGGTAATTGGGAAAACTAAATAGCTCATGGTGATGAGCTCTTACTTTAACATGACATCTGGATAAGCAGCTGTGATCCTTGGATGCATAAGCAAAGGAATATTGAATAGAAATAGAAAACTGTTCTACAGCACTGGAATACCTATTACTAGAATATTATATGTGATTCTAGTATCCAAATTTAAGAAAAAAAAAAAAAAAGAAAGTGAAAATTAAGGCTTAGAAAAAATATCTGGGATCAAGAAAAAGGAGTTCAATTAAATTACCTGAAAAAGGCAGATTTGATCACTGTCAGCAAAATGGTGACATGGCTGTAGTATGTGCTGACAACCTGTTGGGACACAAAGAGGTTCTGAGAGGTGCAGGGCAAATACTGAGGTTATCATTCCCTCCATATTAGGATATTTTACAGTATAATGATTTGGGGTTATCTCAAAAGAAGGAGCCTGCAGGAAACCATTTAACAGTACTAGTAACAAGAGTGGTTAAGGTATGATGGCACAGATATTAGTATGTGCTAGCAAGCAGAGAAAACCCCTTCAGGGAACTTGGTTGTTATGAGCAGTTACATTAAAGAAAATTTCTTATAGTAAAGGCATGATGTAGAAGGCAAGAAGCATAACAAGATCTAGTGACTGGAAGTGAGAACCACTATGTAATCAATAAAAAGGCAAATAGCCACTAAAATAATTTACATTGGGATTTGGTGGACTATTGATTTGCTCTGTGACTTGATGCCTTGGATTAAATGCTGTTTTAAAGGGTGTTCTCTAGATCAGCCATGACATATAGGCAACATTGATGAAATTTTATGGCCAGGATACATATTAGTTACTCACAGAGGCATGTAAGAGCCTCTGTGGTTATCTGAGTTTATCAAAAGGAAAAAGAAAACCTGATACAGACTGGCAGAACCGTAGAAAATCTAGTCTTCATAGAAAGAATATTTCTAAATTTCCTAAAAATTCACTGATATTTTACTACTAGTAGTAAGGCAGCCTCAGAGACTGATCTATTTTACCCTTCATCCAATCTTGATAACCAATGCACTTAGTAATAGGATAACAGAAACTCCCTTGGCCATGCTGAAGGTGGTATTCACAGAGTTGCTGGATACCCTTCCAATCATGCAGCCTGCTCTTTCTGCCAGCTTCAAGAAGCCTCTCGTAATCTGAGGTTCTGCAGCTCCAAGGCACTGTTGAAATGATTTGCTCAGACTCCCTTCTGGCCCGTTCTTGAGCAGTAGTGATCAATCACAATTGAGTTCCTGGTACCATGTCACAACAAACTGATTAAACTCTCCCTGAAGAAATCACAGCTGTTACTTGGCCTAATAATATCATCCAGGGTTTTAAATTACAAAGGAGATTATATTTGTCTTTCAGAGAAAACGTTTTGATTGGAAAGCTCAGGAAAAAAAACGGTTCAAATCATGTCAAGTGATTTTTTTAGATAGTTAATAGTATGATAACTTTCAGAACTGTAGTGTAAGAAAAAATTATCAAGGTGTTTATAGGATGTTTCTTTGCCTTTTAGTGTTCTAACTGCTTACAAACAATTATCTAATCCCTGTTTTGCAGGTAGCAAGCACAAAGATATCATCAGTTTCGTTAGAGAGTCCAGAGCTCTCCACTGAACAGCTGCAAGGATCCACTTCAGTCGCTGATAACTCCAGCTGATAACAGATATCCTAGCCTGGAGAAATCCCACTGATTGCTAAGGGAGATACTCTTAAGTAAGTCATTACCCTTGTACAGCCTATGTTTTCAAAATTCAGACTTTACTTTATCTGTAAATTCAAAATGCTTTATTATGGGAAGTAATGACTAAATTTAAGCCCAGAAATGTTTTACACAGAAGCACTGAAAATCACAGCCGACATATATGCATAGAGATTACATGCAATGTACTACTTCTTTTAAGTTTGTCATGAAATTAACTATGTTGATTTGTATCAAAATCAGATTTCATAGTGCTGCTCTGTTGCTCAAAATAAAATTGAATGGATTAAGGAAAATGCCTATGATCTCCAACCACAAAATAAATAAATGTTACTAACTACCTTTATTTTTAAAAACAAAACAAAACCAGAAGAGCATTGTCATAGTAAAGAAAATAAATATTTAGCTGACTCAATACTCAGTGGATTATACTGAGATGAGCTGAGTTTAGATTTGACTGACCAGTGCTCAGATCATACCTCGGAAGAAGAGGGAGAACAAGCCTCCAGAAACACCTAATAAATGTGTGTAATTTAGAGCATAATTTAACACATAATTTGAAGCAGCTTTTCCTTACATTCACAAGATGCCCTCATTTTGCTCAGGGCAAAGGAGCAAGGGCAGAGAGTACACTGATGCCATCTTTACATCATACATCATTGCTTGCCTGGGAATGGATGTCTTGCCTACCTTTTTCAGCAAGCTTGTATTACTATTTTTGTTTTCTAAGCAGTGTAACAAGCACAGAGGCAAGTGGCACAGAAAATAGGCAAAACTCTGAGGCATGTTGGAAAAAATATGACAGGGATCTGCAAGCTCACCAAAGCTGTAATTTCCAAAAACATCCAATCATCACATCCCTGGTTACATAGAACCAGGTCAGACAGAGACATTTGATAAATCAGGCTTGTAAACCCGACATTCAGACTCATTGAAACTATTGAAAAAAGAATTCACCAAGCCATGTACATTTTCAGAGAAAATGTAATAAAAATGTAGAATATTTTCAGTTGAACTTTGTGGAGCTATTGAAACTTAAGTGCATTTTAAGCGCATGCAGAAGTGGTTCAACTTCCTTCTGATTTCCTCAGAAATCAGCACAGGCCATAATTTCTGTTTCTTTACAGCTCAGGTCCTAGATGTGCCTAAAGATAAGTGAAAATAAGAAAACCTTAAGAGTCCAAGCTCTCATCTCACATCTCCTTTTCTCCCCATGTGCCTATCACACTGCCCTTACCTACAGCGTTCAGGGGTGCAGGCCAGTGGCTTCTCATTTAGACTAACTCTAAACCAGGACTTTCAGATGTGAATGTCATGCAAAGTGTGGAAACTGTGTGTTCTCTCTGCACATGCTGAGGTGCAAACCAATTATATTTCTGTTGTTTACATTCAGAGCTTTGAACCAGACTTCTATACGGTCATATCTTCAGCTTTGGCTGTATTTGCTGATTCCTGCTGTGACCCATATCAGGTTCACTGACCATCCAGAACAGCCAGAGAGGTATATTTGCATTGTTAAACAAAAACGGCTCAGGGAGTGGACTTGAGCCATAGATCTTTGCTCCTCCACACTGCTGAGTTGTTGGATGGCTCATTGTTTTGAATACCTCCCTAAGACGCATCTACTAACAAAAGGGGATAGGTTTAAACAGCATGCATTCCAAATAATCCTCAGCCACATGGTGTGTTTTCTAATTCTCTTTTAATCAGTAATATAGACATGGTCACCGTACATTCCGGCCTAATCCCTGCGTGTACTTTTTCTTTATGATGAAACCAGGGCGCTCATGACAATGCATGCACCACCCTCAGGTGGATTCAGGATGTGCCCAGCACAGGCACAGAGACATGGGAACTGGGATATGCTCTTAGGTTCTCCTGTATACACATCCTCCAGTACAGCAAAAATTATTTATTTTATGTTAGTTTCAGTAATGCATTTATATTAATATATGAAAAGACCTAAAAATGATACAAGGCATCAAGCCTACTTTTTGTCAGAAGCATGTTTTGTTTTCTCTTTCTTCATTTTAAGGATAAGGATATAAGAAACATACAATCCTTAAATTCCCTTATGGCTGTGAGGATGGTTTTGTGGTGTAATGTTTTGCAGGGTGATGCAAAGGAAAAAAAAAAGAAAAAGTCATGAAACTCTATGACTGGCATTCACAGAAATTAGAATATCCTGTGATGCAGCTATACCTTTTTTCACAGTTTGTTTAAGGAATGGTGATGGTGGGTGTACTTTTTTCTTCTTCTGTTTCTTATAACCTCAGCTCCTGGAATCAAGTGATTATAGCAGATGCTAAATTTTAATTTCTCATTAAGCAGATTCACAGCCTTCACAGATGAGGGAGAGGTTAAAGATATGAATTACCAATTCCAATTAATCAAAAACACATCCTAAAAATTGTGATTTCCTCAGGTTGTAGTCAAAAATTCTGAATGTGTATGTTGGAATACGGTACAATAAAATGACACTAACTTGGCCAAGTTGCACATGAAAGTATTATACTGTAAAAGAGTTACAGATTGAATCCCAGATCCTGCATGTTATAGAAATAATCACAGAAAGGGCTTAAGCTCACTGTGGAGTATGTGCACATATTTCCAATTCAAACACAACATATTGTTATTATTAACATATTCCTAGAGAACCCGAAGGTGCACAAGTCCATGGGACCTGATGAAATACATCCATGGATTCTGAAGGAACTCGCGACTGAAGTTGCTAGGCCACTAGCCATCATATTTGAGAAGATGTGGCAGCCTGGTAAAGTTCCCACAAACTGGAAAAGGGGACACATAACCCTCATTTTTAAAAAGGGAAGCAAATAAAGCCCAGAGAACTACAGACCAGTCAGCCTCACCTCTGTGCCAGTAAAATCATGGAACAGATCCTCCTGGCATCTGTACTAGAGCACATAAAAAACAATGAGGTGAATGGTGATAGCCAACACTAAAGGCAAATCATGCCTAATTTGGTAGCCTTCTGTGGAGAGGTATCTCCATAAGAATGGACATGTGAGCAAACCCAGACTTGGTGACGCCAGCAAGGCCACACAAGGACGGCTACATGGAGCACTTAAACAAGGACCCACAAGGACGGCCACGTGCAGCACGTGAAGCGGCAGTGACGCAACAAGAAAAAGGAGGCAGAGGGCGGAACTAAGGGCGGCGCCTTGAGAGCAGTGCCTGGCCAATCAGGAGATGTTCCTTAGCGCCTGGCAGAGTTTGTTACCAAGTAAGACTTGTGCTTCCAGTGCGTGATCAGCGCTGGTGGGTATATAACGAGTGAGCTTCGGGCAATAAACGGCAATGCTTGGATTACATTAGTCCGTGTACGCATAGTCCATTGATCTCCTGCCGCAGCCTTCTATGACAGAGTTACAGCTCTGGTAGATATGGGAAGAGCAACTGATGTCATCTACCTGAACTTGTGCAAGGCATTTGACACCATCCCACATGATGTCCTTGTCTCTAAGATGAAGAAACATGGACTTGATGGATGGAGCACCCGGTGGATAAAGAACTGGCTGGAGGGTCACACTCAAAAGAGTTGTGATCAATGGGTCTAGGTCTGGGTGGAGACCAGTGACAAGTGGAGTTCCTCAGGGGTCTGTTCTGATTCTAGTCAGCGACATGAACAGTGGCATTGAGTGCACCTTCAGCAGGTTTGCCAATGACACTAAGCTGTGTGGCGCAGTGGACTCACTTGAGGGAAGGAAGACCATCCAGAGGGACCTTAACAGGCTTGAGAAATGGGCCAATGCCAACTGCATGAGGTTCAACAAGTCAAAGTGCAAGGTCCTGCATCTGGGTCCAGCCAAAACTGGGTACAGAGTGGGTTGAGAGTAGCCTGGAGGAGAAGAATTTCGGGGTGTTGATTGATGAGAAGCTCAACATGAGCCAGCAGCATGCTTATGCAGCCCAGAAGGCCAACTGCATTCTAGGATGCATCAGGAGGGGTGTGGCCAGCAGGTCAAGAGAGGTGATTCTCCCTCTCTTACTCTGCTCTTGTGAGACCCCATCTGGAACAGTGTGTCCAGTTCTGGTGTCTCCGCCATAAAAGGGACATAGATCTGTTGGAGTGGGTCCAGAGGAAGGCCACAAAGATGATCCAGGGGTTGGAGCATCTCTGCTATGAGGATAGGTTGAGGGCACTGGGGTTGTTCAGCCTGGAGAAGAGAAGTCTCTGGGAGGACCTTATAGGTGCCTTCCAATACCTGAAGGGAACCTACAGGAAAGCTGGTGAGGGACTCTTCACAAGTGTCCAGCAACAGGACAAGGGGAAATGGTTTTAAACTGAAGGAGAGTAGGTTTAGGCAAGATCTTAGGAAGAAGTTCTTCAGTACAAAGGTGACAAGACTCTGGAATAGATTGCTCAGAGAAGTTGTGGATGCCCCCTCCCTGAAGGTGTTCAAGGCCAGGTTGGATGAGGTCTTGAGCAACCTGGTCTAGTTGAGAGGTGTCCCTGCCCATGGCAGGGCGGTTGGACTAGATGATCTCTAGTTTCCCTTCCAACCTAAGCCGCTCTATGATTCTATGATATTTTTCACAGTGATTTAGAACTCAGAACTCAGTAAGCAGAAGGGAAACATAGCAAAATAGGAGCACGATCTATTCACAGTCTAAAAGTGACTATTTATTACCTAGAACACTTCATCTCCAAAAGTTGTTCTCCTAAGGCATACTGAAGATACACAATTTTCACTTTCTGTGTCATTAACAAATCTACAAGAAACACAATCTTCAGTGTAGCAAAAAATCACAGAAACGGTTTTAAATTTCAGATGAGCACCTGGGCTGGTCAGACTCTTTATCTTCACCACCAATGTCCTACACATCAGTGTTCTACCTAAAACTCCACTTTTCCTTTCTCCTCCACTTTTTATACCATTCTGCACTGCTAACTTTCCTAAGTTTTCAGATATGTTCTCTTCTTAAAAATAAAAAAAAATTCCCTAGGAATGACAACAAGCCCTCTTCAGTTTTCAATAGCCACATGCAGGCACACAAGTGAACAAATTAAGTTGGGTGTATTCATTATCTTCTTCATTCCATTCAGCTTTGAAATGCAAAAACCTTCGGCATAGACTATGGCAGCTGTTCAACACCAATACACCAACAGGAATGCTAGTCCTGTTACATCAAGTTATATCTTTCTCTTTCTGAAGAGGAATATAGTTGCCAAACAGAGAATGTAATTTCACTGACATGTAAAGTTATAAAGAATAGCTCTTAAAGTATTTGGAAAATTGTCATCAACTCTTTAGAGGATAAAAAGTTTATGAAATAATACTTTAAATCTGATATAGAATAATTTTTTTCTAACAAAAGGCTTTTTCTACTCTGAAGCACTCAATTAATTTTGCATAAAATTTATTATTAAATCTGTTTTTCATTCTAGCTTTGTCATCCAAACTCTGACCAACCCAGATAGATTACATGGATGTTGCAAAGAACTTATTTTCAACAAAGACAAAATTTGTTGGAGAGTTATTTTCTTCTATTTTTGCAAGAATTCATGCTGAAATCCTTTTTAATGGGATAAAGCTTAGGAAGAATGTGATTTGAAATCTCTAATTATTAAAAGCAGGAAAGAAGGAAAAAAAATCACCTTACTGATGCTTAATTGTCTCAATGAAAATACACTTACAACTAATTAGCTATCTATATTTCCATTTGCACCTGGATATGTTACCAAGAAATAGCACAATATATAAACCCATTCTCATAAGTAAAGATAGTAAGCAAAATGACATTCACACATGCAAACAGCTTTATGATGAACCAAAATTAGGATTTACAATAAGTGTTATTTTGGGTTTTTTTCCCCTTTGTTTGGAATATAATTAGTCAAAATGACCTTTAGTGAGAAGCTGAAGAATCTTACACTGCTTATTTCACAGAAAGTATCTTTATTGTTAAATATCAACAGAAAAAAAGTATTAGTGCTACTCAACCTGAACATTCGAAGTAAAAGCATGCAAAGGGACATTCTGACAGTGTAGCTAATTATTGCTATTAGGTGCACTGCCAGGGACCATGAAAGCCAAACCATGCAACTGCTAATGGAGTACTCAGGAACTCTGATCTTGATACAAGGCAAATCATGGTGCTGGTGACCTTCATCAATGGATTATGACAGTGACACACTTGAATTGTTCCATGGTTACAATGTATCTCTGTTAGATGACTGGTGCTTTGATAGTCATATGTTTCAAGGGAAATATATGACCTGTCCTGACCTCAAGAAAAGAACATGTCACAGAAGAAAAGGGATAGTGGTGTGCTAATAAGAGAAGGTTATGACATTTTCAGAATGAAGGAAAAAGCAAATTAGGCTGAAACTAAGTCAGATAAACCTGTATTTTTCATAATCATAGGTATATGTGTTATAATTTGTTATATTTACATGTGGAAACAAAGGAAATACTCTATTTTTTTTGCTGCATAGTCTGTAAAGTTTGAGTTCTAGTAACAGTGAATGAAACAGTCAAATCTACTTCTAAATTTCAAACAATTAGAGTTGAATAAGGATGTAATTCTTGGCTGTGACTGTTATCTTAAATTGGTGATTTCAAACTGAAATTTAATTAGCAGGCATAAGACCCCTGTCGAAAATGTGCAGGTATGACTGCTTTTTTACAAACCAGAGAAATAGTCTTCAATTTTATAATCCAAACAGCCCACAGAGTTTTTGTAACTGTTCATATGCATTGTGCATGCACAAACATAAGAAGGTCAACAACTTATTATTTTGTTTGAAGAACACTTACAGCAAAGATACCAGAACAGAAATGAACTCTTGAAAT
The DNA here is from genome assembly GCA_013401335.1 of Brachypteracias leptosomus. Classification (NCBI taxonomy): domain Eukaryota; kingdom Metazoa; phylum Chordata; class Aves; order Coraciiformes; family Brachypteraciidae; genus Brachypteracias; species Brachypteracias leptosomus. The sequence continues at coordinate 23,084 of VYZX01004348.1, forward strand.
TGTAGCTAGCATAGATGCATTTCCTAGCTCTATTACAGAGACAGAAGCATACAGAGCAGGAAGATAATCAACAAAATGAATTTAATTATTGCCATTGTAACCATCTTTATGAGCATACTTGCTCAACTAAATGCCAAACGAAATAGGTGTTGCAATATCTGACTTTCAAGTACTAAATTTGGAATCTGAATGTGAAATGTGTAAAAGTTTTGATGATGAACAGGTAAGCATCAAGTTATATGCTCCAGAATACTCAGGGGCTAGTTTTTAAGCTCCGGTCTTTCAAGATGCATGATGTCTTAAATTAAGGATGGAAAGAAATCCTTATGCTCATATTTCTCAGATGTAAACGCTACACTTAAATTAGGTAGCTAAGACACAAAACCACTTTCTCCTGAAAGATAAGACAGATACTACTACCCTTTACTCCTCTAGTATATCTCATTTTCTGACTACACAACCGATCTGAAAATTTGACTTTAGAAGACATAAAAAATTGTATCTGTAACATACCTTATGTGTACCAAAGACTAAAAGTCTCATCAGATCCCAATTTTTTGGATACTCTGAGATAAGTGGCTCTCAATCTGGTTTATGCTAAAGCTGCTCTGGTTTGCTTAAATAATTACCTATCAAAAGGAACTGATATTTGATCTGGGTTCTCCAAATGCCAAATCATTTCTGTGTCCACTACTTAGCTTGGAAATGAGTACATGTACTATATTATACTCCAGCATTCTTTAAATGTAAAAGCCTTTTCTAGTGGACATGTTCTGGGAATATCTAGGTGTTTCAACACTCCAAAGAGGGTAGACAGAAAGATACACAACCTAAACACATTCAGTTTACATCCTAAGCTACTTAGATACCAAATAACACATAGATGTTGGAATCAGACTTCTGAAGTGCTCAAAGGTACAACTGACAGGTATACAGTCCCCCTTTTTTATCCAAAGTCCTAGTCAATTTGTCCTCGACACTGAATATTATTTTTTGTATTTTCAAGTACAAGTGAATCAGCTAGTTCCCTTGTAAAGTAAAATTGGAGGATCTCTAAAGGCCTCTAGCCAGCAAAATGTTAAGACCTGATTCAGTCAATACATCTCAGCATAGAGATCAAGTTAGCTGTCTGGCATGCATTATAAAGATGTTAAGGATTAAGTCAAAGTGAATAAACCTCTGTTCATCATTGTTACACCTAGGAAAAAAAAATTCTATTTCACATAACATTGAAGAGATTAGTGAGGGTAAGTATATTCCATAAAAATACTTAGTTATATGTATCAAGCCTTTAGGAAAATGGATGCTATTGGAATGACTGAAAGAAATTTGACTTTATAATGAAAGATAAAGAAAGTATAGGTAGCTGATTCATATTTATGGATCAATGTATGCATACTCTTAAACTGTAAGGAAATTACATATGAAGTTGAAGAAAGTAAACTCACAGTATTCGAAAGAATGAAAAGAAAATGCTGACACATTTAGTACACCACAGAAATTTAACTCAAAGCACTCATATTTTACAGGAATTTTCAGGAGCGATCATCTTCATCCAAATAGAATAATATTGACTTTCATGCAGGTATCAAACACATTCAAAGCATGCTGGGTGCATGACAGCACCTAGCAATGTAACAATCCATAGCTATAAGGGTTTGTAACAACAGGTCCTTCAGAAAGATTGAGGTGGAGGTCTTACAGTCCACTCCTTCTGTGAAGTCTGCAGTCCAACAATAATCCTCTAACTTCATTAGGGCCTCCAGGGAAGTGCATGTAGTCAATTAGAATTTTAGTTTTGAATTCATTACTTTAATTCATCAAAACGCTTAAAAAAGATGTAAGACCGTGCTCAAATGCTTAACTAAATTGGGACACATAAGTTCCTCACTTACTGGAGCAAAATAAAACCAGATACAGCTGGTGTGTCTGTTACATTACAAAGAGTCTAAGTATCTGAGCATTTATCAGCATATGGTTCGCTTCAAAACTTGAAAAGCTGTGATTGTGGGGAACAAGTTCACAGTTAAACAACTATAAACCTATTTCAGTCACTTTTTTTACCAGCATCTACTGCTGGGCTGTATCTCTAGAGCAACAATCTCAGTTGATTTATCCAGTCTTACATTCTTCTTGTGGTCTTCTATTCCTTCACAGAGAGTTTTTTAAAACATATTTTTTTAGACCTGTCTGTACATTTTTCCCAGACACACAGTTCTAACAAAATGCTGTAGTGCTGTCATGGTGGTAGGGGTATCCCGTGACATGGAAAAAACACTCCATCAGATATTACTAATACAGGGTCAATAGCACTCTTTCTCTTTCTCACCTCAACTAATTTCTTGTACAGAGAGTAAAAACATCACTCCACTGTTACTGAAGGATTAGAGGAATCATCAGCTAACATTAGTCAACATAATACTATATCAATTTAAACATTTGAAGATTTGATCTACTCAGGAACTATTTTACATGATGAAGAAAAACTTGTAAACAAGAAAAGTAAAAATCTTTTCTTAGAGTTCTTATACCTTTAATCTTTTGAGCTATTGGAACAGATTAAATGCAAGCCTCCTAGCTTGATGAAGAGACAATATTCTACAACAGACCTGGTAACAGATGTTTACTAATCACTGATAAATTTTGCATATTTAAAAAGGGAAATGGCTTTTAGAGGCACTACTGATGTAATTATAAGTGTATATACAAACCATATAAAGATTTGCTGAAACTAAATCTAACCTGGGGATAAATACAAAGCTTCTGCAGCTTTGAATCTGGGAGTTGCCCACACTTCATCCACTTCTTTAAAAGTCAAATTACATATAAATAAACAAAACTGTAACATTCTTTGAATAGACTGCACAGACTTGCAGTTCTGCTTTGCATTTTCTTTTCTAGTAAATAGACACTTAAAATGTAAAAAAAGACATTCACTCAAACAATACTTCCTTAAAAGAAATTCTGAACTGTGATCATATTATTTACTTTGGAGACAAAGACATCTTGCCAGAGAACAACTCCATACCATGAAGACAGCATGTTCACTTAAACCAGAACTGCAAGTACTCATATTCCTTATAACCCTGGATGGACATGGAATGAGGAATCCAGTTAGGCTGTCTGTATAACATTTAGGGATTTTTATTATTATATATTAGTTAAAGAAATTATATGTTTCTTTAGGCTTGCTGTACTTAATCACTTTGAAAAAGAAAATTATGTTAAGTGTTTTCATCTGAAAAATACTAACTGGTACTTCAGTGCTATGGAAAATTTACTGATTAAAGAAGGTATTTTTTTTCCTGGAAACAAGTAACACTGTAGACTAGCCATACATGCACTTACATAGAAGACTGAGAACAGAATTGTGTTAACCACTTGTTCCTGGAAAGAGTGCAGCATTTCCACAGTGATTGCAAATAGCCAGAATATATGAGAGCTTCTTATCTGTCAAACATTCATTCATGGATACCATTATTGGGAAAAAAAAAAAAAAAGGCAGAAATGCAACTCCAGACAACCTAACTTTAGAAGTAATTGATGAAAATTATATGAATGCTCTTTGTCAAGTACTTTGTGCCTGTTAGATAACAGAAAGACTGGAAGATTAAAAAACCCCATGGAACCGTGATAGATGGGTGATGCTCAATCCTTTTAATAAAAAATAACATCCATTCTCCAAGTATCAGACTATCTTAACAGAATAGTCTTTGACATGTCACAACATTAATGCACCTATTGAGAAAATGTGCTTTGTAATGAATAATATCTGGAATAAGGACAAAAAGAAATTTTCAGTAGGAAATACAGAGAAGACCACAGTAATCTTTACAGCAGTCTGCTTAGTAACAGCTGAATTCTACAACTAGCTATGAGGAGCTGAATCATATGCATAGTAAAATATCCATAATGCCTATAAAAGGATTATTTCTTTCTTAATATATAGCAGTCTTGGACATTTTTGAAGGTAGAAACTTTTGCTGGCTTGTGAAGTTCTACAGTCTACTATTTGTATAAAGAGGAAAATGTCATATACATTTCATGCCTTATCCGCAGATAAAATACTGATTTGCATCTCAATAAGAATTGATTCATATTTCTCCTTTTAAGACATTATTCATATCACTAGTATTCCTAAACAAATCTTTCAAACTGACTCATGCACTAGAGAAGTAATATTATAAAATGAACAGGGAAAATGCATCATGGTTTCCCATGAATGTATGCAAGGAGCTTGAGCTCCACTATTATTCATGTGGCCAAATTATTTAGATTTTGAAGGACTGGAGAGTTCACCCATGGCAGTTTGAGAATACCTCAGTATTTTATGAAAATTTGAATAAATGTTTATTAAATGGAAAATCAAACAAGTAATTCTTTACTGACTGTAATAACCTTGCCCTAACTTCCTAAACTAGGCATATATTAGACATATTCAGACTCCCCATCAAGGGCCTCTCATGATCATGAGAAGGATGCACCAGTGACCTTTTCCTCCAGCTTCCCGACACACTTCCTTATCACAGGTGATTTATTACATGAGGACCTTATAGCTCATGTGAATTGCATCCTCCACTTGATGCTAAAACCAAATCAGATTTTGCAGTACTTAATTAAAATCCATAGCCTAACTCAAAATACAGCTTTGATCTATCTGGAGACATGATACTCCAAGAAAAGAGACGCCCATGCTATGTAAGTTCAAAATCCAACAAATTTTACCAAACTAAATATGCAGAGAGGAAGGGCAGAGGGCTCTACCTACGCTGGTGAGATTTAGAATTATCTACATGCTATCATTTATAAAAAATGTGGGTTTTGGTACATTGCATAAGCTGGTCTTACTGAGAATTTATGGTGAATGTGATGGGACAGTACCTTATACAACAAAACTCCATCCCTCATTAGCTCTAGCATGTGAATTGTAACTAGAGAGAGTTGTCTCACTTATCTGACTTGGGATATCACAGAATCACTATGACTGCCAAAGACCAACTGTTATCTAACCCTACCAGGCCCACTTCTAAACCATGTCCCTAAGAACCATATCTTGATGGTTTTTAAATACATCCAGGGATGGTGATTGAATCATTTCCCTGGGCAGCCTGTTTCAGCCTTTTGATGCAGAAGTTTTTCCTAATGTCCAATCTAAATCTCCCCTGGTGCAACTTGGCCCCATTTACTGTTCTATCAGCTGTGACTTGTGAGAAGATATCAACACCCATCTCCCTACAACCTTCTTTCAGATAGTTGTAGACAGTGATAAGGTCTCCTCTCAGCCTCCTTTTCTTCAGACTAAACAACCTCAATTCCTTCAGTCACTCCTCCTAAGAGATTCTCAAGACGCTTCACCAGCTTCGTTGCTCTTCTCTGGACCTGCTCCAGCACCTTGATGTCTTTCTTATACTGCAGTACCCAAAACTGAACACAGTACTCACCAGTGCCAAGTACAGGAGTAAAATCACTTCTTTAGTCCTGCTGGCTACACTGTTCCTGATGCAGGCCAGAATGCTGTTGGCCTTCTTGGCCAGCTGGGCATGTTGTTCAGTCAGCTGTTGATTAACACACTGAGGTCCCTTTCTGCTGAGCAGCTTACCAACCACTCCTCCACAAGCCTGTAGCGTTGCAAGGGGTTGTTATGGCCCAAGTGCAGGACTTGGCACTTGGCCTTGTTGAAGCCTATATGATTGGCCTCAGCCCATTGATGCAGCCTGGCCAGGTCCCTCTGAAGACCCTTCCTAGCCTCAAGCAGACCAACACTCCCACCAAACCTGGTATCATCTACAAACTTACTGAGGGTACTCTCATTCTCATTAAGATGATTGATAAAGATGTTAAACAGGAGTGGCCCCAGCACTGAGCCCTGGGCAACATCACTTGTGACCGTCCACCAACTGGGTTTAACTCCATTCACCACCACTCTCTGGACCTGGCCATACAGCCAGTGTTGATGCAGCAGAGTGTATGCTTGTCCAGGCCCAGGGCAGTCAATTTTTTTTTTATGAGAATGCTGTGGAGCACAGCATCAAAGGCTTTGCTGAAGTCCAGGTAAAAAACATCCACATCCTTTCCCTCATTCACCAAGCGGCTCAGCTTGTCAAAGAAGGAGATTAGGTTTGTTAAGCAGGATCTCCCCTTCTTGAACTCGTGTTTACTGCGTATGATCACCTGGTTGTCCTGTAAGTGGTGTGTTATAGCACTCAAGATGAACTGCTCCATGGCCTTCCCTGGCACTGAGATCAGACTGACAGGTCTGTAGTTTCCTGTATTCTCCTGATGACCCTTCTTGTAGATGGGCATTACATTTGCTAACCTCCAGTACCTTGGTTCCTCAGTCAGCCAGGACTGCTGATAAAGTATGAAGAGGGACTTGGTAAGAACATTCTTCAACTCTTTCAGCACTCTTGGGTGTAACTCATCTGGCCCCATAGACTTGTGTATGTCTAGGTGGCACAGCAAGTCACTAACCATTTCCTCTTGCATTATGGAGGCCTCCTTCTGTTCCCAATCCCTGTCTTCCAGCTCAAGGGACTGGGTACCCAGCAAACAAGTAGTCCTGCTATTAAAGACTCAGACAAAGAAGGCATTCAGTACCTCAGCCTTTTCCTCATCCTTATTCACTATATTTCCCCCTGCATCCAATAAAGGATGAAGATACTTCCTAGAATCATATGCTGCTGAATTACTTCTATTAGCTTCTATGCAGATGGAAGTCATATTTAAAATTAACTGACTGTAGTATCCTATTCCAATGCTGTAAAACTGAGGAAGCAGTATTCAGCTCAACCAGCTTTGGGCCATTCAAGCTCTCTCTTATGCTGAAAGAATTAACTATTTCCATGAAACAGTTTAGCCTATTCTAAAATATTTTCCTTCTCAGGGTGCTTATTTCTCTCCATCTCTTTTAGAGGAAGCCTGAAGAGTAGCTGAGATTCCTTGTTTTTAAAAAGTTGCTGGAAGGCAAATACCATAAGAGTATATCACACCTTACACTCTGACTACAGCAGGTTATATTTTGAATGAAGGATTAATATCTGACTATCTTTTTCAATCAGAAAAACAAACAAAAGTACAGAGATTGACATGTGGGGCTTCACCAGAAAGAGAGGGGAAAGGTCAGAAACTCTGAAGTGCTTGTCTCTATACTTATTTATTTATTTCCACGAGAAGGTGATACTGCTGTTTCTAGCGTTTTCCTCTTAGTTAATGAACTTGTGATGGAAAGGTGTGTGTAATTAGACCTGTCAATATTGAATTCTAAATGTGCACTGCACTATGAATTTAATCTAAGTTTCCCTATACCCAGTCCTCCCTCCCCATTGCTACTGGGAGAGGCTAAAGCACTTGACTGCTGCTGTGGCAAATTGGATCCTAATAAGTATGATGCTTTACTGCTTCTTGTTTTTCTAAGATACAACTGCAGCATTTCAGAAGAACTCACTTGGGCATTAATTCAACAAGAAATGTTGGTAGGAGCATTATATTTTCCACGTTTTGATATCTCACTGAATGACTTGCATATAAAGAGGCCTGGCAGCTGGTTTGTGTCAATGACTGATGTGCTTGTCATTTCAGCCTCAGATTTGGCTGATTCACCTCTTCCAGGCTTAAGAACAATATTCTTCTTGCTCTTTCCTACCATTTTGCAATTTTAACTAGCATGAAAATAAAAAAAGCAAAAATTAAAGCCCCCACAACACAGAATTAGACTGTGACTAAAGCACTTAAATGTTATATAGCAAGTTTCATTTAATACTGAGAAAGAGATAATCTCAATTCATGTCACCTCTACCAGGAACAGCAGGTTATTCAGATATGGAGAGGGTGTATAAGTAAGGAATATTCATTACTAGAGCATTAAATTAGTTCAAGTCACATTTTTACATCCTTAGAGAGCGCAGTCAAATCTGATAGAACCTAACAAAACTAGATAGGAGATATGAGATGTTTCCATCTCATAAACCTCCCCCTTATTTAAGATGGGTGTTTTTATGCTATGTAGAATCTCATCAGGGATCAGGATGAATTCATACGTTAAACAGAAATAAGAAATGCCACAAATGTTTCATCAAGAACCATGGATGCACAGGGCCATCTTCCAATTCACAGGTTATTTTATTATTTATTATATCACCAGCTGCACTCAGGAAAGATAAAGAGAATGACAGAAAGACAGAAAGAGAGAAAGAAAAAGGAAGGAGCCCACATCATTCTCATAATTAATACAAAAAGGAGTCTTTTTTTGTTTGTATTAGAAAAGACAACTCCTCCATAGTTGAAATGCCACCAGATGGTCCCTCTTGCTCTGAAAAAATGATATCATTACGCTATGTAAAATGACCAGAACCAAAGTTTCTTCAATCAGACCACAGTTCTGGTACAAAACAGATTTTGAAGCTGTGCTTTTCACTCAAAACAGAAATACAAATATTTTAGAATCATTTAGATCAATGCCTCTCTGCTTCACAAAAGATTTCATTACACAGTTTCATAAGAAGATTTTAAACACAAGCAAAATTGGAAAGGGTTTACACTTGCATTAATAGGAACTAGCTGCAAATTTCCCATCAGTCTCCTCAACATCACACTACAGAGACTGAAACAGGTGAAAAATTAAGCCCTATTTCATGTTGCTACAAACCCCGGTTTGCCTGAAAGAATGCCTGACCTCCTTTTGCTGCCCTATGATATATGTCACTTGTAATACGTATGCCTTGTAACATGATATTGTATTTTCTAGTAACAGGCTGAGTTTGCATGGTTTGTAGGAGTGAAGTTTGACAGACCTGCTCTGCTTGAGCTTTTCTTGACCTGTTGTGGTGGGTTTACCTTGGCTGGGCACCAGGTGCCCACCAAACCCTTCTATCATTCCGCCTCCCCCCCCCAACGCTGTCAGCAGGGCAAGCGGGGAGAGAATAAGATGGGAAGAACCCATGGGTTACAATAAAAGCAGTTTTAATGAACAACAGTAAAAAAAAACAAGACTGCGCGTGTGAAGCAAAAGCAAACAGAGCTGTTCTTCTATATTTCCCACCGACAGGTGGTGTTGGGCCTGTCCCGGGAAGCAGGGCTCCAGAACACGTAGTGGTTGCTCGGAGGACAAGTGTCTTCCCGACGAATGTCCCCCGTTCTCCTCTTACCCTCTCCCTTTATAGTTGAGCTGACATCATATGGTATGGAATATCCTATTGGTTATCTTGGGTCAGCTGTCTTTGTCGTATCCCCTCCCAGATCTTTTGCCCCCCCACACACCCCCCCATCCCACTGGGGGGAATGTTGGAAAGGGCCTTGGTGCTGTGTGAGCACTGCTAGTCACAACACGTGTGTGTTATCAACACCCTCTAGCTCCCAGTACTGCACCATGAGGGCTGCTATAGGGAAAATCAGCTCAGCCAGACCCACTACACCTTTCTGCAGCATTATTTCTTTTGGTTAACTGTGACTGCAATTTCTCTAACTGGTTAGGCATCTATGGGTGATTTGTTTTCTTTATCTTTGTGTGATATATCCTTAGGTGTATTTAGATAGCAGTAATAAGCAGTTACTTTACGCAGAAGGAGAGATTTTTGACTCTAGTATAATGATGTTGAGAAATATGATCCTGGAATGATAACAAAGGCCTTGAAGACTTTGAGCCACATTGCAGAGGCAGATTGGCATGGGATAAGGGATGTGACAAAGGCTGGCACTGATGACTCCACAGCTATAAACATCTCATGACTCTTAACAACTCATCCATGGTCAGTTACAGCAATGCAGATCTGGATCTGGAGAAAATTGGTTTAGGGGTAACAAAGAGAACAAAAATAGTATCCAGTACCTAAAAGTCACCATATATAGTGAATTTGGATATAATGTGGAGCTACTGACCACTAAAAACAGAGTAAAGGTTTTAAAGCATGATAGTAAAAATACAAAAATTACCCCAAGTGGATCCTAGAATGAAGAAGAAGCCATTAACATCAACAAGATCTCCTGCCAGACTGAGAGTAACAAGCTGACAGCTTGTGATGTTACACTGTCTAGCATTCCAGAGCTATTTTAATTAGCTGCTTTAAGTAGTTCAGTAGTTTAAGATCCAAAAAAGCTGTGGAAGGGTAGGCATAACACCACAAAATGGGATAGAAATTAAGAAGTTTCTGTTAAAATTTTAATTGTATTATTAATATTATTGAGACATTTTCTCCATATAAGTATTAGCTGTATTATTATTCCTTCCTTCTTTTTCTGTAAAATTAGACCTAGACTAAAAATTATTCTTGAATTATATTGTTAAAATATCAGTTATGCTAACAATAAACTCTTGACTCTCTATATAAATTTTTATAGTATGCTTCATTCTTGTCTATAAACAAGAGTTTGAGCATAGTATGAAGAGCTAGTGTGAGCAATCAGTTCCATTTGCAAATCACTTTAAACCAGCTTGAAGACTTTCTGGACAGCATGAAACAATACATGGAAAAAAAAGGATGCAAAAGTGATATTTTACAACTATGGAAGGAGTGCAGTGTAAAATAATGACATTTTTTGTGAAAAAGTCACAAATACAAGTTTCCCAATATTTAGAGGTGCCTTAATGGGAAACTGCTGATATAAGCCTTTTTTCCAGGTGGTTTTGAGAATGAATATTCAATGCATATATTTAGATTTCTGAACAATTTTTTTTTCTGTAATGTTTTAGGAAAGGGGAAACCAGTACACAGTAGAAAAACATGACCTGAAAATGAAAAATTGTCCCCTTGAAACAGCCATGAGCAATTATGCTAGTCCCACAGTCTTTAGAAATGCCTTTTTCTGTGCTCTCATCTTGCCCTTCCTCAAGCACTCAGCCACTCGACAGGTAGATGCTGACTGGTGACAGCAGAGAAGCCACAGAAACTCTGAAAACATTGTTGTTTAATGTGGCTGGAACAATGACATAGTCTTTCTAACACTTTTGACATCCCTCACCGGCTGACATTCTACTTGAAAAAAATCCCTGTCAACTGGAGCAACTGACACATGGACCGTAAGTCATGAGATTCAGATCATCATATGATCCACCAAATGCCTGAGTGCATTTCAAATGACAATATGCACCTGAATGTCAACATGATGGAGCACTGAAGGAACATAATGGCCAAGTGTGATGCTTTGAACATTTATCTAGAGTCTCATACATTTTTATTTTTCTAAAGTCATTCTCAACAAGAAAGGAAAAATTGAAAACAGAAAAAAGAGAGAGGGAGGGAGGATGAGAGATGAAAGGAAAAAGGAAGGATGAAATATAACAAAAGAGAGAAAGGGAGAGAGAGAGAAAGAAAGAGAGGATGGAGGAGGGAGGGATGGGGTGAGAGGGAGAAAATATTTGATTTGTTATGTATTCCAGGAGGGTCATTTAGTAGTTGTACAATGTCCAGCACTGATAGATCTCTCAAGCACTGTAGCTGGGCAAAATAAATCTCCTATCTCTTTGGGCAAATTACAACGGTTGGAAATGGTGCTAGTGAGGGAGAATTTTATGTGGTGCCACAAATAGATTCATGAACATTGAAGATCAGACAGCAATTACTGAATACAATCAAATACCCACTTAACACAGGTACAGCTCTGTAGTGTATAGATGGAATAAATCTGGCAGTGCTGCCTTTCTGGACAGTGAAAATGTATCAAGTTTATGCTCTTAACTATATTTGTACCCCTAGAGGTGTGCAGGGAAATGAGATTTCTTTTTTCTTCTTGATTCCAGTTACTTAAGAAAGTTGAAGTCTTCGTAACTACTTAAGAAGGTTCAAGTCATTTGACTCAGAGAACAAAGCCTGAGTAAGTGTTTTCTTTTTCATTTAATAGTAAAGATAGAGTCTTTGGGACTGTTTGGAAATTATGTCATAGGCAGAAAAGGCTGAAATGAAGAGGAGACAGCAGACTCTTACACTATATCACTAGTAAGAGTATGAAGTAAATGTGACATTCAAAATGACAACTACTGCAGTCAAAACCAATACATATCTTCTAGAAATCAGACAAAACAAGGAATAATATGAGTTAACTTTCCTATCCTACCCTACCCAACCCTATCCTATGCTAGCCTTCATTTTGTCACTTCTCTGTGTATGATTTTAGTTTGAGGTCCCAACAAATGTATCACACCATTGAGAAAAAAACAAGGCTATGGAAAGACCCCAGTGAGATGCTTGGGCTTGTCTATATAATTTTATAAGGAGAAAAAGTGTCCTAACATTATATCCACAAAAATAATGTGCTAAACAGAAAGCCAGTGCACTTTGGCATGCTGAGGTGCTACCTAAGCTAATCAATGGGGGGAGGGAAGAAACTGTTTTTCTTTTAAAGATTCACTTTGTGATTGAAGATCTTCACTTGTGACTTGAACCATCATCTTCCTCTGCTGTCTATAAAAGTTAGTTCGGTCAGCTCACAAGCAAGGTGGAATGAACCTTTGAACATTTGTTGGTTGAAATCTCTGTTCAGTGAAGACACTTAACGCTCTATTATGTGTCTGTTATAGATGGTACATTCCTGCATCTCTCCTGAAACATGGAATGAAGACCAAATATTCCAGATAAATGTAGTAGATGAATTAATCTTCCAGATGAACAGGGATATAAACCATTTACATGTGAATTCTGGTGCAATGAGTAAGTAATTACTGAAATGCATAGTGGAAGTTGAATGGGGAAGAACTGCAATACCTTAGCCACCTTCACTGTGTGACTCAGTTTGTCCATTTGTGAAATGAGAGCAATTATATGTTCCACACAATGGTTGAGAGCCTAAACTCATGAATGTTTGCAGAGACTCTCAAGATCTTTAGCTGGAATGTTGCACAGAAATGAAAAGATTAGTTTTTTATGCAGAACTTTATTGCAAAAATATTTTTATAATGTTTCTGATTAATAAAATTAATTTTACAACAAACTATTCAAGCTAACAGAGGGATTTTTCTCCTTCCCAATGCTAAAACTTTGGCACTTGGTTACAACTAAACTATTTTAAAGTTTGAATTTTGAAAATAAAGCATTTTGAAAGGCTTTCTAAAAAGAGTATTAGTATTTTAACAGCTCCCATGAGCAGTACAGGTAAGAGCCTGTAAGGCTTTCTGTTATAAACCTGGATTTTCAGGATTAATTTATCAGTTTCTTAAAATCCCATTGGGTTAAAACTTGTCATACAAGCTGTCAACCCATATCTTGTATTTTTTCCTAAAAGAAAATGGTTTAAATACTTCAGAAAATTTTTAGATATAAACCAATCCCCAAAACAGAACTTTTTGGTGGCTTATTTATATGCTTTTGTTTCAATCAGATGAAGATAGAAACGCTGTCAGACATGTTTGCAACAATGCACACCAAGCTATTACTATGTTGTGTTCTAGAAATTGAAGGGCTAAAATCTGCATAAAATGGTCCACAGATGCCTAATACCCCTCTTGTCTGATGGGTGAGTGGTAGATTAATGAAAAGATTAATGAAGTAGGCTTGCAGCCTCTTAATGTGAATTTTACAGGATGCTAGTTAAAAAGATTGTGTTTAGTTACTGGAAAGACTGATTGCAACCTGCAGTACTGAAGCCACATGAATCATTGCATTAGCATATAGAATTGAGACAACAAGTGATTTTAAAGGTACTTAAAATCATTTCTTGATTGATTAAGTTCTTCTCCTGAGCAAGAACATTTCGCTTAATGTCAGTGAATATGAAAAGCACACGCTCATTCCTCAACAGCTGCTTAGTCCTCTCCTTTCCTTACTACAGCACGTAGTTACACAGTGACTGTTATGCTGTGTTTTCTGAGCACCAGAAACTCCAGCATGACCAGCTTTTGCTGTGGCATCACTAAGACAAAAAGACCTTCAAAATGGTACTTTGCTATTCAAAGTAAATGGAATACTGCTCTGTTAACAAGACTGTAGAGACATACTGCAGTACATGAAAAAGCTGTTGACATTTTGTCAATAGATTCAGGACAAATCTTTCACAATAGTCATTATAGGGAATCTGTCTACACACAGCTATCCTCTTCTGAAAAGATCTAGCAAAGAGTGGTGACATAAATCCGTTCCCCACTCCCAGTAGGATCACGTCTATATTCCGACCTGTTTACTTCAGGGATACAGAACCTGTGGACCACTTCCCTGATACCTGTCCCATCATGAGTCTAATCCATAGGTTAGAATGAAGATTTTAAAAACTCCAGAGGCAGGAGAAGTTTTGGCACTGCTCCACACACTTGCAAATGTAAATATTTGTGTGCATATGTGTGTGTACATTAATCCAGCCGAAGGTAGTGAGGAGGTAACCTGTCTTCCTTTCTGTCAGACTACTCAACTACAAGAGCTCCTTTCTCGCCCTTGCAGGTAGGTTTTGCTTTTGTTTCTTTGGTTTTGTTTTTGTCAGTGAGTATCCACAGACTGCAAGGTTCAGAAAGCAGATGGAGGGGGGAGAGAATAAAAAAGCAGCACGTAAATGTTGATTTCATAAGGGTAGTTGGGTATTCATTAGAAACATATTTATAACCACTCCCAATGCACATGCTGATTAAATTGGTCACACATTTTTTGCTGCTGTTTGCTAAACACTCTGTAGAATTTTACTGAATACCTATCAGTTGAATCCCAAATGATGTTCTGCTTGAATTGAACCTAAGTTCTTCACCATATGCTTCATGCTAAAATGTTAATTGGAAATATTTATGGTACTGAATAGTGGATAACTATTTGTTTTCCATACCATACTTACCAATTATTTAACTTATTTATTATTTAATATATTTTGTGACATAAGAAAATAAGGAGATTGCCTTTTTAAGCACTTCTCAGATTGCAAGGTCTTTATTACACATTTCTCCCCGGATTTACAGAGACAAGAAAGATCTGGGGACAGAGGTGACTCAGTGAGACCTGGGAAAACACAACAGGAAGGATCTCTTTCTCCTTTCATCCAAAGACGGAATGATTGTGCTTCTATCCAATGTAGCCTCTACGACCTATGGCCTTGGGCAGTGGTGCTTCTTGCTTTCCTCCTATCCTCTACTCTCCCAAATGCAGCTGTTTGAAGTTTCATAAAACCCTTACAACTCTTTGAAACAGTATGAAAGAAAAATACTTCAGAACTTCACTGAAATTGGAATGGCAATTACACTGTAAATAGCTGGAGAGAGGCAGTTTGGTGCTGAAATGGCAATATCAGATTTGTTCTGATACTTTACTTAAAGGAAATTGTTTTTTTACAGATAGGGCTGTCTCATCTCATGCAGTTATTTAAATAATTTTTCCGTAACCCATTGTGGAAAGACCATTTTTTAGTTTGCTGTTGGCAATTCAAGCAGTTTTAAATGGTTTTTAATGATGGATTCCAGACCTCTCCATTACAGTTTACCACACAAATAAAATATATTTCAAAGAGAAAATATAGATTTATTTTTTTTTTCAAAAAAAAGGTGAAATTTAAAGGACTTCATTTTTTTACTCTAAAGCCTGCATTATACTTAGAATGCCTGTAATGACCTTCGCACTAGCAGGGCATTGCAAAGAGATTATAGTGAAAGAAAACCTCAGAGTTCAGTTTCATCTCGATCTGTGGGTAGTGATTCATACTCAGCATCATTTTCTTCTGTCTTATACTTGATATACTTATTTGGAATTGTGTAACATGGATGCTATTAAAGCAGAGCTCTCCTTGCAGTTACACAAAGTTACACTGAGGGCATAAAACCGTAAATGATTAGTCCCTCTCTGTCTATTGCACAGAACATTTGTTAGATTAATCTAAGTCTTTGGTGTACTTTTTTCTTTTTACCCTCTGAAAACCTTGCAAAATCTCTCATTGCATAATTTAAACTCTCTAAGCCAAATTAAAACACCATCCATTACAAACTCTGAAAACTTTCTAGTTCTCTTAGATCAACCCAATTAATCTCAGAACCATCTTGGGAGTAGAACTTCCACTAAAGTGTATTCACTGAAATGAATAATATCCAAATAGTGACTTTTAACCTGAATTTATCCAGCACTCCTTTCCAAACTATATGTGACTTTTTTACCTTGGTAAACTCAGCTGATACTTCTTTGTAAGCTTCAGTCAGACAACATGCATATTTTCTAGCTTTGCTTAAATATTGTTCTTTATCCTTATGCTTTCAGAGCATGGCATTATCACATTCTTTTTGCTTTTTCAGACATCCCCATTTTCCATTATGTCACAATCTTTATTATTAATGTTTCCTTTATTACTTCATCTGAATGAATAAGTGTCATTTTACTGGCGGATGAATCACTAGAATGTACTTATTTATCTGTCTTGAACTCCTATATTTTGTCTATGCTCTCTGAGCCTTGAATGATAGTTAAGAATTGATTCTCTTTGCCTGTTGCTGACAGAAATATCTTTTCAACTAACTATTTTCAGAATTCTCTGGTGTACATTAATTCCTCCTGTAGGCAGACATCCTCTGAGCTTTGTTGTTTCACAATTCTTACCTGTTTCTGTTCTCTCAGTGTCCCCTTGTGCAGAGATGAAAGCAATAACTCTGTGTAGCCTGCTTTACTCGCATACCTTATTCCAGTGATAGAGGCAACCTGCTTATGTGATTATTCCTGAGAACTTGGGTAAATTTTTAACTCACTACACATTTGTGTCATTCACATATGCATAAACATATGGGAATCATAGAAAAACAAAAAGAAGACCTTTTAATATGCAAGAGTATTGGATTATGAAGTTCATGTATTTATATACTTTCTATTCTGCTGCATCTTTTTCTTCCTCCTTGACTAGAATTAATGACTCTGAATCTAATACCTGAAGGACATCTTGCTTTTGTACTTCCTAAGTTGGAAATAATATACAAAATACTGAAATTATATCTGAATATTTTTCTGGGACGTTTCTTGAAAAGTCTGAATAAATATAGCTTTTAAGTATTACATAACACTATGTGTAATTGCACTATACTATTGCAAGATAAAGGATAACACTGAAAAAAAAGACCTTATTTTCAAATGTTATCATAATCTGGTATTTTTTTCTTACATTGGCTTTGTGTGGCAAGGCTTTAGTAGCTGGGGACCATAGAGGTGGCTTCTGTGATAAGCTGCTAGAAGCTTCCCCTATGTCCAATTAGAGCCAAAGCCAGCCAGACAGCTCCAAGACAGACCCTCCACTGGCCAAGGCCAAACCCATGAGTTATGGTGGTAGCCTCTCATTGATAACATATTTAAGAAGAAGAAAAAAGTTATTGTGCAAGGGCAATTGCAGCCAGAGAAAGGAGTGAGACTACACGATAGAAACAATTCTGCAGACACAGGTCAGTAAAGAAGAAGGGAGGTGCTCCAGGTGCAGGAGCAGAGATTTCCCTGCAGCCCACGGTGAACACCATGGTGAGGCAGGCTGTCCCCCTGAAGTCCATGGAGGTTAGTGGTGGAGCAGATATCCAACTGCAGCCTGTGGAGGACCCCTTGCTGGAGCAGATGGATGCCCAAAAGAGTTTGTGTCCTGTGGGAAGTTTTGCCCTGCTGCAGTAGGCTCCTTACAGGACCTGTGGACCTATGGAGGGAGGAGTCCACATTGGAGCAGGTTTGCTGGCAGAACTTGTGACCCATGGGGGACCCATACTGGAGCACTCTGTTCCTGAAGGACTACACCCCATGGAAAAGAAGCCACACTGGAGCAGTTCATGAATTGTAGCCTGTGGGAAGGATTGACATTGAAGAAGTTTATGGAGGACTGTGTCCTGTGGGAGGGACCCCACACTGAAGCAGGGGAAGAGTGTGAGAAGTATTCCCCATGAGAAGAAAGGAGCAGCAGAGACAACATTCCCTGTCCCCCTGTGCCACTGGTGGGGAGGAGGTATAGAAAATCAGGAGTGAAGTTAAGTCAGGGAAGAAATGAGGGGTGAGGGGAAGATGTTTTAAGATTTGGTTTTATTTTCTCTTATCTTATCTCTGATTTGATTGTAATAAATTAAATTAATTTCCCCAAGTCAAATCTGTTTTGCCTATAATGGTATTTGGTGAGTTATCTCCCTATCCTTATCTCAACCCACAAGTATTCATTGTATTTCTTCATGTCCATTTGAGGAGCCGGGCTTATTTAGCAGCTTTGGTGGGAATTCCACATCCAGCCAGAGTCAACCCACCACATTGTCATTATTAAAAAGCTTAAAGTCATGTGGTTATAGACAAACCTTTTTCCTTTCTTTCTCCCTCCCTCTCTCCTTCATTTTCAGAAGTTTCTAACCCTCCTGCACAAAAGTAAAAAGGTACATAAAATGGAAATTTTGTGCAACCTTCACTAAAATCACACACACACACACACACACACACACACACACACACACACACACACAATTCCTGCACAATTATTTATTTATCCTTAAATGTCATTAGGTTAAAGCTGTTGACTTCATGTCAAATCTGTAATTTATGAGGTCAGATTGGATCTCCTCAATGGTTTGGGCAGATATCCAGATAAGCACTCGCTGTAGTCTAATTCTCTTCAACTTTCAAAAACATCCAGGTACATGTCACATACTTAGAGGCTGACCACAAATATTTTCCTCAGTGTAAAAATTCGTTTGTTTCAGAAAAACAATTTTGTTTCCTCACTAAAGAAACAAAATAATATGTATTTGTTTTCTAAAATCAACATTTTATAATAAATTTTTAAACTTTTAAGGTATGCTCTAAGATTTTTCAAATCAACCTTTCAACATAACATGGAAAGATCCGTGCTAAGGAATGTACTATAGTTAATCATAGGATATGAGATGTTTTGTTTTGTATTGTCAATGTTGTGAGACAGAGGCCAAAAAAAGATTGTTTGTCATGGTATCAGAAAACAAACAGGAAAATCTCATATACATAAAATTTTTATTTCAAGTGCCATCAAAATGTTTTATAAATTTTAGGTTTGTAGCCTTATTGCAAAATAATTAGGTTTTTTTAAGTGCAACATGTTCCATATCCACAATCATGCTATGTAATTAAGGGCTAAATCCTACTGTCTTTACTGAAGACATACTCAGGCAAATAGTGTTCATAAACAACAAATAGACTTCATTATTGTTAGCTTTGAACCGGGGCTCACAGAGCAACTTCACTGCTATTCCTGCACCACTGAGATAGGAGAATAGGCTTCCTTTTATAATGGTTTCCCAAGCAACGATTAATATTTACTGTGGTCATCAGAATCAATTCAGTTAGATTTAAGAAAAGCAAAAAAACCCACTCCATAAAGAAAAACAAAACCAACCAACCAAACCCCCCCCGCACCCCCCCCCCCCCAAAAAAAAAAACCCAAAAAAACTAAACAAAAAACTTCAGTTGTGTAAGGCCACATTCATCTAACAAAAATATTAAAGATTGCATAATGAAAAAGTATAACTTAAATATATCTAAATTAAATAACCTTAAGTAATCTTTAGTATATCTTTATCAAAAACGTATAGAACATAATAGGATCTTGGAAAAAAATGCAACTTGCACTAGTCTCAGTATAGCTATTTGTACCAGGAAATAATGAAAGGGCAATCCTAGAGACAGAAATAAAATTGAAGGACATGGTAAAGGAAGGGCTGAATTTAGAAAGCAAACCATGCCATACACGTCAGAAGGAAGGATAAAACAATTCCTGCAAGTCTAATCTGGGAAAAATATTCTCTTGACACCACATCTAGCAACTGGTTTATTCATGCCTGTGTGTGTTGAAGTACTGCCATGAGAGATACCAGTCTCAGATGTGACCTGTCTACAGGGCTTCAGTAAAACAATTTAGAAGGAAAATAAACCAAAAAAATCTCATCTAAACAAAACCTCAAATTATCCAAAGGTGAGAATTTCCTTTTTTTTTTTTCTCTCCCAGGCTACCACAGAGCTGAATCTCAAGATAAGTGCAATACAAGAACAATCCGATCTCTTTTCAAACCATCTTGGATACACCAAATCCTTTTTTGCCAATGCAGAAGATACATTTGACATACAAAGGGATCTATTGAGCAAAGTATGTTCTTATTATCAGTCCAGAAAAAAGTATCCTTCAGAAGAATACATTTGGTGGAAGGTAAAGCTCTTGTAAACTTGACAGCAGTGAAGATGAGGGATGTTAGGCATAAGCAGAAAAAATATGTTTTCCCAATGAAAAAAATAAATTCCAGGGAAAACAAGAAATAAGATCTCTCTAGAAAGAAACAGAGCAAGATGAGGAGATACAAAGACACACATGGATTGAAAGGAATGGTGTTGGGTTTCTCCTTACAGAAGATGTAGTTCAGATGGGAAGCCTAGCCCATGGGGAGGAAGGGGGCATAAAGTGCACAAGCTACATCTCCCATGAGGCTCTAAGAGATCTCAGCCAGTACAAATGAATGTCAAGCTGGCACAGAACATTTAATTGCTATTTTCCCAATGGGAAAAACATGTAATTTTAACAAAATTAATATTTACAGGTGAAAAATTGGAGTAGAGCAGAAGAAAAGAGGACACAGAAACCAGTGGGAAGGGGCTTTTTTTTCCTGCACTTCACTTACCCTGGCAGGTGTGTTATTTCTCTTATTTAATTAAAGAGCTATATGGAACTCTGCTGTTGGAAAAAAGGCAGACTACTGGTTAGAAGGGAAACTGAGATGCGGTCACTGCTTGAAAACAGCAGGAGAGAAGCAATGGTGCTTGAACACTTGCCAGTTGCAACATATTAGACTTGCTCCTAGTCTCAGTCTGGATTAGTCCAACTGCTTTTCCCAGAATCTGCTGCCTAACCACAAGCTCTTTCTGAAGAGAATAGCTCAGGTGAAACTCAGATGTGCTTTCAGGGATGTATCACTCCCTATAGGCAGTATGAACAACCCCACACCATATTTGTCTTTCTGTGTCCATATAGCTGTACACACAGGTTGTAGAAGCATGTCTTTGAATATTTACACATATTTCCAGGAGCCTCTTCTGGGCATGCAACATATATCCTTGGTGTCATGATATAAAAGTACCAGTATGGTAATTGTGGCACAGCCTTCATACTATTTTTGATACTTAAAAGTAAGAAAAAAAATCCCACTTTATCCCCTAAATTGGTATTTGTCCTAGAGTCATCTGAAACCATTTGGTAACCATAGGAGATGTCAGATACTCTCCTCAAATCCCATTAACAGTGTAGAAAAGAACCCTGTGAGGGAAGGGAAGGGAAGGGAAGG
>VYZX01004348.1:46003-64423 GCA_013401335.1 Brachypteracias leptosomus
GAGAAGAGTCCATTAACAGAGAGGATGATAGTATTGGATAAGAAAAAATTAAGATGCCTTAAAATGTTGATGTGGTTTGGAGTGACACCATCATCAAAGATATTTTTCTGGCCTGCTGATTTTTTTGAAAGTAGAACAGAACTCAAAGCCTTAGACAAGTAGTTTAATTTTGTTTGAAGGCAGAAGTCCCTCTGTATAACACAAGTCTTTCTTTTCAAGGTAAACACATTAATATCAGTATTTAGAGAATCTTGTGAGATTTAGATGCTTAGTCAAACTTTCTTGGGTCTGCAAAATCTTATGAGAATTTAGAACATTAATTACATTTGCCTTGGATACTAAAATTACCCTGTGGACTGAAAAATTTCCAGGGGGCCATATACAAACAAAAAATGTTACCAGCTGACTGCAGACTTTAGGAAGATGTATATAGGAAATTGCATTATGTGTTAGTTTCAGTCTTACTGATGGGAATAGAGTAAAATAGAATAATTTCAGTTGGAAGGGACCTACAATGAGCATCTAATTCAACTGACTGATCACTTCAGAGTTGACCAAAAGTTAAAGCATATTATCAATGGCATTGTCCAAATGCCTCCTAAATACCATTCTAGGAAGCCTGTTCCAGTGTTCAATCACCCTGTTGGTAAAGAAATGCTACTTAATGTTGAGTCTAAACGTACCATGGCACAGTTTTGAGCCATACCCACATGTCCTATCACTGAATACCAGGAAGAAGAAATCAGCACCTCCCCTCTCCACTTCCCCTCCTCAGGAAGCTGTAGAGAGCAACGAGGTTGCCCCTCAGCTTCCTTTCCTCCAAGCTACACAAGCCAAGTCCTTAGCTGCTCCTCATAGGACATTCCCTCCAATCCCTTCACCAACTTTATTGCCCTCTTCTGGTTGCATTCAAAGACCTTCATATTCTTCTGAAATCACAGGGCCCAGAACTGCACATAGTACTGAGGGTGAGGCCACACCAACGTTGAATACAGTGTGCTACTCGCCTCATTTGACCTGTGTTTGATGTACCCCAGGATGCAGTTTGCTTTCTTGGCTGCCAGGGCACATGGTTGACTCATATTGAGCCTGCTGTCAACCAGCATCCCCAGACTCCTGAGGAAAGACTGTTCTCCAGCCACTCCTCTCTCAAATAATACAATGTTAAGCTTGAGAAAGAGGAACTACAGCTGAGTCTACAGTCCAGTTTCAAAGCCAGCCACAGCTTTATTTAGAAATTACTGATAATCTGGAGAAATACATTTGGTATACCAGGGAAAGGGATCTCTCTTGAATGCAAGCTACAGTACTAGCAGCAGGACAAAAAAAATATTCAGATCTGATCATATACTGCCCTGAGACTTTGCTATTAATCCTGCTTCATTCCCTAGTGGAATAACTGATCTATGGCAACTTTATATGAGCTGTTATTCAGCAGAGCTACTAAAATCTGTATGTGCTTTATATTCTGCATGCTTCAAAATAGGACAGTAGAGTTTTACCAGTAGGATTCGGTCACTTTATGGAGTTATCAAGACTGGTTGTCAGCTGTGTTGTATTAACTGACTGTGTGCATCCTTAAAGTCTGCTCTAGTTATGATGTAAAATACACAAAGGTGCTTTAAGTTAATGTATTTGCCTCTACTGACAGACTAAGATCAGATCTCTAGAGAAAGAGTTCTTTGATCTGGCTCCAGAGAGCCAGGATTATTTTAGAGGCAACATTTCCCTTTAAATAACAATATATACTACTATTTTTTGTAAGTATTTCTGAAACTCTTAAGGTAGTTTTGAGCTGCATAGACATTGGTACATAGGTGTATTTGAGACGTCCTCAGCTGTCCTGATTGTCCTTCAGCTGCCCTTTCAGTAAGGTATAGTTTTCTATTTTATCTTACATCTTTGTGTGCGTATCTCATACGATACACGGCATTTCAAACACTAGCAGATTTCTGTCTTCAGATAACTGAGTTGAGCCTTTAAAGGCTGAATATAGCAAAAATGTGGAAAAGGCTGTAATCGAAGTTAATGTTTCCTTCCTTCATTTGAGTTTATTTCCTCCAATACTGCATTGATGAAGTGAGGAAATGCCCAACACCTACAGAACAGAGATGCAAGTGAGGGATATGAAAATATATTTAGTGTGATGTCTGTAAACTGTATCCATAAGAGTTTAAAAGACAGAAATCTAACTCTGTTTTGAGTTTCTTCTCCCTGAGGGCTTGGAATTTTTTTGCACACAATGAAAAAAAATACGTTACCTCTTTTAGAAAAGGTAACGTATTTTGTCAGTATGAAAGCACAGTGAAAAACAACTTTAGTGTTCCTCTAACAATATCTGTAAAACTGCTGGCCTAATTCTGCAGTATTTTGCTCTATGTCTAGTGATATATATGTATATGTGCAAAGTAGGATAAATATCAACCAGCTCAGTGAGACAGTATTTTACACCCATGTAGCAATGACTCTGCATCAATGTAAATGACAATCAAGGCAAAAAGCAGCAGAGAATCTAGCTCTATAAATAATCATAGAGGCTTAAAATTCAATCTGTCCTTGAAGAAAATAACTGCACTGCAGAGCAAATCTGTTCAATAATACAGAACAATTTTAAATGAGGTTTTTTCCCTTCCTCAAAAGCAGGTGATCTGAAGAATCCACTATTGTAAATTAAACATTGTTTTTAGCAGACTGTGAAATTTCTTTAATTATATGTTTAAAAAAATTATATATATGATCTAAATAAAAGAAATAAGAAGTAGATTTAAGGCTTGGGTTTGTGCATGAATTTAAATAAAAGATAACATTCTATTTCTGCTTACTTTTGGAAACGTATATCTAATGCATACACATGTACATTGTAAGTATATACATGCACATTTCCTTCTTTATTTCTAAATATTTCCCTTTTATTTTGACTGTTATGATCATTTTATTCTATTTTACTTTTTAAAAAATTAACCAAAACCAAACAGTTTTGCCCATTTTAAAATCAGTGGGGGTGGAATAGTTTGACCATTTCTAAAGTAGTTTTCCAAAACGAATTTGAAAGGAGATTTGTGAACCAAGGAGTCTGTTTCATTTCAGTAAAGCAGCATTTTTCAAATGAGAACAGTTGACTGAAAAATTCCTAGCCAGTTTTATTAACTAGATTATCATCCTTTGCCCAGAATCTACTTGCCACTGCTATCCAGTTTGGAAAAGGAAAATGTAACATTTACAGAGGTGAAAGAACAAATCCCTTTCCTTTACTTAAAGATCCCTTTCAGACTCTTGTTGATCCTTGGTTGTCATCAGGAGAATGCAAAAAGGAAGAGATTTCTAGAGATGTAATGAATCAGGACCTATTATGAGGGAATGGATATATATACACCAGGTCATATCAACGATTTCCATCTGCTCAATTTATTTGAGCTGGGACACTTTCATGACTGAGGATGATAACAAGTTGCTCCAACCAGGTTATCTTCCTAGGGCAACAGGAATATGGCACAATATGAAAAAGACAGCAAAAAAAAAATAAAACCCTCAAATTCGAGTTCTAGATCTAGCAGATAGAACACTAAAGATCACTAGGTAGGTGCCAAAACCTCATCTCCAAGCATCAAATAAGATTCTATGCAGCCAAAAGAAAGAGTACACCACTAAAAACAGCTGGCAAATGTGTGATGGAATGTTGTTAAATGGATGAATGAGGTTCAGATCAAACACTTTTCATCTTCTTACTTGTATTTGATTCTAGGTATCCATTCAACATGCTTTACTTTATTTCTTTGGCTAATACAGCTGATCTAAAGTTTGGATTTGCTTAGGAAAAAAGATCATCTATTTCACAAAACCTTTTTATGTTTTCAATATTTGCTGTCATTCTGTGTTAGAATAAAATAAAAATCTCTCTCACTTTCTATGGTAGATCAAAAATATAAGGCCATGACCTCTTAGTACCTATTTCTATTCACTGATTGGAGGCTGCAATGCAGCTCAAATATAACATTCTATGTTACAATCACCCAATATTAGATTAGATGATCTGGCAATTCCTGTCTTCCCTTTGGGAGATAATCAGCTTTTTTGTAATTAAATAGTTGTTAGACCAAAAGAGACTCATAGGTAACTGAGAAATTTGGGATAGAATAATTCATGTTCATATGGTTGCTCTGAATTATATCTAATATTAAGTCTGAACAATGAGTTATTAACTGTTCTAAAATAGGGAACCTCTCACACCTAAAATATTCTAACATAGACCAAATAAAACTTTGCTGAACAGCATAAATATCTTCTTTTTTCTTCATCTAGAGAATGGTTTGAAATCTACTTGCTCCAACAAAGTTTTTAGATTTCTTGATTTTCATCTTACAGAAATAAAATTGCATAAAGATACAGTTAAGTTACAGACATTCCTTTTCAAGTCTCAATTATTAAATTTCTTTTATATTCTGTGATTTTTTTTGAAAATTATCAAATAATTCTTTGAAGATTTTAGCACAGCAAAAGTACATATTTATGTGTAACACTAAAAATGAGCAAAATAATGATGAAAAATTCTGTAGACTAAAGGATGTTGTCTATTTTAAGTAGATAATTTTACAGGAAGAGATAAAGATATTTCTCAGTGATCACATCTTGAATTACAATGAGGAGTTAGAAATGATGACAGGCTAATTTAATGGAGAAGGAAACAAGTGAAGGTTTAGTTGTACTTTTTAAATGCACACTGAATTAACAAATAACTTCTATTTCTTTCAGACCTTTCAAATGCACAGATTTAGTATCAATCACCCACAGAAGGAGAGGAATATAATGCTTTTTAATGTTGTGGTATAGATTTGAATACATAGAACAGATACATGCACATAAACTGACATGATTGTCACTGGAAGTTACAGAGCAAGAAAGGAACAATCATATTTTGTGTATTTAGTTTGCAGAAAGATTTTATTGTATGCTGATTGCCTTCAGAGTTTAACTCTCAGTTATCCAAGTGGTAGAAGGCATTCAGTACTGAGCAGAAAGAACAGATATTGTGCATTTCCCTTTAGTTCAGTTTTCTAAAGCAAAAGGGAGTCATTTTTTATGTCTGCCTTTTTATCTGCCAGTTTAGTCGCAATTAGTTTTGCAAGAATGTACAATAAGGACCTGTTTTCATTCAGGTGAAGTAGTACATTCTGTGTATGCAGCTAACCCTAACAGTAAGTGACACACCACCTAATTTTACGTGCTAAGTAAGATAGATGTAGTTAACCACATTGTGGGAGGGCTTTTCAACAATTACAAAGGAAGACTAGATATTAGTCTGACAGCTAGCTTGTAGAAGACTAGAGTTAGGTAAGAAGTCTCTCATCCTAAATAAGGAAGAGATGAAAATACATAGATCTCCATCTCCAACTCAGCATGAAGCCATCCTCTATCTGTAGCTACAGAGCACTAATGTAGTGAGAGTTGAGAACAGTGGACTCAGAATCAGTGTATTCACTTATTGACATTTTGAGATGAGGGTACATGCCAAACTCTTCACAGTGATGACAGATGGTATAGCAAAGAGTAATGATCACAAGCTGTGGCTTAGGAGATTCAGATCAGACACTAAGAAAAAAAATGTTCACTAGGAAAATAGCACAGCCCTGGACTGGGCTGTCCAGAGGGGTTGTGGAACCTCCTACCTTGGAAGGTTTCAGGAGGTAGACAAAGCCACAGCTCACCTTATTTAGTCATATACACACTTTACAGAGGCAAAGAGCAGTATTTTAAAAAAAACAAACAAACCCTAGGCTAGAGAAAAAGGCACAATAAGATTCCTTCCTGACCAATAATATAGGCCATTTTCAAAACAAGAATAGTTCTTTTTGGCCATGTCTTTGTACCTCTTATATCAGCTTTCTTCCCTCCCATTCACAGCTCCAACCCTAGGACTCTAGCACCACAAATGTCACACCTACCCACACAAATAGCTGACATTACTGCACGATTCTGGTTCTTGCCATAAGGCTCTGCATCTCTTCCATCTCCCAACACATGGCTTTTTCTTCTCCAAATATTCTTTGTATGTTCTGTATTTATCTTATTTATTTCCTTAAAATATATTTTATTCTCTTTATAGAACATTTCTTTTCTATAAGTTTTTTTTTTTCTTTTTTAAGTCATTACTAGACCAGATTCCTGCACTGTGCACTGAGCCTTGCTTCTCTATTCTTCTCCCTATTCCTCACCTACCTTCACTCCTCAGCAATGCTGATAGGGGGTATTTTCCTCTCTTAGCCTTGCAGAAGACTTGCTGCACCTCCCATTCCTCCCTTCCCTCTGCTAATGACCAGAAAGTGAGACGAACAAGATTGACAGTCTCTGAAGCACGGAAAGTGCCATCTGTGCTTTGTAGATTGAAAATCTTATTAGTTTTGCTTCCAGCCAAGTCGTGCATACAGAGCAGAGCAACCAGGGTAAGGGAAAGTACAGTGAGGGGGAGGACCAGGAGGGAACAAGAGCAACCAAGAGGTAAAAATGCAAATAAAGAAAAAATTCAAGGAGATAAAGGCAGGTGGTAGAGAGGGAGATTACGGTATCCCATTTCGTCCTTCCACCTTGCTGCCAGTTTTTCACAATTCATATCCTAAGGTAGTGTCTAGTCTAGATATACAAAGAGAATTAGGCTTTGAAGCGTCACCACTGACAGACAGTACATAGCTGATCAACGATCCACAAAACATGCTGCTGAGTTGAGTGGTTTAGCCATAAAAGACACCTTGAGTTTTGCTCTTTTGTTTTCCACCATGGAAGAAATGACATCTACTTGCTTCCCAGGTCTGTTAGCTGGCATTATATTCTGCCTGGGACTTCCAGTCTTGGGGTATGCCTGAGATGTTGCAGACACATTTTGCACAGGAGCCTAGTACTAAACCAGCTTGGATAGGGAAGTGAAACACATTCTTCAGCCTCTTGGGGCTAAACTTAGATATCTCAGGATATCACAGTGAATATCAGTTATCTTTTTCCCGTGTCCTCGCCTTTTTCATCAGTATGTCTTAGGTTTAGCTTTCTAAATGTTCTCACACAAGTGACTGCCTTTCTGCATGAAATGTATTCACACTTACCTTCAGGTTTTGCAATGCCAGTGACCAAAGCCCTTCAGGACTCCAGTCCTACCGCCTTTAACAGGTGTAAGCAAGAATGTACAGATTCCTAATATCCCTCCACATGAGGCACAGTGGCAGCAGCACATCATATCTCTTTCCCAGCAGCCCTTTTCCCTGCCTGCCTGCCTTGAAGGCTTCTCAGAAGCACGTCAGAGACAGGGCAGGAGTGGTCAGGATGCAATACGCACTGGCTGTGCTTACTCTGACAGATTCTTCAGCAGCCCATTGCCAGCTGGTGCAAGCTATATCAGCCCCACGGCCATCATAATTTTTGCAGAGGCTGGAAGCAGACTGAAGAATCAGGAAAGCCATAATCCAAATACACTAGCTAAAAAAATACTCAGTATTAGAGATGGAATCAGGCTGTTCTGTGCTAAAATTGAATTTCCCCCCAAAGTCCTATCTTTCTCTGTATATTTCTTATGGGATCATAACTGTCATCACAATTACGCTTCCACTGCTTTCCAATGCATATGTTAATACTTCTTTTGCAAGCATACCTGATAATTCTGGTAGAGCCTCGCAGCCTCAAAGCTTTATATATTCATTCTTATTTATATTTTCCCCTTAATACTTACATTTCTCCTCTGTATTCTTCCTAGAAGTCAAAAAAATGCAGAATTTTTAAAGCTTGCATCCCTTTTTCTCCTTCCTTGTGTTTAAAACTAAATGGATGAAACAAACATTCTCATAGAGAAATACATATCTCCTGTCTTGGAAGCATCAATTACAGCTTCAGAGTTCTTTGTCCAGTGCTTACAAATCTTCTCCTACTCCCCCCTCCCCATCCTCCCAGCTCAACATGCAACTATTACACAATATCACCACAGGTTAGTAGTGAAAAATGGCAATGGTTGTTTAGCGTTGTGTGGATCAGCACAGTTTCTAACATCCAGTGCCTCAATAATTTTCTTAAATTCACAGATTAAATACAACACCATCAACATGAGGTAGCCTATGGAGCATGAAAATAGCATGATCTGCTTCATGCCAGACTCAAGATGGTTATAAACCAAATATTGTAAATGTTCTCGGTGTCATTAAGAAAGATAAAGAAGGAGTCTGCTGAGGCAGAGAGCAGTCTTCTCTCAGACCCAAGGATGTTGCATTCAATTTTGTTGAGCGGACTGTTGCACATTTGATCAGTTCTTCAAGGCTGATCTCATGATTGCAGCAATATCTGCATTAACAACAACAAAAGAAAATCAAATCAGACAGCCTGTCTATTCTTTAATCTCTGCCTACCACTTGATCTCTTGCACTTTTGGTTGTCTATGAACCCAGCTTAAATAGAAGAGGCTGAGCACAAGCTCATACCGATCTTGCTTGTAACCTCACTAACAGAGCAGCTGCAAGGCCCAACAGACAGGCAGGACAGTCAGGTCACTAGTGCACTACTGGAATGCCCAAACCATCAAGCTCCTTAGTCTTCCTTGCATTTTCTAAGGAATATGACATAGGGAGCTTCTCAAAAGAGCTGGGTATTTCCTGAGGGACCTAATCATTGTGTGGGAACATACTGTTGATGGAGCCCTTGAGGGAGAAGTTACATGCCCTAAATCAGAAGACATCTGAAGTATAAGGCAGGTACTTGTGATTCATCACAAAAAATATAAGAGTTTTAGATGAATCCATGGACTAGAAGATATTTGTAAATGGGCTTCTTGAAACCTTGTCTGAAATACTTAGGGACAAATGCAAATAGATGTTTCTTTATTCTGTCTTCACTGTATGCTTGACCTGAACAAAGTAGCTGTGGTTCAGAAGCTATGCTGTAGATTCGTGCAACCTTATTGCAAAGTAGGACACCATGCTGCCTAAACATGACACAGGGCACAGTGCATATGACCATCACTGGACATTTCCAGCCAGTTCAGCAAGCTAGGCAAAATATATGTATTTGACTGCACTGATTTATACAGATACACCTTAAAGTGCCTAGATCCAATCAAATTATGATTTAGAAATGATTTAAGAGAGACTGAATGAGGCCTAGAGTAATAATTATCTCTTCTGTGATTAATGAGAACCCAGTGTTTTAGAACCTGACAGTATTCACTCACCAATCAAAATTGCACCAGGCATTCATTTCTATGAATACAAATATATGGAGGCCTGGCTTCACAGCTGGTGCAAATTGGCTGAGCCCCATTGACTTCATGTAAATGGGCTTTAACTAGGCCAGCTGAGGAACTGGCTCAGCCCACCCAAAACATAGACCTTGTTTCACCAGGAGAGGAAGCAAAAGACATATAGGTTAAAAATAAATATAATTTAAAAGTGGGTATACTGCAATTTTTAATTGCTTGGGCTGTGTTAATAAGCAGTGCTCTGTGAAGCCCACACAGGAATATATACCCCAGTACACAAGTCACTATAGGGTCTTCCTATTATTCTCTGTGTGTTTCTTTGTGTAAGCACCAGCTGCAAAAACATGCAATATAAAAAGATGCTTTTGTGAACATGTTGTTCAAAGCTGTGCTCTTATTTGATGATTGTGTTTTTAGCCGTAAATCTCTGAAACAAAGTCTGCCTCACAACCAACTCAGTTCACTTACAAATGGAAAATGTATGCCTAAGGCAGATGCCCCAGCCAGATGCAAAGCAGAGCATCCTCCCTCCCCGGGAGCTCTGGGGGGTTGGTGCCTCTCCTCCTCAGCAGGAAATTCGTCTTGTCACTTCTCCACCCACCAAGACATTACAAACATTACACCAAGATGCAACAGGTGCTATATGGAAGTCAGACACATTCTGACTTTTTCTCAGGGGATAAAAGACAGTGCTCTCTGGGACAAAACTCTTCCTTTACACAGGGCAGGGGGACTGCAGCTGTGCTGAAATGGGGACTGTAAAGTTGAGCAGGTGGTGGAAGATGTTTTCTTGCACCGTTTTCACGAAGATCCACAAACACCTTCAGAGCACATCATCCTTATTAAATAGTTATGACCAGTAATAAAACCAGCAGCATTCATTTATTTATGGGTTTTTTTTTGTTTTGTTTTGTTTTGTTTTTTTAAGAGTGAATACCTCTAAATTTAACCATGAGGCAGCAAAAGCCTGTAATTGCTTTTCCCAACTACCATCTGTCCTTCTTCCTATCAATCCTCTCCCCTTCTCATTACCCCACTGCTACAGGCAGTGATGTTTTCAGGTAGCTCAGAAGCTTTGAAGTTTTCCCTCAGAAAGCTGATTATATAAACGTTAGTATATCTTCAGCTTTAAAGCAGGTGGATCATCTCAGAGCATTTTACTAATTTTTCAGATGGTTTTATACTGTTCTTTTTTCAGTGGGGATTTTTCTGAGATTATAAAGAGAAAAGATGAATCCAGAAGCAAGCAAAACTGTCAATAAAAGTGTTTCTGATGCAAGTGGTATACTGTGACAGGATGTCATATTCAGATCTAGATTGTGCCTATGCATTCGCTATAAATATCAATTTTGCTAATGTTGTGAATAGTAAGTAATTGAAGGGGTTTTTCCCCTATTGTGCTCGGAAGAATAACAATGTGAATAAAATTTCTGAAAATACTTTATCCATATTTCTAGGAGGAAATGATAATAACCATGTGAATATCTTCCCTTGATAAATGTTTGGGAAGTAAAGGAGGATTTCTTTATCAGTGTGTTGGGGAGGATTATTTGTTTATTTGGAGTTTTTTTATGGAAATATCCTTTTTATTGTACTCTCTTGTGGCATGAAGATGCC
Organism: Brachypteracias leptosomus; assembly: GCA_013401335.1. NCBI lineage: Eukaryota > Metazoa > Chordata > Aves > Coraciiformes > Brachypteraciidae > Brachypteracias > Brachypteracias leptosomus. Next base: position 56,841 of record VYZX01004348.1, read on the forward strand.
TGTTTTTTGAGGTGGGGAGTATGATTCTGGATGTAATATTCTCCACACATTGCGCAGAGTACTTTAATGAAAAAAAAGTATGTTTCGAAAGAACTGTCATTACTTGGACCTTTTATAGTGTGTTTGAAAGCTTCTGCTAACACTTATGCTTGCTATCTCCTGGAAGGATTATAATGTATTGGAATGATATGATCTATCTGAAGGTATATTTTAAATACTTTTATCAAAAAACATTCTGGGTTGTTAAAACAGTGTTTGTGGAGGAAATCATACTATGCAATCAATGGCAACACCATCGAACAAACACACCAAAATATCCAAAACAATATGGAAAACTAAAGCTGCGATTGTTCTACTTCATTGCTTCATAAAGCTTAATGACATATGGGATCACTTGTCCTAAACAAGAAATTAGTTGACTAAAATGCCAAAGCCAGATCCTCAGAAGTATTTGGATACCTTTATCCCACTGATGCCAAGAGGAGCCAGGTGCCTAATTTTGACTTGAATCTGTGGGTCTGTTAGGTTCAAGCCTCAGATCTGTATTACCTTTTACATTAACAGCCAGTTAAATTTTATAGCTAATGCAAAGTGCATCTTAGGTTGTAGTGAGTGTCATATGCTACTTACAGCATCAAACAGTGAGTTCTAGGAAAGAGAAAAAGGAAGTGGTTGACAGATGGCTTCTAAACAGAAAAGTCTGTAAAATCAATTGGTGTAGCTGCCATGTAACAAAACAACTAACAAAATCTCGAGCCTCCAATTTTTTTCCAAGATTGTAATAAATTATTTTTTTATGAAATTATTCTACTTTTTATGCTTTATTTTCTTTCAAATAAGTAAAAATCATTGTAGTGACTATCATCAGTCTTTCGTATACTGTAGTAATCATATCTTTTTACATTTGTTGAGTTGTCTAGTGATGACATCAAACAATATACTGTAGGTGATTATAAAGTAGAGGGGTTTTTTCTGTTCAGTGAGAAGATAAAAATAATGTAGATAAAAGGAACATATCTTTTATAAGACAGAACTCAAGTAATTTGAGGTGGAAATCCATAAAAACATCACAAGTGTTATTGAAATGAGTCACTGCAGCAGCATAAAAATAATCTATTTATCTACATTTTTACCAAAGGCTTTGAAGTTCTGTGTCTTGGAAAATAATATATATATTAAAGTGCTTTCAAAAAAGTTCCATTTTACTTTGAGGTATGAGCTTTCTTGCACATATATATTCCTTTTTTCTCCATACTTCTCTAACATTATCTTTTATAGTTAATTTTTGCTACCTCCTAGCATATACATATTTATGAATATATATGTATTTCTACATTAAAATATACTATATTCAGCAGCTCAGATCGAGTAGCTCTGAATTAACATTATTTAAGACAAATGTTCTGGTCTTGCAGATGTTAAATCAGAAAGCCCAGTGACTAAATAGAATTTAATCCAAATCTATTAGTGATTTCTCCTGGCAACATAATTACAAAGATTTTTTTCTTCTTTCTCACATCTAGTAGTCTCTTTCACTCAAAGCACCTACTAGTATATCCTGGTTTCCAGTTGTGCTTTTCAGTCATATATCTTCATTTTATAAATGAGAACACTGAGGCACTTGAAAAGAATTTGCAGTTTACTGTGTTAATTACTGGAAAAGTCATGAATAGGATGCAAGCCAACTTTGTCTGGGTCAGTACTTTCAGTTACTGGCAACAAATACTCAAATACAGTGCTAAATTTTATTTATGTAGGATACTATCTTTATATCCCAAATCCATTTTATTATAAACTAGAAAATAACTTCAAACCCTTAAAAAATGGGATTTAGAAAATTTGATTATATGTGTGCATCCTTCATTGATTTCTTCACCATACAGTGTGTTTTAAATCTGTTACTTTTGAAAGCAAAGAAGAAGAAATGATTTTGCAATACTTGTCCTATGTCGTGCATTCATAGCACTGTCAGTACAGTATCTTGATTATCAGATAAATGCTGGCTGCTGTCTCCTCTGAGCACTTTTCACTTTCAGCAGTATAATCTTATGCTAAGGTTTAGTGACACAACAACTGAATTGCATAAATCTGTTCATTATGAAATTTAAGTTCTGAATTTCTGTGGTAGCCTGTACATGGAAAAGCCTTTATAAATGTTGCAATGCACACACCAAAAAAAAAACCACCAGGGAAACAGACACATCCACCCAAGACCAGATGTTTTCATTAAGCATTGGATGTGCAAATACACACTCATCACTCCTTTTTTGCTTCATGTATAATTTACCCTGCATTTAATTAGATATAGATTTTCTTTTTTAGGTGTTTCTCTAGATAAGTGTATTGAATAGAATCGTAATCTTTATCCTCTCCTTCCATTTACTCCTTTAAAAGATACCTCATTCTAAGGCCTAATTTACACAACGCACAAATTTTATTCTCTTTCTGCACACATAAAGAGGGATTGTGTGGTGTCGAGATACACTATTCTCCTAAATATTTGAGATTTCTAAGCAAATAGAAATATTAGACAGTAAGCTGCCTGAAGCAAATTACAATGGAAAAATAGAATTATACCCATGAATTGGGAAAAGAAGAGGATTTATGTAAGAATGATCCCTAATAAGGTGGAACAGACTTTGTCCAACCTTCTAAAGGAGCATTTATGTCTACATATAAGGCTAAAGGATAAAATCTGGCCCTGATCCAGTGCTCTGCCCCCCAGATTTAAAACAGTTCTGTCATAGGGGAAGTGAGAAGTTAACATTGCACCTTCCTATCAGCTTGTCTGTGCCACGTCTGCTCATTTGAGTTCTCAGCTCATTTGCATGCTTCTGCCATTCACCCTGGAATTTACTGTTGTAGGACTGCATCTCAGACTTGGCCAGCAGCCAGAGCCTACTTCTTCATTCCCTCTTTATAGCTAATACAATATGAAATTCACTAACAAAAAGACTTTCATGTCAAATTACAGAAAAAAAAACCCTCAATTGCCTAATAGGATTTTAAATTCTTATCATACTGGTGACTTTCTGTAAGTAGAAACATTTGAAAAGAAAGACTTAGCTGATGTTTTCTTCAAATACTCTCTGTGCACTGCAAGTTTTTTTTACAAGCTATGATATGTTGCTATTCTGTCGCTACAGAGATGATACAGGGCAATGGATCACAGCTATATAGCACTTCTTTTCTGTTCCCATCCCGGTGGACTTTACATCTTCTCAAAAGTACCAGCTAAGGTTGTGCATATTGAGAAATACTCCTGTTTGATGCAGATGTCAGACCCATTTTCTGCACTTAAAGGAATATGGGTTTGTATGTGTATATATATGATGAGCATATCTGCACATATTCAACTATAACCACAAAGTTATATGTGCATATGTACATATAGGCTTTTACTTTTGGTAATATTACACTTTCAACTGTATTAAGGGCCAAATAATACTAATATTATTAAGCTTGTTATTATGTCAGAAACATGGAACAGCAGTTCTGCTGAGACTAGTTTTGTGCCCAGCACTAGTAGCCAGCTCCCTTACACCTCTATAATGATCTTTTCCCTTTTCACCACCTCCTTATTTCTCCTTTATAATGCCAACACCTCTCTAGACAGATATTTGGGGAAAGAGAAGATGAAACCAGGCTTTGATGCTTCTCTGTGTCCCCACACACTCACACTCCTCCCCTGCTCCACCAAAGGTTCAGACATCTGCAGGTGCTCACAGGGAACAGGACTGTGGGAAGAGGAGATGTTACAATGAGGAACCAAACTCTCAAATGATGACTCATTCCTGATTATCATCCCAATAAATCATCAGAGTTTAATTATGTATGTCAATAATTTCTGATAGCGTAGTTCTTTCCCTGGTAACAGCAGTAAAGATAGACTTCAGATAGCATTGGCTATCACTAGAACAAACTACATGTGTTGTATGTCAGTAGAAAAAAATTGAAACTAAATTAACCTTCAGTTAAATTAACCCCTTATCTTTCTCATCTAATTAAGACTCCTAATACTACTTTGCATCCTCTTCTTCTATATAGGATATAATAGAATATTTAGACACCATTGTGAACTTTTCAGTTGACATTTTTGGTTAAAAGTACCAGATACTAGCAACAGTGATAGAAGCCGTCTGTATTTTTTCATGTAATTCAAACTGTTGTTGTAAAATTTCATTTTGGTAGTGGTCTATGTCTTGTTTCAGAGGATCCAAATGTAATAGTCACTGAAGTTATGCATTGAAAGAGCTATCCTCAGGTACTAGGGGAAAGTCAAAGTCCTTGGGTTACAACCTAATGATTAGTAAATCCTAGCTTGTTTACAGATAGATGTACCTTCACCCAGTCACCTTCACATTATCCATCAGTGACTGCCAAATGAACAAAAGTGTCATAGAAACAGATGCACCTTCTGGTCAAGTCTTTAACTTGTATTTAACTAAATGAGATTAAGATCTATTGGCAATATATTACAGTTGAATTTCAGATTAGCCTTTTGTGTCTGGATTAACAAGACAAACTGACATGCACATTGTGACAAAAAATATTGTAAAGATAGAAATTTACCAGAAGAAAAAATTCAAAATCAGATCTTACCTAACTTTACCTATGCATATCTATTGTATCCCTTAGGACAGGAAAAGTGATTCTACTGTTCTTTCATGGTAAACCTGCCTAATGAAACACTAAAAGATTAAAACAGGTCTTCTTAAATGGAAATCATATTCTTTGAAATGCAGAGAAATACACAGACTACACTTTGGCAAACTCCTTACTTCTTGACAAATCTGAAGTAAACATATATGTGTGTACATCTGTAAAAAGAGTTATAACTGAAGTTCTGAGCACATATTTTTGAGCACCTCAGTGCTCCATCCCTCAATATGCCAACTTTGGATTTTGGCCAATCTTTATGCGTATTCATATCTAAAAAAAGAAAAAATATTATTTATTTAGAGGGCTATCTAGGCTTTACACTATTTTAAATCTCTAGACACATGTCTAGTTGCTAGTTGGATCTGCATTCAGAGTGATGGATGAATTCCTTGATGAACAAAAGCTTCCGTTTTACATAAATAATTTCTTGCATTTCAAAGATATTTCTTCCCCAAAACAAGCAGTCAAGAAAACAGGATATCTTTGACCTCATAAAGGCATCCATTTGCTCTCAGCAACATGCTAAACAATTTAAGGTGCATTATTCCTTCTGTGTAATCTGGATCTCATTTCTAGTATTGCATGGAAAGGTTAAAAAGTTTCATTTTATCCCCTTGAATGAAGAAGGTGGTAACAATGTATTTTGTAGGTAGTATTTAGTAACGATGCATTTTGTAGGTAGTGAGTGTCCCTGCAACTCGTGAAAGCTCAGTGAAAACTTTTTTCTTCCCCAGTATGCCATCAGTATACTGACATTTGCAAATCATTGATCTAAACAACAATTAATTTCAATGAAATTAAAAACTACAGAAAAGCAGGCAAGCAAAATAAATGCCACAGTATAGGAAAGTCTAAATGCATTTAAAAGCCCTGGAGACCCTCATACTTAAATCACACACACACACAAAGTAAATCCCAGCTGCTATTGAGAACTAGTAATGAAAACCAAATCTAACAATAAAAACCCTAAAACAGAAGCCACAGTAGAAATAATGGAGCACTATACTTCCCACTCATTTTTCCCCTTTAAATTTAACTTGTTTTGCTAGAAAACTGTTACAGCACCATGATGGGCTCAAAATGAAAGCACTATGTTATAGTGATATGTACCTATAATAATATCCGATACAAAATGTTCAAGTTATATTGCAGCATGATTAGCTTGGGTAACAGTGAGCATTATCCTACTGGTAATAAAAGATAAGGCTGTCATGAACAGTTCTGCTTATTTGCCTTCTAATTTTACCATAGAATAATGGAAGCCAAGGATAGCAAAGCCCTGCTGGCCTTCCAGTTCATGTTGCTGCCAATGAAGAATTGATCATTATAGTCTATTTTTTAGCATTGATGGTTCTTTTACAACTTCTCTTTGGAGGCTCTTCTGTACTATCAGACATATCAGTGTTAGGACGTTTTTGATGCTTTTCAGTCTATGTCTGTTCTTAATTTCATCCTTTTAAATGTAGTCAAAATCACTTACACCTCTGTAAATATTTCCTCTTTTTCTTGATATGAACATTCAGGGACAAGTACAATGTTTGCTTTGTGGTCTGTAATGTCAAATCTTACCCAGTGTTACCAGTTCTTTCTGAGAAATCTAAACTTATAACAAAATAATAATAATAAAAAAAATTAGGAGTTTCTAGGTATGAATAGACAAATGCTTTTGGTGATGAAGTTGGGAACTGCTCCATCTGTCCTGCTGCAATATGAGACTCCTCCCCATCTGTTGGGGATGCCTTTTTAAGTTCCATCATCACAACTTACCTTGATGTGTTTCCTTGCTGACTTAGCTATCTTTAACTACTTTAATGGTTCAAAAGATCTCTGATCTTGTTTTTAGGATCGTCTAGGAGAAAAAGTCAAAGTACAAAGTAACTTACCAGTTGAGTCTGACTGCTGGAGCAGAACACAATGAAGAGTAGAGTCCTAACCATACCTGTCCGTATTTCCAACACCCAGAATAACCCTAGAAGAGCTGTTTAAATATTTCCTGATAATGCATATGCTTTTAAAATATTGTATTTATATTTATGTAAAAAAGAATGTATGTAATATTTATCAAAAAGATGGTACTTTTGGTAAAATTTTCAGAGAAAGAAAGAAAGAAAGAATTCCCAAATATTTAATAGCATCAAGTGCCCAGACTATGTCTGAGACAGTTTTGTGGCCTTAAACACATTCTGGGGATATTACTTTCTGTCACAACAGCTCCGCTGTAGTATCCTGGGTCCTCACTATTTTATTTTAATTTCCATGTGTTTTGGTTCTTGCAAAGAGTTAGAACTGTAACCACGAGGTCTATGAACTCTATAAATCTGCTTTTATTTAAGATTTCAATGAAATACACAGGTACAGAGGAAAAAAGTCATGAGAGCCATTTTAGAGCCTGACTCAGCTCTGCCTCTGTAGGGAGAACCCTACTAGCTGCTGCTGGCTGGAGAAGCAGTTGCCACATCATCATTTCAGCCCCTTCTTTAAAAGCTTTCATGTTGCTGGTCCCAGAGTAGGTTTATAGAAACCTGGGCCTGTGAAATCCAGAATCCAGGAGATGTCAAATCCTCAGCTATTTTATATTTTATGACCTTAATATTTCAAACTTTATGGTATTCAAGGGACATCTTAGAACAGATTCATTAGAAACACAGAGAAGAGTGAAAGGATCAGCTTTTGTGTTTTAAAATGTAGGACAGCAAAGGACTGTTCTTAAGCCACTGAAACTTATGACCACCTGAGAAAGAAAGAGAGATAAGGAAAAGATGAAAGCCTGTGAGACTTTTTGTTTCCATTTTTTCCCCTTTCAACCTTGCTTTCCTGAGTGAACATTTCACAGAATTACATAATCATAGAATCACAGAATGTTAGAGGTTGGAAGGGACCTCGAAAGATCATCTAGTCCAACCTCCATCCATGTCCATGAG
>VYZX01004348.1:64455-83738 GCA_013401335.1 Brachypteracias leptosomus
AAAGAGACAAATCTAGGATTTTCTACTTAGGTGATGGAAACGGGTGTCATGCCATCATGTTAGCCCTGAGAGTCATTACTCTTTCTGAGCTGATTATTTACTTCACCTACTGACTTACTATAAATCTCTTACAGAAGTACTTCTCTGGCTAAATCCAGAAAACATGGCAGACCCAGCTGTCCACTTTGAATCAAGTTCCTTGGCTCAAAATCAATGTTCAGGAAAGACTGAGNTGGTGAGAGGGAGGAAGAGTAGGAGGGAAGAAGAGAAACAGAGGAAGACAGAAAGAAAGATTATAAAAAAGAAGGCAGGAAAAAAAGACTTCCAGGTTTTGGGGAAGGGGGTTGATACTGAGTGTAAGTTTTATCTATACATGAAATATTTCAAGGCAGTTCTACAGGCAAAAAGAAAAAGGTGCCATTCCTCAAGTATTACTCTGCTTACAAAGGGAAAAGCGTAACTGCTCAGTCATTTATATATGCTTCCTACCTGAGACAGTACCAGATGGTGCCATGTAGTCTCAGGTTAATCATTGTGTGAGAGACCTGGGCTGGGAGCCAGACCCACTTCAGAATCAACAGTGAGAATAGGCGATGCTGAACCTTACATAAGATTCACAAGCAGAGTCCTTGCATTTTAAGCAGACATCTGGTATGACATTTCATATTTATCTGCTATAAGGGTTCAAACTGAGCCAGAATGTGGCAATACACTATTCCAGTCTTCTCTCATATACTTATCAATTTCTGCAGAATACAAATTTTCATGAAAAAGAAATCTTGTATTCTTACTGTTCGGGATGAGAGTGTTCCAGGAAGGTAGCAATGCAGGGCTGAGTCTTCAAATAAACAGATTGAAACAGTGCTTTTGGGAAGCAACTGTCCCTTCACTGTGCCACACAAATAAAAGACATGAAATGTATTGCTGCAATTCTATTTTCACATGAACACATGAAGGGACTCCCCACAAATTAATTTTGCAGTATATAGAAAATTGCTTTTGGATCCACCACTCTGTGACTGCAGATTCCTACTGCCCCCTTTGATTTAATCTGCTGCTAAAGTGCCTAGTCAGGTTAGAGGTTATGTGTATACACTATGAAGGTGTCAGAGTGACAGTGAGATGACTCAGCATTTAATTTAAAGACAGGGGAACATTTTCCTTTTACACCAGTAAGATGTTTTCTATGAAGAATATTTACAAAGAATGTTGGCTATGAAGTGATATTTTTGCCCAGCAGTATTTGCCATACCACCAATAGCAAAAAAAACCCTAAACAAATAACTAGGCTATTCTGAGACTTTGAAACTGGGATTACTGAAGAGCTAAGAAAAGTATCGGCAGCTTCCCTCCTACACATGCACGCACACATTAATAGGAACTTATCCAACCAAAAAAACCAGACCCATTATAATTTAAGGATAATGCCCTTTCCCCAGTTTTCACACTCAGTGCATGATTATCCAGTGGAATTCCAAAGCTGAATAAATTCAGTAAGAGTACTGTACATCACCGAAATACAGATGATGCACATAGACCTGGAACATTTAATTTTCTTCAGTAGAATGTTTTCTGAGGCTATTCTTATTTAGAAAGATGTATTACCTTTATCTCATTTTAGTATTTAGGAATAAAGTCTGATTTTGCCTTCCTGCAGATTGAGTTTTATCTTTACCTTATATGAAAATGCCATAGAACTTGAAGGGTGTGCAAGTGTTCTGCAAGAATGATTGAAGTTGAGCTTCTTCTTTTATGCCTCATGTAATAAAATTCTCCTACTGTTTCCACCCAATATGACTATTGGGCAGAACCCAATGTTGAGGAGAGTAGAACTACACTATCTTAAAATAAAAACTGTCATAGGAAATCTCTTTTTTAATAAGTATCAGATGTTCATTGCTACACCCCTTCAGCCTTGCAATATTTTCTCATCTCCTCCTCGTTCCATTTGGGATTTCTGCTGTATTGGTCTTGTACACTTCTGAGGGAGTTCACAGCCAGGTGGTCACCTGTTGAAGTAGCAGATTACAGTCTGGCCCAAAGTTTTCACGTAGGTATGCATAAACAGATATACACATATATGTACTTGTTTATCTATGTGTGTATGCATTAAACAAACGTATTAAATTCCCTCTCAAGTATTCTATTTTTTCCTGTCCTCACCATTTGGCTACTATTTAAAACGGCCTTAAAATGTTGCCATAATTCTTGATAACAGCTACTTGACAGATTTTATAGTATATATTTTATTTATCCACTATCTTGCACAGATTTAAATTTTTGAAAAGTAGGTAATTAATAAAAAATACCCTGAGCACATGGCACACATTTAAAATACTTACATTCACAAGAGAACTATTATATTAATGGAGATATTCCAGTCAAAATGGAGGCCCCATTGTGTTAAATGCTGTACAATCACAAAGTCAAAGACAGGCCTTGCTCTGTAGTGCTTGCAGGCTAATTAACAGTAGCAATAGAACATGACTTATTTTCATTGATACTGGGACACTCAGTGCCCACTCAGACTCCCATCAAGCTTAGTTGTAAGACTCCCACCAACATTAATAGGCATTGAAGCAGGTCCCCACTGTGAATCAACCAATTCTGTGAACTATCAAGCACACAAGCAAGCACCATGTGAATAAGGCAATAAAAAAAAAAAGGAAAAAAGGGGGAAAAAAAAGTGCTAGAGTATCACAGAATGTATTTTGTTCATTTGTTTTGACAAGGCTAGTTTAAATAATTTATGAAACTTCATAGTAACACTAATGAATTTAGCGTTCAAGTAATGAAGAATTGATAATGTGGGGTCTTCATTGTAACATTCTGCCACTAAGCCTTTGATTAAAAGATTAAAAGAGTTGAAGCCTTCATTTCATTTATTTCTTTATTTTGATAAGTCATTTTGTTTGCAGATTAGTACATTGAGAATTTCCTATTGTAACTTATTGCCCCCGGCTCTATAACATGAAACGCCACAGGACTACCTCCATTATTTTACATGCCTACAAAAAATGCTCTTGCTACTCAACTGGAGTTTGGAAAATAGAATCAGATGTCTAAATTTCTTTTAAAAGTCATAGCTTCAACTGTGTTCCCAAGTAAATAAGCTCTGCCTTTCTCTCCTCCTGGTCCCCATACCCTGCATTCCCATATGCACAGTGACATAGAAATGGGTAGATAGAGCAACACTGTTGGCTTAATCAATAACCTGGTGCTTGACATGCTTGATATGTTTACCTGGACTATAAGTGTAAAGTCTGCTGTGACTAAATAGACTGAAACCGTTTCCTCAATACCTGCTAAACCACATAGGAGTTACTGCATGAAAGACACAAAGTGTGACAATGTAGTCCCTAGTTCTGTGTATCAGAATATTAGCAATAATCTTCTCTTTATATGATATGCCTCTTAAAAAAAGATTTTAAAATCCTACATTCCAAACAGTTAAGAAATAGGCTTCTAAACCTAATTATTTTCAAAATAATAGGTTGTTTCTGTAACCAATCTTCCTGAGATCTGTTCTCTATAAAATTTGATTAAAAAGCTAGCACACATATGATCCTATTTAAATCAGTGGGACTCTTCTCTGAGTTTGGATGACAACCCACATGCATTTGCACTAAACCGTCAGTACTTCCATGGGAGCTAATGTGTTAACTGGGAAAGTATCTTCTCACAAGCACATCTGTAATGATGACTATAAGCTTCTAATAAGTGAAAGAACTGTAAAAGTAAATGATCCATACATGTTCTTGAAGGAACCCTGCTGTCATTAAGATCGGCCTCTGCATGGATACATCAATAGTATAGTTACAAATTCTGTTGCAGATCACTTCATCTTCTAGGTTATGTGATAGAGGAAGACAGAACTTATCCCGGAGTGCAGGATAAAATGATTTCACAGAGGAAGCCATCATCCATCTAGATTTCTAAGGGGTGGGGGGGGGAAAGAAAAAACTCCCTGTAGTTTTATAATCCACTGTTTTAATAGCTCTAATTATGTACATACAGAGATTATATTAACAAGCTATTTCTGTGCATAATCGTAAGATCCTACCTTAGTCTTACTAAACAGTAGTCACTGTATGTGTGTAGTGGGTCTGTCTGAGCTGATTTTCCCCATACAGCCTTCATGCTGCAGTANCTGTTATATTTTTGTCATACAATTGATTACTTTTCAATGGGAAAAAATATTTTCACAAATCTATGGGTTTTGCATTACCTAATAGGACTCAAAAGTTTTATGGGAAAAAGTAAGACTTAGACAATTTCTTTTTAGTCCTAGAAACCTTTTATCTTAGGACTTCATATCAACTTTTAAATTTTATAATTTGTGGATTTTTTTAATTTCACTTGGAATTTTTTCCTACTTGGAATTTTCTCATTTAGTTATTATATTTGTAATATATTTCTATATCAATATGCTACTTGCCCTGCCAGACACAATATAGTTGTTAAAACATTGGTTTAATTTTTTAAAACATTAGGAATCTGCCTCTCACAAAATTTTTATATCTTTTGTTTCTGTTTCTGTTTTAGTGGAATGGTTGTCATTTATGATATTAATTAAATATTAAACAGCTGCTGTTAAATGTGTCAGTACCTTATTATGACCATAAACTGCTATAGGCAGGTAAAATTATGACAAACTGCAATAAAATGCAGATAGATGCATATTGTCAAAGCAGAGGCTTTGTTGGCTTCATATGGGGTATCTATTTGTAAGTACTCTCAAATGTGCTGCAGCATTATCATAAAGCAACGTCTGATTCTGCAGCTGCTAGAAGAATTAGTGGACAAATGCTGGTGTGAGCATTCTCCTTGAGTTCAATAGGACTACGGAATTCACTTTGAATGGGATTCAAGTCACTTAACTGCAACCATTAAACTTCTAGTCTAAGTTATCCAAGCTCCCACAAATGGCAGTGAAGAGTTGAGATGTTTTTAGTCTCTATTGATTATTGAGGGAGTCTTCACAAAACCATTTGCCTGCACTGTCGACATTCAAAACTGGCAGTTCTTAGGTCTCAGGGTTTCTATCTACTGTTAATAATACTACAGAAAAAGACATATTATTATGAGAGGGGCTTGAAGTGCCAGCTTTTCTATTTACCCCATATCTCCCAAGAGAGAGAAGATGCATCATGCACAGTATCTTTTGACATCTACTAATACCTTCATTGATCTTGCTAATTTTACATCTTCAGTCAATGAAACTAAGCAATGAAACAGAATAGAGTTACAAAATAAGATTCTAAATACTATGTCTCTTTCTCTAGTTGTGTGAGAGGAGATTAATATATCTGCACCTTCAGGGAGGAGCATTCCCTATGACTGTAAGACATCAAGACCACAATTATGGTTTGTGTTGTATGTAGATATACATTGGGAACCAACAACCTGCCTTAAGATCTGCAACAAAGAGAAAATAGCTCCAAAATATACAAATAAATGCATGTTGCATTTTACAACACAACATCCTACAGGACTCGTAATGGTTCTGCTTTGAAAATTATCAAGATTTCAAAAATTTCTGAATGATTTTGAAGACAACAGAGAGAGGTTGCCCTATGAAAGCAAATTGCAAAAACACAGATTGCTGCAATCACTGAAGAACACGTGCTCTAAGTGGATCTTGAACATTTGTTTCCCCTTTTGTGAATTAGTGTCTTAACCATCCCAATGTCTTTCACTTTCATTTTCTGAGTTTACCCAAACTCCTGTCCTGAAGCTCCTGATTTCTGGTGTCAGGAAATGCATATAGCACCTCCTAAGCTTTCTACTTTCAATGGGTCATATGCTGTTGATTTGTTGTCAGGCAGATATGGTCACTGCAAAAGGCGTCTCAGCCTCCATCACTGGTTATCATAGCAAATATGTGTATGAATGTTGAGAGGTTTCCATTTATGAGGTTTCTAGTTCATTTTCAAACATGATGTTTAACACTGATAAATTCTATAAAGTGCAGTGTTGCATGCAGGTGGACTTGCCTATGTTTTTACTAAAATACCTTTCCTTCTATGTCACACACAAATAGGAAGGGACAAGCCTGGCAAAGCTGGCCTTACAGATTTAAATAGCCAGTGACCAAGTGGTTGTTGCTTGTCTATTCACTGCTGAAAGAAAGAATGTCTCCTGGGAGCCAAACCCAATCTCAATTCCAGCTCTATTTTTTTAGCTTGAAAATAAGTCCATTTACTACCCTCTAAGGACCATGAGACATGCAATAACCCAGGAGCATAGTATTTTTAATACAGTTAACTTTTACCTCTGGATCAGAGGGCACTGTAAATGTTTAGGATTCATCTAGTTGGAATATCTGAGTACAGTCAACATCTTATAATCCTCACCAACCTTTTTCACTGCACTGGAAATCTACTTGTATCAAATTAATAATTTTAGGAGAAAAATATTTGCTTTCCACCTTATCAGTTTGCAGATATAACTGAAAATTATAAGCAGGTTATGAGCCTATACAGTAAAAAATCATATATAACTTTATTTGATAACTTAAAAACCCACAACTTTTAAAATATAATCAATTCCCTTTCTTTTAACATTTAAAACTTTTTTTTTTCCTTTCTAGAAAGAAATTCATTTGAGGTCATTTCATTTAAGTGTCTATTGCTTTTTTTCAGCTTTTAAAAAACATTTTTTCCTAAAGGCTGACATTTAAATCTCTGAAACTAAAATCACAATAGGTTTTTTCATATCCACATGACATGTTATCTCAGAAGAGGTTCTGGTGTAGTACAATGCAATATGCATTTATTAAGAGGCCATTATGATCATTTATTTCTTGAAGAGATGATGAACCCTCTGCTACAATCACATTTTTTATACATCACTAAAAGGAATGGCCAAAACTGATCTTCCTTTAGGACACAAAATGATTATGTGAAGTTTATTATAGAGCTACTTCTAAAATGATTTTAGGGTAACCTTTGTGTTCCTTCCTTATCACTAGATGACAGCAGCAAGAACTTCACATATCAGAAAATAATGTGAGGCACATGTGCATAAGGGAAGATCAAGACTTCATGATCTGACCAGACAGAAACCTCCCCAAAACTGATCAAGAGGAAGATAATGGAAAATAGGGCTGCTGCAGCCAGTGTCACTAACAAAACCAGTACAAAATGCAGTGCAAATGAACACTAAAGTGAGATTATCTCGTTTTTGTCTCCCAACTAGAAAGAATGTCAGCTCTGCAAGAAGGATAATGCAGCAGTGAATTCCTCTCCACATGTCCTGGAAAAGAATCACAGAATCACAGAATGTCAGGGATTGGAAGGGACCTCAAAAGATCATCTAGTCCAATCCCCCTGCCGGAGCAGGAACACCTAGATGAGGTTACACAGGAAGGCGTCCAGGCGGGTTTTGAATATCTCCAGAGAAGGAGACTCCACAACCTCCCCGGGCAGCCTGTTCCAGTGTCCTTTTACCCTCACTGAGAAGAAGCAGGAGATGTGTAGGAAGGAGGGGGACAGGACAGAGGAAAAATGTAACAGAGGAGCAGTAGCAGATTAATAACAAAAAACACTCATCTTGTTATAGCTTTGGTTTTTAAAACTGAAAAATTCTTTTGTTTACTTTTTTTTTATTCTTCTCTAGAGGTTTCCTTTTCTCAGATGGCTCCTGAGGCAAGGCAGTATACTGCAGAATCACTTTGCCTGTGGTGAGAGTCATCTCCCCTAACTGCAACCATCTGAAAGCTTAGTGTTTCATTTGAGTTAGTTACCTAAGCTTCTTTGATACATACCTCCAATGGCAGTTCATCTCCTTCTGAGATAAAAGACTAAAATACCTCAAATTACTCACTCTGTACTGGTGCCTGTTAGTGGGAGTCTAATTGACTAAATAGGACACCTGGCTGTGAGATGGAAATGGGAGGGGAGAATGATCCCACCCATACTTCCAAGGAGGAGACTGGTGGAGCATCAGGGCATAGAAATGGCTGTAGAAATCTCTGCTATCTCAGAACAAGTTATGTCCAAGCTGAATGTGACAAATACCAGGCAAATGAATGAACTTTACAGATATTCCACTTACATTCTCTTGTTGGGAACTGCACTGTGGGACAGAACGATACGGTCTGTATTCACCACATCACAACAGTTCATGAACCATGCAGGGAACATACTGACGCCTGAGTTTCAGGTTTCCTGCTGCATATTTTTGGAGCAGGGCCCTTATACAGTATGCATTAAGGTGCAGAAAGCAGTTCAGGAAGATCTCTCTCAGCTGAGATAGCATTGTTTTCCTCAGGGTCTAAGATGTGCAAACTGAGAGTGGGAGATACTGGTAAGGGAATATGAAGCCTTTCCATTTCACTTGAAACAAACCAAAAACATTTCTCTGGCACAGTTATGCATATTGCTGAAAACTCACTGCTGAAAAACTATATTTTGCTTTAAAGGCTCAATTTTGGTGATATTCTTTCATTTGCCTTACAGGCTACAGTAGAAAGTGCTTTTGATGCAATAACATATAGCTAAACACAAAAAAATGCAAGTAAATTCATTTTTGGTTTCATATATTTATGAAGCAAGTACAGGATGTTTAGCATCTTCCCCTTTGGCTTTATTTATAAGGCATCCATTCTCTCTCCACAGGTGAATAAAAACCAAGAGGCTCACACAACCTGTTTACAAATATGTCCTGTTTTTATCTATGATTGCTTCACACCTCTGCTGTGCTTCTCTGATGTGCTGGGCTTCAGTCATAGGAGATATAAACAACATGTTACTTTCTCAACCAAAGAAAATGTAAATTAAGCAAGCTTGTCAACAGTAAGGCCCAGCAGGCAGGCAAAGGAAGGAATCCAAAAGAGGGTCAGATTTCCTGGTACTTCTCTGCTAGCAGAGAAGATTAGAAGATAACACCTCTTGTTTGGAAGAAATGATTATAATCTGGTAAGTGCAATGCATCCTCAAAAGTTTATGGTGAGAGGGAGGTATTCACTCAATGTAAAACTAATGCCAGTAGTAAAAGCTATGTGGAAGTGATGTGCTTCATAGCACAGTATACATGGTACTGCTCCGTGACCTGAAAGTCAGCCATAGGCTTTTTGTACAAAAAGGTTTTTTAATTCTTATATCTGTAATCCTGTAAAGCTTGCTCTTGCTTCCTCTATCACCTGCCTTTTCTCCCTATCTACTTGTTTCTTTCACTGGATGAGGTGATGTTACTTGTTTTTCTGCTTCTTGGTGGGACCAAATATCAATCTACCTTCCACCCACTCAATAAAAAAAGACAATGAACACCAGACAGAAGCCACTGCATACCAATTCATTATTGCCTCCAGAAATAGAAATAATCTTGCTTTTTTCTCTCAGAAATGATTTGCCTTGTCAACATAACAAACAAGATCTCCCTGAACTTGAGTACAAGCATTAATTTAATATTCTGGAAACCTACAGTTAGTTACACACTTCGTAAAAAAAAAGCCTTCATGAGATCCTTTGAATGCTTTTTAAATACTGGGAATTACTTACTGAAGGCAAAGTTATCCGAGGTCAGTTTTTGCTGTCACCCTCTGTGAGTGTCTGAAATCTTCAGATCATTTATTTTTGTTTTAATGTTGTGTTACCATGACAGGTGTAACCAAGTGTGCATAATGTCTATTGAATTAGAAGGACAATAAATACATTTTAGTTTCTGAGACAATTATGACATTATAAGCAAAAATAAGTCTGTCTCATACTATCTCCTTTTCACTGCTTATAACTTTTTTTTATTTTAACTGTTTAACCCTGTTGTGCTGGTTCAACCCTTATCATTTTATGCTACCATCAGTTCCCTGATCACACAGGCCAACACTGAACTCAGCAACATCCCCCCATGGGTCTTCTTTCAAACAATTCTGATGTAGGTTCCTGTGGACCCAGCTGCCCTACTGCCTGCTGTGGTGCTAGCATTGCTTGCTGGACACAATGGATAGAGATGGCTCTCTCAGTGACCCTTCACATGGAAGAGAGCTCAGAAAGATGCATCCAACCCCAAAAGAAGCCACATCCAACAGGAAGCTCCTGGTTGATATAGTCCTGGCCTCACCCACTACTCCAACCAAGACCACCTGGGTGAGGGCGGAGCCATAGAGATACGGGTGGGCCAGGTTCTGCCTCTGGAACCTGAAGCCAGTGGGAGAAACAAAACATTCTGCTAGGTTGTGACTCATTCACAGGTCAACTCCAACTTGGGGCCCACAACTCAGGCCCCTACACTTCAAACCTATATTGTGTCATTCTGGGGTTTTGCCACGGACTAAATATTATTAGAGACTTTTCTTTTTTTATTTTCCTACTATAAAGAAATGAAAGTCACACAAATAGGAGTGGGGTTTTTTTGAAAATCTTTTGCTAAGGATGTTACTAGATCAGCCATATGCAGCAGACTTCTGGATTCCTCTTTCCTGGGTGCTGAAGCTCAGCTGGGTACTCTTTGGAACCCTCATGGTCTCTCCATCACATTCTCATGCAGGTGGTGGCTGCTGCTCTTCCTGTTTGCAGGTTCAGCCAGCACTAAAGCTGAGTGTGTACCCCACAGACACAAGCACCCCACACACAGAGGCACTATGACCAGGTACACAGACTGACACAGACAAGCATGGCCTTTACCAACATTCACATAGAACACTACCAAAAGTCACATAAATAGCTCTCTACAACATGTGGGCCAGATGACTGGTCAGGATGGTAGTTTGGTGCCTCTGTCTACTGCAGCAGGGAGTCACCCATTAATGATGACTTGCTCTTTCTTCCTCATAGTCTTTCATGGTTTAGGGTTGAGTGAAACAGGTTCTTTGTAGGTATATCTGGCTGTCCTTCAACTTTGAGGGTGGTGAACCTGTTTTACAGCTGAAAGCCCTCAGATGGGGCAGGATCCTTTACTCTTGGTGCCAGGAATCATTAGAATCCATCCTTTCCCTTCTCTAGAGTTTTTGTTTATCTTGACAGGAGGGTTAGGCACTGTTTGCTTTCCTATTGCAGACGGGGACTTAGGGTCTTCAAACCATTGAGTCTCAGAGACAATCCTGTCTATCTCTCTTTCATCCTTGCCAATGCTGTGCAACCTGTTCACTTCTTCCCATAACTTCTCCACTTGGCAGCACAGCTCCTTCGAGACAGCTCACCAACTGCAGTGCAGAAATGCTTCTCCCCTGGTTTCAGAGAGAGGCCTCAGGCACTCCCTCCAGCCTGAGATTTGAAGGGCTGCATCCACCACCTGAGGCTCAGTCTGCATTGAAGCCTCTGCCCTAGAAAGGACAGCTGCTCCAACATCTGCTGGAGAAACTGCTCTGTGGCACATTACCACAGTGTCTGAGACTTACAACAGTACAATTTCAACAGAGGGTCCTTTTATCACGCTCTTCTGCACAAACTGCTGCTTCTGAGAGCTGTGTTCTGGGCCCAGCTCTTATGTAGGCCTCTCCTGAACACCAACTGAAGGGTGCTTGATCTTCCCTAATCAGGGGGCAGCTGCAGCAAGAATCCAGGCATTCTGGGTCAAGGGCAGATTATCATGTTTGATAGAGGCTACTAGAGCTTCCTTATGCCCACACTCTTGAAGTTCCCCTTACCTCATCCTTGCCTGACAGCAGCAGGCACCCTCGAGTTTCTGAGTGTTCCCAAGTGTTTCCCAATGATCTTGGACTTGTCCTCAGAAGGTCCAGAAGCTCCCAAAGCATACCCCAGATACTGCTGCACAATTGCTGTATCTGTTGACTGACTCTTTTAGCTGCATACTCACTACTCACACATACACCCACAATCATGGACTTGTCAAGTATTAGGATGGGCTCTGACTCTGCCTCATATCCATGCCTCAACCTTAAGCCCCTTTCCCAGCCACTAGCTCAGACCCTGAGTCTTTCCTGATGCAAATCTCCTTCTACCTGCCAGCTAGTCCAGCTTAAAGCTTGCTATCAAGTGACACATACACACACAGGATTTCATTTACGGGGGAAAAATGAACATATCCAGGTGTTTCAGTTGTTGGCATTTAGACCTCTCACAAATATATACATCCTAGCCCCTCTGATTCCTGACACATAGATCTGCAAGACCTTTCAGTTCAACCTTTTTCCATCTGCTGGCATGTAGACTTTGCAGCAACACATAAAGGATAGGGAGTGTATTTACACAGAAAAAATGGTCAGTAAAAGGACTTAGTAAGAACATAGGCAGCCGGTTCCTTTATCACCCATCTCTATTTTCCTGTTCTTGTTTCTTCCTAATCTATCCTGATCCTCCTCTTTTTCTACTGTTGGCCTTCCCTCCGAACAGCTTATAGGAAGTTTTACAAAGTACCACAAGCCCACTTTAATATCTGTTAATACTGACGTCATTCTTTTTTTCCCCCTTCTTATCAGTTACAACTTCAGATTTACCTTTTTCAGGGCTATCTCTGAGAGGTGCATTTAATGAACCAGTGGCTGAAAGGTTTGGTCTTTGTTGTTGTCTTCAGCGTCACTTTTCTATAAAAGTAATGTGTTATTTCTTTTATACTGAAGATTCCTTATACAGGTAATTCAGTGAATAAGATTCTCTCTCAATCCATATACCTTTACAGTTTTACTTACCTCTGCATTTTAGAGGAAAACTTGGCCATCTAGAACAGGCAAGACAATGGTGCTGGTTTGAGGAATTCGTTGTTTACTGCGGGCACAGAATTTTCCCCTTAATGTGGCAAAGCTATAAGCTTCAGAAGCCTATGCAGTTTGGTTTTGCTTAGCAGAGGTCAGACTAGCAGCCTCCTGCCTGCTCCATGAAGGCTATGCTCTCTGTCAGCTGCTGCACCTGACTGATCTGCATATGTTGCACCCCCACAGCACCAAAGCATGACCCCTCCGCACATGGGGTTGGTCTCCCCCTGCAACCCCACAGCCCATGCTGCAGCTGTAAGCAGGGAAACTATCTCTGTGGTTTTACTGCTCCCTCTTTTGGAGTCTAGCAAAAAAGAAATATTGTGGCAGAGGAGAAGAAATCAGGTGGAGGCAGAGGAAGAGGAGAAAGTGTGAGGAAAGTTGGGATAGGTGGCCAGAGCAAATTCCAGGAAAATAGGAGCAGCATTCAGAGCACACTGAAAGGAGAGAGTGAGATGCTGAGATAAAGCAAACTAAGGCTTGCAGGGACTGGCAACAGGGAGAGAAAAAGAAGAATGTGTCTGATGGGGAAGCCTATGGCAGAAACAAGGACATGGGCAGGAGAAAGGGCTGAAGCTGGATTAAATGCTGAGGAAGAATGAGAGAAATATTTAGTTTTATAGCAGTGTAAATTAGGAATTTGAGCAGAGAGGGACTAGAAAGGAAATTAAGGGAATAAGGTCAGAAGAGTCTGCAATCATGAGGATAAATTCCCCACTTCAGTCTGGAACTATATACTTTATTTTTTGGTCTCAACAGTACTATCTAGGAAACAGCTGTGTAATTCAGCTCACTGGTAAAATCCGCATCTCATTTTATTCTCATGGTTGATCCAGATGCAATGTAACAATGTTGTGCAGTTACTTGTCACACTAGTCATATGCAAAATTTTCTTAATAATATTTCAGTTTAATAAAATAAATATGTCAAATATGTCCCACAGCCCATGTTAGTAATGTGTGCAGTATGTGTTGCAGTTCTAGTGTTAACCAGCCGAGATTTTTTTCTCTCCTTTCCCTAGCTAGAAATATTTCTCTTGGGTATATTTACTTTTTCCTGTTTTTAAGTAAATGTCTGACAGTTCTGGGCTCATTGCAGTAGCTTTTTGTTTGTTTGTTAGTTTTGTTTTTCTTTCTTACAAATACTTCCCCTGATGCCTTGCTGACCTTTTGAATTCTCTCCATCTCAGCAGCTTCATTTCAGGAAGACAGTTCTTCCAGACACCCACCCCACTCCACCTTTCTCTTTCTAACCAGTACTGGGTAAATAGATCCAAATTATCAACAGCATGCACTGCAATTCAGTCACTTTTACAACGAGCTACCTATTATGTATAGTTTTTCCTCAAGACTTCCCAAGGTGCCACAAGTAAATACTTGAAGTAAATGTCAAGCTGCTTTCCAACTTTCCAGAAAGGATCAGGGAAGATTTCAAGGACATTATAAGGACTATTACCAAATTATATTTCATAAGCCATACTAAATAATGGCTGAGTTTTGTAAGTGTATTGATACTTATCAAGAACTTGGTATGAATGTACGTATAACCATTCTTATAGAGTTTCCTTCTTGTTATTGTAAGCCTGGTCTGCGTAGGGATTTTTTGCAATACAACTATATGTGTGATATGAATTTAATTTATTTTTTTTTTAAACAATATAATTGATGCAGAAAAAAAAGTCCTGAAGAACTAGGATAATAGAATGTTCCTGCATTGAGGTAACATAGTCCTCTACCTCTCTGGGATTTTAGCTATATGTTACTGATCTAGTGGGCAAAAATATTTTATTGTTTCATTATAGGTGACATGGTAACTTCTTTAGGATAAATATGGCCCTTGTGGTATCTCAGTGAAAGGTACAGTGTTGAATACACATACTCAAGTTTCATTTCATTAATAAAGGGAAAAAAGAGTTGTTAAAAGAAAAGCCTATTCTTTTCATACTAGTAAATGTATCAGATTCATAGGATTTAGTAGAAATTTAAACTTTGCCTTTTCCGGTATTGATCATGGTGAATTCTTGTTTGTAAAGCGTGAATTACTTATTCTAATTCTCAAAATATACCTTCCCTTTGCATAAGCTAAGATTTAGTCCATCGTACTGCCTGAAATAGAGTATAGAGATTCTCTCACTAGTCAATTGAGAGAGATAAGCAACTCGTATTAATCCTACTTATTTTAGGAAGAAGTAAAGATGCTTCTCTCTTTCCATTAACAACAGAGAGCGCCTAAATATTCACTCTGATTAGACAACTGACTTCTAGATGGCTGTAGTTAGACGAGATGAATCCTAACTCTAAACCTCCTGTGTCTGTTGTTTCAACTGAATTACTTATCGTGTTACAAGCTAAGGACTAAACTGGATCAGAATACTTTTTAAAAAGAAAAAGCTGTCATTACATCGTATTGTACAGGTTGACTTTTCATCCATATCCTCTCACAAGAAAACTCTCATTTTTCCATTAAATTCTGCTCTCTCATTATCTTCTTTATATAAGGAGAAGGATGCAGAGACAACTTGACCTGAAACTCTATTACATTTCCCTTTCTGTGGCATTTCACCTTAAGATCATTACAAAAAACCCACAGAATTCTCACTTATAGACTTTTACAAAGCATTATACAGATTTAGACATTAGGATTTTGTACAAGCACATACTGGAGTTTCTACTAGAAGATTGTAATGTGTTAATAGAACCCAATTCCACCATTTATTTAAATCTAGTATCTCTAATATTCATACAATAGAGTAAATAATATAAAACATTTTCAATCGTAATTGGAAACCTATTAATAAATAAAAAACCACTGCTCAGTAAATCTATTGTTTTCACAAAAATTCCTCCCTTTGTTGCTACTAGATATTTATATTTAAATGTGATGCTTTGGCTTGGTTTTCACAATGTTCCACGTTAATGTATTTTTTCTAACACATTCCCTTAAGACATGTAAAACTATTGAAAATCACAGTCCTCTTTTAGTTATCAGTGGTTCCCTGACAAAATGGAAAGAGGTTTATACTTCATCCTGTTCCTAGTTTATCTCAAATATTTAATCAATGACTTAGTTGATGGATGACAGCCCAAAGCTGAAAGGATCTGGAATGATGCTGAAAGGAGGGATTCAAGGGTTCAGAATTATCTTGAAAAATGAGAGAAACAGTGGGAAAATCTGAATAGAGACAAATGCAAAGTCAAGTCTAATAAAGGATGGACAACATAACATTATTCTGGAAAAAGGACTTGGGAATTACATGTAACCACAAGCTGAAGACAGAACAAGGTCAGTGCCCTGATAGCAGGTGAGGAGCTGGGAGCTTTGTCAATGAAATAATACTTGAAGAATTCCACAGGTGAACAAGAAGCCCCCCAAAAAAGTCAAAGATAGTAAGTAAGTGTACTAGAAATAAAAGAAGGAAGACATCACTAAGAAGTAATATAGAAACACCTGCAGGAGTGTGATTAGGAAAACCAAAGTCCTGATGAGTGCTTTGAACGGCAACAAGAAAGTCTTCTACAGGTACATTAGCAGCAAAAGAAAGACTGGGGAATATGTGGACTGTTGAAGGGAACAGAGGAGCTGGTGACAGTGCAGAAAATCTCCAAGCACTCAGTGTCTTTTTCACCCTGATCTTGACTTGTAAGATATGTCCTCAGCAATCCCAGGTCCCTGTGACAAGTGGGAAAGTATGGAGCAAGGAAGACTTGCCTTGACTGAAGGATTCTGTTAGGGAACATTTAAGCAAACTGGACATATACTGGACCACATAAGTGCTGAGGGAGCTGGCTGCTATCATTGCAGGACCACCTTCTATCATCTTGACTGATGGTGACTGGGGAAGATTCATTGAGTGCTAGAGAAAAAAAATGTCACTTATCTCCAAGAAGGACAAGAAGGAGGACCTGGGAAACTACCAGCTGGTTAGCCTCACCTCAATGCCTGGAAAGGTAAGGAAGTAATCCTACTGAAAGAATTTAAAAACATTTTCAGGACAGGAAGGTACTTGGGTGTAGCCAACAGAAATTTGTCAAGGGGAAATCACACTTGGTCAACCTGACAACCTTCTACAACAAAATTACTAACTCAATGGATAACCTGAAAAGAGCTGATACTGTTTATCTTGACTTTAGTAAAGGTTTTGAAACTGAGTTCCATATAATTCTTATTGTCAAACTGATGAATGGACTAGATAAGTGGACAGACAATGAGGTAGACTGAAAACAAGCTGAACTTCCAGGACTGAAGGGACATAATCAGCAGCACAAAAGCCAATCCAGTCAATAGCGTTGTAACCCAGTGGTCAATACCAGGATCAAGAAGTCAACACCTCTTCATTAATAAAATGGATGATGGGACCAAGTGCACCCCCAGCATATTTCCAGAAGATACAAAGTCATGAGGATTGGTTGATACACCAGATAGTTATGACACCATTCAGAAGAACCTTGATGAGCTAGAGAAATGGTCAGAAAGAAATCTCATGAAGTTTAACAGTATGCATTGCTGGCAAGTCATGGGAGGTGATCCCTCCTCTCTACTCAGTCTTTGTGAGACACATTTAAAGTGCTGGGCTCAATTCTGGGTTCCCCAGTAAAAGGGAGACATGGATGTATTGGAACAAGTGTATCAAACAACAGCAGGGATGGTTAAGGGACTGGAGCATCTGGTGTATAAAGAGGGGCTGAGAGAGTTGGGATTATTTACCCTGGGGAAAAGAAGGCTCAGGTGGAATCTTATCCATGTGCATAAATATCTGATTCATCAAAGTAAAAAAGTCAGATCCAGACTCTTCTCAGTGATGCTCACTGACAGGACAAGAAGAAACAAACTAAAATATGGCATATTCAGCTTAGACTTAAGAAAACACTTTTTTACTGCGGGGGTGGCCCAGCATTCAAACAGCCTGTCCAGAAAGCTTGTGGAGTCTCCATCTTCAAAGACATTCAAAGCCCAGGTGGGCATGGCCCTGAGCAATCAGACTCACCCTGCTAACCTCAACCATCCTGTGATTCTGCGACTGAATGAACTAAAATACTGCAGTACAAATTGTGTGGGTTGTGTTACATTTCACCTTACACTATACACTGTTCTACTTCCTCTGAAGTCTTTTCACTATACATGCCAGGATTTTGCTTATTAATGTTCATTTAGTGTTATTTAGATAGCTGCTTGATTTTAATATTGTTACCTAATTTGGAGGAAAACTTACGTGCTGATTTTTTCTGTTACTTTGGTTCTAGTCCTGGAGTTTTTATATATTTTGACTTTCTAATTGCTTGAAGAAATTAGGAGACCATGGTGAATCAATTGAAAAATTATAACATAATCTTTTCTTATCAATGTAATTTTTTTCTTGATTCACAATTTTTAATGTTAATTTAATCAGTTGTTGTTAATTATCTATGTCAAATATATGTTACGTTGCCTATGTACAAGTATTGAAGGGGTGTTATTACCAAAACAGGTAGAGTTATATTATTGTAAAGAGCAAAAAAGCAGAACTGGGAACCTTAAACTAAAGAGAATCCAGGCTAAATGTTACAGAAAATTTCACAAATGTTTGATTTTTTAGATTGTGCTGACCCAAAGAATTGAATGGTAGCTCGTTCATTTGAATGGTTTCAGACTATGCTGTCCCATTTAAACAAAAAAAAAAGATATTGGGAGGTGTTTAGACGAGGTCAGGAAATTTTTATCAATCTATTAAATGGCCACTACAGAAAATTCATTTTTGTCACTGCAAAACCTTGCTTATAATGCCAGAGTGATATAATATACTTGAGGTTTTNCAAGGAAGACTTGCCTTGACTGAAGGATTCTGTTAGGGAACATTTAAGCAAACTGGACATATACTGGACCACATAAGTGCTGAGGGAGCTGGCTGCTATCATTGCAGGACCACCTTCTATCATCTTGACTGATGGTGACTGGGGAAGATTCATTGAGTGCTAGAGAAAAAAAATGTCACTTATCTCCAAGAAGGACAAGAAGGAGGACCTGGGAAACTACCAGCTGGTTAGCCTCACCTCAATGCCTGGAAAGGTAAGGAAGTAATCCTACTGAAAGAATTTAAAAACATTTTCAGGACAGGAAGGTACTTGGGTGTAGCCAACAGAAATTTGTCAAGGGGAAATCACACTTGGTCAACCTGACAACCTTCTACAACAAAATTACTAACTCAATGGATAACCTGAAAAGAGCTGATACTGTTTATCTTGACTTTAGTAAAGGTTTTGAAACTGAGTTCCATATAATTCTTATTGTCAAACTGATGAATGGACTAGATAAGTGGACAGACAATGAGGTAGACTGAAAACAAGCTGAACTTCCAGGACTGAAGGGACATAATCAGCAGCACAAAAGCCAATCCAGTCAATAGCGTTGTAACCCAGTGGTCAATACCAGGATCAAGAAGTCAACACCTCTTCATTAATAAAATGGATGATGGGACCAAGTGCACCCCCAGCATATTTCCAGAAGATACAAAGTCATGAGGATTGGTTGATACACCAGATAGTTATGACACCATTCAGAAGAACCTTGATGAGCTAGAGAAATGGTCAGAAAGAAATCTCATGAAGTTTAACAGTATGCATTGCTGGCAAGTCATGGGAGGTGATCCCTCCTCTCT
>VYZX01004348.1:95188-117206 GCA_013401335.1 Brachypteracias leptosomus
ATGGTGAAGAGCAAACAGATGAAGAATAAAAGATGAAGATATGTTTCTTATTTGAAATGGAGATGAGCAAACAGATAACTAACTTAGGCTGAGGGGATGTTACTGAGTTTGGTGTTAGCCTGAGGAAAAAGAGAGCTAGCAGCACACATTGTTGAAATTCATGACGTTGGCATGGCCTCACCTCTCAAGACTGTCAAGATCCCTCAGGATGGCTTCCCTTCCCTCCAGCGTGTTGACCACATCACACAGCTTGGAATCATCTGCAAACTTGCTGAGGGTGCACTCGATCCCACTGTCCATGTCACTGACAAAGATGGTAAACAGTACTGGCCTCAGTACTGACCTCTGAGGAACACCACTCATCATTGGTCTCCATTTGGACATTGAGCAGTTGACCACAACTCTGAGTGCAACCATCCAGATGTAATTCCTTATCCACTGAGTGGTCCATTGATCAAATCCATATCTTTCCAATTTAGAGGCCAGGATGCCATGTGATACACAATCAAACACTTTGCACAAGTCCAGGTAGATGATGTCAGTTGCTCTTCCCTTATCCACCAATGTTGTAATTCCATCATAAAAGGCCACCAAATTTGTCAGGTATGATTTCCCATTGGTGAAGCCATGCTGGTTGCCACCAATCACCTCCTCATTTTCTATGTGCCTTAGCAGACCCTTCAGGAGGATCTGCTCCATGATCTTGCCAGACCTTGATCTCCATGATCCATGCTTCATGATCTTGCCAGACTTGTAGTTTTCCAGGTCTTCCTTTTTTCCCCCTTTGAAGTTGGGGGTAACGTTTCCCCTGCTGCCTGACAGAAAAGGATCTGGGGGTGCTGGTGGACAACCTGCTGAACATAAGCCAACAGTGTCTCTCCGCTTCCCTGGCATTTCTCAAGGGCCAAGGAAAGCCTTCAGAAACCCCCTGTACACCGAGATCTACCACTCCACTGCAGGCCAGGCCAGTACTGAAGTAGCTGATATTGGCAACTAGATTCAGGCCAATTAGATCAGATCAGATTTGGATGATATGTAAACTTACTGCCTAGCTGCACTAGATACAGGATGACTCATGGTGAAGCTAGATGTAAGGAAAGTTTTATTGCATTTATATATGGATGGAGGGTACCTGAAGTAACACAGTCATAGTCTACACTCCAGCAGACAACTAGCTACGCTAGAAAGTCAACCATTTGAATTATTAGTAGTGCCACTGCCGCAGTCCATCCCATCCACTTCAGATATTTTGTTGCACACCCATGGTGTCCTTCTTGGAAAGACATTGATTTAACCAGAGAACATGGGATTTATAGACATTTAGAGCAATCTGAAAGTGGTAGATGAAGACACGATGGTCTACAGCTGTCAGAATGAATGCCAAAGTAGCTGCACTGAAATCATACAAGTCCAATGATACAGAAAGATTGTGATCACTCCACAGCAAACCTAAGTTTATTTACAGGAAAGATTTTAAGATTAGAATGAAGTGTTTACATATTTATTGCAATTTTCTTTGATTTTATAAGGAAGGAATTGATTGTTGAGAAATGAATAAAACTAGTAACCTTGTATTTGCAACAACAGTTTTCAATTGCCAAAATATATTTTGGGATTTTAGGTATAATTAAAAAAAAAAATATATTGATCTTTTGAAAAAACTTTTATTTGAATGCAAAAGTCATCCTCAATATGACAAAAAGAAAATGTCCTTGGTAATCCTAGTAAAACTAACAGTAAGAGGTTTATATATGTCATTTCCATTTCAATCTTATGTTGGCAACAAAATTAATTTGCCATTCAAGTGGCAAAACAGTAAGAAGTGACTATGAGAAAGCTGTCTCTGTAAGAGACACTGAGACATTAATAATATTTTATATATAAGACAGATGTTCCTTTGCATTGGATTTCATGGCAGGAAATTCTCAATCTCTATAGTCATGATTCAGAACTGGTCAGTAGAAGGAACAAAATGATTTCATCTACTCCCTGGAAAATATAAAACTAAGCTCATACACGCATACATAAATGAATGACAGTAGAGTCTGCTTTCTTGGACCCTTGTGGACCCTGAAGACTGTGATCCCTTGCTGCTTTATTGAGATGATGTTGAGTGAGTGGAGTTCCTGCTCTTTCCAAGGACCTTCTGTGTATTAGGAGATTTGAGACTCATGAAATCAATCCTTAGTTGTTTCAGTGTATTACAGCAGTGGGAAAAGCACATTTTTTCTCCCCTCTTTCTTATAAGGATCTCATGGTGTTAGTTCTTTAGTATCAACAGGAATAACAAACAGCCATTTCTCAGCACTACTGAGGATTTTGTATTGTATAAGGCTCTCAGGAAAACATATTCAGTAAAAAAAAAAGTTTAGTCTTTGTTGTTATTTCAATTTTATATCTTTTCTCAAGTACATTCACCTCTATTGTCCTGTTCTTTTTTCAGATTTAGCCAGGATGAATATCAATCACAACCTTCATTTGTTTTTTACCTATTATTTTACTGCAGTGTGCTTGTCTTACTTCACTGCTATCCTGCTGTAAACCACGTGTCTGCATATTTAAATTGTTCATGTCAGTGGACTGCAGGAAAGAAATATCACAGGCAAGAATAAAGTAAAAAAAATTATTCCCATGTTTGAGGATTTCAAGAATCACCTACTTGTCTAAGTCACAGGTAATTCAAATTCCAAATCCCACTGACCTTCACTGTGATTCTAAGTATTTCTAAGTACAGACGGGTCAGATTTGCAAAGGTATTTGGGGGCTTTAAGTTTCATGTAGATGCTTGGTAGGATTTTCTGAAAGCATCTTGCTAGTCCACTCTCATTGAAATTAATGTCATTGAAATCAATAGAAGTTAAGTTCACTGACATTTCTGAAGGGAGAAAAATATAACCAGGTATCCACATAGTTAAGCACCTCACCTTCCTCAGACACATTTTAAAACCTTGCTAAGAAGTCAGGTCATTTACATGTATATTAACAAATGTTGTGTTGTTTTTTTTAATTTGAAAATTCATGACAAGGGATTCCAGAACACTTTGTGAGTTCAGGGTCTCCCATGGCAGTTGTTGATATCACTTATTCCTCAGAAAAAGAACTACTTTTGAAAACTGCTGAGGCTTCAAATGAGGTCACTGTACAATCTCTACCCTTCATGTCTTCTCCTCCTTGCCCAGTATGTTCTACTTTCTATCCATTGCTTTTTTCCTCAAAACTACTTTCTTTTTGCATGCTCGAGTAAAAATAATAAATTATTCTGTAACTGTCTTTAAGTTTGGGTGCCTTATGTAAACATTAAGGCAAAGAAGTGGAGCTGCACAATGCAACATCCAGATTCTCAGGAAAATGAGGGTTATTTTCTTAATGAACAGTAAAATAAAATAGCAAAGATACTGGACTGTGAAAGAATAGCAAAAACTATGTGGAAAAATTAGTTGCAAAGGAAACTATAAAGGTTTTTAGAATTATAACTTTCCCTCTAAACTATTCATTAGACCTTGCCTAGATATTCACCCTCTGGTATACAGATAAGCAGAGGAAACTGGAATCTCAGTACCAAACTTCTTCATCACCAACACAGCTTTTCCTTCACTGATTTCTGTTGGTCAGCAGTTTTGTTTTTACTCCCAAGAATACAATGTACACTTAGAAAATCATATGATAGAATCATAAACCTCCAGGATGAAAAGGCAGTTCATCTCACGCTATGAAGGATTGTTCTCTCTCCACACAAGGGAACAATCCCTCATTTCACAAGTGTGCAGGAGACTTCTATGACTCAAACGTGCTTCTTTTTGTTTAAGGCTTGAACTGAAAGAAGATGAAGATAAGAACTTAGTATTTTTCTTTTGTTCTTCATGTTTAATGGGAGACATTTTCATTCAAAAGGAGATAGTGATATACTTCAAGGCAAGAGACTTCCATGTATACTGACTATCATATAGTGAATTGCAAGGATCTCTAATCTCCCTCTTTTTTTTTTTTTGTTCTCCAGAATATGGGTTTAATTCTGGTTTTGGTTTCTGTAATAAGCAGTAAAAGTGGGACTTTAAAGTTAACAGATTCAAGTTTATTTACATTTTAAATTTTCTAGTCTATACTGATACCATCCACTGAGAAGGTCATCAGAAAAATTCTCAATTGTTAATAATACTTTTTTGTTAAAAAAAGATGAATTTTCAAGAATAATGGATCGAATTCTCTTATTGTCTTAGTGTGGGGTAAGAAAGATCAGTTAAGAAGACGCCCTCTGTTACTGTTTCAGCTCCTTTGCTACCTATACAAAAAATGAGTAAAATCAGAATTAGATTCCAATCTCTCTTTAAATATCTGTGACAATCCTATTATGCACGACAAAAGTTATCTTTCTTAATCTGTTCCACCCCTTTCTTGCATTCCTTCTGCAGTTCGCTATGCTTCCTTTGTCCTTTGTTGTCAATGTGCCTTGCTCAGAGTGGAGCTATAGAAGCTAGACAGAACTCCCATAATTATTTGTATCCTGAATTTTAGATTGACTTAATAATGCAAAATATAGGTTCTGAGGGCCCTCTCTTTTTACTGAGGTGTCAGAGAGAAGTTCAGAAATATTTTTTTCCTCACTGCTTTCATCTCTGAGTAATGTCATCTATGATACTTGCTGCATTATGTTTATGCTCTCTGGGTAGCTGTGTCAACAATGGACATGAGCAGTCCCCGTGATCCTAGAGGGCCTAGGAGATAAAGCTAGCAGAGTTTAGAGTCTGGTAACAGCAACAGTATAGGAGCTGGTGGTGTGTCCTACCTGTCTAGGGCAGCAAATAGTTTCAAAAATTTGCTTGTAAATTATAATTAACTAATAGCATGAAAAAATTAGAACGTTCTTGAAGACAAACACTCTGCAAGACAAAAGATCTTGCAGTGAATAAAAATATATCAGAGTGGGAAACAACACAGCATATTTACCAGACAGCAGAATCACAAAATTCTGGGCAAGAAAACATCCCTTTTTCGTCATTGTAAACTCAGACAGTCTCTAAATCATCTTTACTCTTTTGATCACAATTAAAACATTGACCCCAAATTCTTATCTCATTTGCATCAAAGTGTATTTTTTACTTTTATCAGCTGACTTCTTGAGTAAATGAAATAAAAATCTTCATATCTTGTTCCAATGTTCTTTCCCCATTATGTTAATCTAGTTTTATTGCTGAATCTGCTAGTTTGTTCCTGTTATATTACTGAGGTCGTATGTCCTGTTTACTGCTCGTGAAATCAAATGGCTCTGTCATTTTTGACTAAACAGGAATATCACCTGCTATCATTTCTTCATGCTGAACTGCTTAGGAAAACATAATTTTAAAATGGCAGAGTCATGCAGGTGTTAATTTACTTTTTTTGGCATATTCCCTGTTTGGATTTTTCTGATGTGTTTTTCTAAAGAAAAATAAATGACTAAAAAAAAAGAGGAAAGATAGTCCTGTCCATCAGCTTTTTTTTTTCTATTAATTGCTATTCTTTCTTGACCAGTTGGTGAAATGTTCACTAATCAGAATTTGATCTCCTTTGTATATCATTATTCTTCATTTGTGGGAATATATCATCATGCTTTAAGTATACACTGTGTGGTGCTTAATTTTCTGAGAATGATTGGATAGAGCAGAACCAGAAGCATTTCATCATTAACATTCAACACCAGAGGTCTGGGAAGATATGCAGCAAAGAAAACAGAAACATGAAGACGGTAGACAAAGAAAGAGTTGTGAAGGGGCAGAAAGATTGTTTAATTTCTTTAGTTAATATATATCAGATTCCTTTCTCAGTATACCTTAACTAAAGCGTGCTAGAAAAGGCTATATCACATAACCAGCTGTAATTATGTCTGAAAAGCTTTCATCATTATTCAGAAAAATACAGTCTTGTACACATCTGTGTACACGTTGCAAGGATTGGGACGAGAAAAGGAAAAATTCTGAAGACAAACCACAGTACTGGCAATTGAGACTAGCTCCTCAGCTCATTTAAGACAGCAAAACACCAGAGTCTGCTGCCCCATATCCGTTGAGAGGAGAAAATGTAAAAATGAGTGAGGGATTAGCTCTAGTACCAAGATAGCTTGAAAAATAGGATAAAAAGAAAAACAAAATCAGAAAAGGAAGATTAATTTGGGAAAAAGGCCAGAAATGTAGAGTAAGACAAACTCATGTCATTTCTTGATTTTTAATAGCTTTTTCTGCAGTAGAGAATAATATAGCCAAACACTGTTGTTGTGGTTTAAGGTTTGGGGAAGGGGAGGGACAGGTGGAGTGGCTATTCCACTCCCCTTCCTGACACACTCTATAAAAGGACACAGGAAGTTCCGCTCGCCCCTTCCTCACTGGGATTGCTGCTGGCTTCGGACGGCTCTGTGGCTGCTACAACTCCACGTGGCTCAGGAGGAATCCAGCAACATCCGAGGATCGGTGTTGTATATATTTGTATATATACCTTTCATTTTTACCTCAGTATATCTCCCTTCTTTTGATATCCCTTTTGTTACTTACTGTTAAAAGTTGTAATCTTAACTTTCCAACTTTGTGTGAGGCCTTTCTTCCTGCCCTGGGAGGGAAGAGGGGAGGGGGAAGAGGAGTGAAACAAATTCTGCTCTGTGGGGATTGCCCTGAGCCTTAAACGGAGACAACTGTTAAAAAATAATAGAGGAATATAACATTAAAATAGCTAACATTTTATGTGTATAAAAGGAAAATACATCCTACAGTGAAGTATCCAACTTGATTAGCCAGATAAAAGTTGCTCATCAAATAATTAAATCATAGTAATGTGTCTTGTTCAGAGCTGTCACATTGGCTGTGGAAAACTGAGGAGCCATTTTGGGAATGTACATGGTCAAGTGGTGCTGGAGGCCTCCACAGTCCTTTGCAGCCAGGCTGGATGCAAAGTTCCTGCACAGTTATTCAAAATGCTTGGCCTTCTGTCTCCAATCATCTTCAGACCTTAGCTTTTAGGGAGAAGCAAGGGACAGTTGATTCTCTGGGAAAAGGAGGCATGGTCAGGAAGGATAACAAGGCAGGCAGGAACAGTGACCTGACCATAAGAAATGGCAAGTCCAGGTCAGGATCAGGGCCAGAAACAGTGGCCAGGATCAGAAACAGGCCAGTGATTGCCCGGCATCAAGTCCAGATGGAGGAGGCACAAATCCAAGTGTAGATGTAGCTGCCAGACAGCTATGATGTAGCTCAGATGAGGGCTGGTGTTACAGCCACAGCTTAAAAGTAGTTCCAATAGAAAAAGTGGTGCAGGACCTCACATTTAACTTCTTTGCAACAGCTTTTACTGGCAATGAAGCCGGCCTTGGACTCAGCCAGCTGAACTCCTTGACTCAGTCAACTAATCTAGAAAGATATGCTCCAGACCCTGAGAATATGGGCATGCACCCACCTCACAGTGCCCTGTTTCATACTAAACATGAACACTCCTACATGGACATCTTACAATGTACCCTAATATGTAAGACATGGGAATCCTACTTCCCAGCTTGAGCTAGAACATACAGAAATCACCTTAAAGTTGTATCCTGACTCCAGAAGAAATAGCTCCTAACCCGAGCTTCAGTCGTTGTTTGTCCTACAGAGCTCAGCTCTGCTACATTTCACTTATAATATTCATATCATAATTAATACAAAAATAAATTATTTTTATAAGCTTAGCACAGCTTGTGTTGAATTAGAAACTAGAGACTTTCCCTGAATTCACAAGACTTACTCTTGCTCATAACCACTACCAGCATGAAATACTGTGGTTTCTTCAAGTTGAATCCAGCAAAAGAAAACCTCAACTTTGGAAAAGGAAATTAGTTATTGCTTCTATTTTTATAGATGTCTTATAGATTTTTATAGAGGTTGGAATGATTGTGGAAAAAAAACCCCACATGAAAGATCAGCTAACAAAGTTTCTTCTGCCCATGAGACAAGAATGGGTCATAATAATGAGATTCATAGGCCTGGCCATTTGGTCAAATGTCCAGGACAAAAGTGAAAGGGCAACACACTGTCAGGATAAAAGACTATACCTGAGGTCAGAAAATACTGTGGAGTTTATTTTTGTTTTCTTCTCTTTCTCTCTTTGAGCTGTGTTACAAAAACATGCAATGTTCCAGAGACGGATATGTGTGAGTGGGTTGAGGTATCCATTCTTTTTGTTTGTTTGCTTGTTTCTTAACTCCAAGCAGGGACTTGCTGTGGCTGCTACAATGTATGTGTGCATTTTGAACCAGTACTTGCCTGTAAAAAATGCATTCAACAAGTTGAAACCTGCTGAGTAAGACCAGGATACAGAAAGTGACAATCAGGATATTCAAGGTGATTCACTCATTATGGCACATCCCAAGATCATTTCAGTTTGTTGGGGGGTTTTTTGGGGTTTTTTTTTGTTGTTGCACACATCAAAATTCTGTATTCAAACACTTTGAACCCCTGACTCAGACTGATGATCAGAAATTCTTACATGTAGTCCTTATTGACATCAGAGTCAAGATGGGGTGAAAGTTACTCTAATTCAAATTGGGCTAAGAAAAGTAAAGCAAATGTTTTTCAGAGCTTTTAAAGAAAATATATTTCATAACAGCACACAATAATAAAAACTGAAAAACAGAGAAAGGACTAGCTGGCTAAACTTCCTTTTGCATATTATTTGCTTATGTCTTTTTCCTCACTTAATAAGGAAACAAGATTTATTTTCTCTTATTTATGGGGGGGGGTTGTGTCTATCTCTCCACCTTTTCATTTACCAGCTACCATTCAGACAAATTTAACAGAGGGATTTAAGTCTCAGGGATGGTTGTTAAGTTCCTACAGTTTATATGAAAGTAGGAAGCTCAAAAAAGGAGTCTAAGGCAAAGGTCCTGAGATGAGTACAGTACTTAACAGCTGTGACCGACTTAGGAGAAAGTCAGAACAAAGCCCCAGTTGGTGGTAAAACTTCAGGTGAAGAGCAGGTGTTAGTAGGTGCCAGCAAACCCAGGAGAAATAGAGAAACTGGTCCTCTACTTCTACGGCTCACTGCCTCACGTACTAAGAGCTGCTCATTGTGCTAGCCTCCTGGGTGCCTTGCCATGTCTCTGGGCACAGCAATATTGCAAAGAATCTATGAACTATGCACTAACAAAGGCTTAAACCAGGAAATAGAAACCTTTGGCAGCACTAGGAAAGTTCAAATTCAGTGTCCTGTTGGCTATCTCTGCTGTAGAGGGAATCTCACTGTGCAATACTTGAACATTGTAGCTAAGGGCATAACAACCCAGGGTTAAAACCACTTTATGACAACTTGTGACACTCTTTTAATGAAAACTTTATTTGGAAGGATAACATTTCCATGGGCATTAGCAGTTCTTTTTTGTCTGGATTTTCATAATTGAATTACTGCTACATTGTCAGCTTTCCAATTTAAATATAGCTCTTATAAATTTTTGTTGCAACAGCTATTAAACACAAGCAATTGCACAAAATTACCTCAGTTGTAATTTAAAATAATAAAATAAGTGTTTAACTCTTGCAGCCTGGAAAAATGTTTAAAAATGGTACTTGAAATTAGAAGTTTTAAAGTATATAGGGCCACATAGGCAGAAACTAGAATAATTAAAATTGCATTAAATTATTACATAGATACACAGTTATACCAATTAAAATTATACAGATATCCATTAAAAACACATTATATCACACAGTATCATTATATTCTGAAAGCTGCCTGATGATTTAGTATTGACAATAATTTTATCAATACAAACAACATTTCCTTTGCTAAAATGCTGTTCCAAAACTGCAACTGATTTAGATTGACCTTCCTCTATTGATTTACACCTAACAAGGATCCAGCCCAGTATTTTAAAATGTTTGCTTCTAACTTAAGGCACTTTAGTAATATAAATTGATTACTCATAACTATACAACCAATTGACTCATTCTGTAGTTTATATTAATCCACTATTTGTAGCCTGCCAATGAAGTTCATAAAGATCCTTCTCATAGTCCATTAATATTGACTCTCAGATTTAATGAGTTCATTACAATAACCATTACTGTATTATTAAAATGCAGAAGGAAATGTAAGCCTGTTTCATGCAAATAAAAAATGATATAATTAATCAAATGATACATTTATTATTAACATTATAATCATCACCCAGCATCTAATAGCCCTATTTTATGTTCCAGGATAGCTTTGGGCTAGACACTGTATAAACTCAAGGAGTATATAAACAAGGAACAATACATGAGTCAGGAGAATTTAAGAATACTCTGAGACAATAGAGATTAGTGAGGAAGACATTCGTGTCAACGCAACAAAACCTAAATAATATTTTTGGGTTTTGTTTTTTGTTTTTGTTTTTTTTCTTTTAAGGCTTATTATCTAAGTGAGATCACTTTACCCTTACTACTTGGTAATAATTTGAAAAAACAAAAGGGTAGCTGAAGCTCTAATCCACATTCCCAGGATCAATTTCACATTTATCATTTAGTCACACACCCTTTAGTAATCATTCTTTTTAGTTCTGCATGCGCAACACTCCAACAGGGTTGTGCAGCAGTCCCTCCTTCTACCACAACCCAGCCTAGATCCTGTGCTGAGACATGGGGAAGGGAAGGTTTTTATTGAATATGTAGAAAATAGATTACCTTCCACTATACTCTTGTTATTTATCATATACTGATTGTTTTAAAAGAAAAATCTACAACTTTCTCAGTTCTTTCAAAGAAAAAATGGCAGTGTTCAAGTAGAAATTTTGATTATGTTCAGATATTTAGTCACTGGTTTTGGTCTCTGGCATGAAAACACATACTGACACTTAAGACTAATACAGCATCAAAACTACAGAGGGGAGGGATTTCAGACCTCTGCCCTCTTCTTTCCACTTTGGCTAGCTTTGTATAGCTGGCTTGGGTCCTGTTCCCTCCCAGTACTTGGACACCTCATCTGGGTTTCTAGAGTCTGGTTTCTGCAGCTACACATATAGTCCAGCATGCTTGAGAGACCCCTTCTGACCTGGAGGCCAGCTGGCAAGGGACAGCTTGCAGCCATTCTCTTTTCTCCAGATCATAATGACTGTGCTGTAAATACAGAATGGTTTCACCTCCATGTTAAGTCATGAATTATTCCTAGAAATTATTTGGAAGGGTGATATTTGACACAGAAAATGACTGTGTCAGAAACAGCTGTAATGATTTAACAATACAGATGATGAGTTTCCAACACCGGAAAATTCCCAGACAGTGTTTATTTCACCACTATAAACACACTCTGTAAGATTCAGACACCTAAACCACAGCTTTCAAGTCCCTCATCTTTAAGTACTTACATCTATGGTTGGATTGAACCCTAAAATTGCTGTAATTACCAAATGTTCCTTATTCTTCTGCTGCATTTCATTTTGGACAGTCAAACCATTCTTAATTAATCACCTAATATTTAAGCTATTTACATGGCTTATCAAGGATGGGCTTGATCTTGCAGATACAGTTGTAATAGGGTATCCTGTAGAGAAACACCTTTGCTGCTAAATTGAGTACCACTTGATAGAATTGCATCTCTCTATGCCAAGAATGGATTTAGTTAATAGTCTGTGAAGAAAAACTGTCCTCTGAGCCAAAGGAACATGTCTCTCAGGTTCATCAGGAGCTGTGCTAAGCCCTTCTTGCCTGTCAATTATTAGTTGCTTACCTCTAGGAACAGTGCTCCAGAGATGCACTTGTAAACGCACAAGAAATTTTTTACTGTGAAAGCCCAAAACATGAAGTCTGTGAATTTGCTTAATTTTTCTTCCAGTAAAACTGAGCAGTAAAAATAAGTTTGATGCTGAAAGCCGATCAACTTTGTGAGTTGGAAATAGGATTGTAGGAACCATTTTCACAAGACTTAGGGCAGGAATTTGTCACATTGCTGTCTGTAAGAGGTGAATGGAAATGAAATGAACTTTTCTATTTCTGCTGATGTCATAGGTCAATAGTGATTTGTCTGAAGAACTGCCTCATGGAGTATGAAAGACACTGAAAGCTTTCTTCAGCATTTATATGTTTTCTCAGTTGTTCAATAGTTTGTTATGGACTGTTAACTTTTTCAAAGGCACATACACAATAACAGTAATATGTGTTTGTATTCTAACGGTGCAGGTGGATGTCACAGGCCCAGCTGTGCTAGGCAAACTGTGTAAAAGGAATCAGCACTAAAGATATTTGCTATCTCCTTTCTTTTCTTTGCTTCAGGTGAAACCCACTGCAGTAAGTTCTATGCAGTTTCCCACTGATAACTAAACAGGTGAACTCCTGTACTTCTGCATGGAGCATACAATTGTAGCTGCTGTCATTTCACCTTCAGTGTCAAGCTGTTTCCTTCCATGTGTTTCTTAACTTTTTAGGAAGATTTTCATTGGAGCAATATCCATACTGTGATAACTGGAACTGCTTTATGGCTTCTGAATCTGAGCAAAATCTATAGCCACTCCATAAGATCATACATGGAAAATAAGATAAAAAAATACAACAGTTTGTCTGCCCAGTGCATGATTTCTTTAACAAAGCGACCTTAGTTCACAGCCCTTGTGGGAGACTTAGTTTTGCTTTTACCATCCATGGGTGTAGATGGCCCTTGAGTGCACTTCATCACGCTTAAATGCAATCACAAGGAAGTCATAGATACTTGGCCAAATAACTTCTGCTTTTACAGCATTGCATCAGTGTTTCAGAGGTACTCACAAAACAGACAACAGTAGCTCACCAAAATATAGATTTATTCCAAACAAAATTACCCAGCAATCCAACAGATCAAAGTACATTACAAGTTCAGATGTCAGGTAGGAATATAATATAACACAACTAATTCCTAAGTTTCATATACATTTCTTTCAGAAAGATGACTCAAAATGTGCACATATTCACTCACAAAAGGGAAAACCTCCCTTATGAGGGTCCTTAGAAAAGGGATCACTCACCGACAAGGTTATATCTTGCTGGGGTCAAGAATGCACCAAAAGCAAGCTAAAGCAGTCAAATTTTAATGGCTGTGAAGCCCACATCTTTATTCGATTTCTGGCAAAGTGTTGGTCTTTGTCAGGGTGTGTGCATCTCCCACAATTGGCCAGAAGGGACGGCTTGGTAGAATAATAATATGTCTGGTTGGTTCAAAGGCCAATATATAACTCAGTTTGTTTTACATTATTTGATGTAAGACTGGATCTATGGGCAGACGTTAATTGTATAGGGTTCAACAAGGCCAAGTGAAGGATTCTGCCCTCAGATCACAACAATCCTGTGCAATATTACAGGCTTGGAGAAGAGTGGCTGGAGAGCTGCCTGGCAGGAAAAGGCCTGGGGGTGTTGGTCAACAGGCAGCTGGACATGAACAAGCAGGGTGATCAGGTGGCCAAGAAGGCTCATAGCATCCTGGCTTGTGTCAGAAATAGTGTGGCCA
The DNA here is from genome assembly GCA_013401335.1 of Brachypteracias leptosomus. NCBI lineage: Eukaryota > Metazoa > Chordata > Aves > Coraciiformes > Brachypteraciidae > Brachypteracias > Brachypteracias leptosomus. The sequence goes on from VYZX01004348.1 coordinate 108,629, forward strand.
GCAGCACTAGGGCAGTGGTCATCCTCTTATACTTGGCACTGGTGAGGCTGTACCTCAAACATGAGGTTCAGTTTTGGGCCCCTCACTTTATGAAAGACATTGAGGTGTTGGAGCATGTCCAAAGAAGGGCAATGAAGTTGATGAAGGGTTTAGAGCACAAACCTTTTAAGGAGTGGCTGAGGGAACTGTGACTGTTTAGTCTGGAGAAGAGAAGGCGGAGGGGAGACCAGGAGGCTGTAGCAAGGTGGGTGTCAGTCTCTTCTCTCATGTAACAAGCAATAGGATAAGAGGAAATGGCCTCAAGTCCCACCAGGGGCGGGTTAGATTGGATGTTAGGAAAAATTCCATCACTGAAAGGGTTGTTAAGCATTGGAACAAGCTGGCCAGGAAAGTGGTGAGTCCCCATCTCTGAGAATATTTAAAAGATCTGTAGATGTGGTGCTTAGGGACATGATCTAATGGTGGACTTGGCAGGTTTAGTTTTATGGTTGGACTCAATGATCTTAAAGGTTTTTTCCAATCTAAGTGATTCTATGGTTCCATGACCCCTAATTGCCATAAGCTAAATTAGTAAAAGAATTTGAAATGTGTTAGCTGGCCTGCCTTTGTAGATTTTTTCTGTGTTTTCACGAAGCAGTTGTCAGACTTGTGAGTAATAGAATGTAAGATTGGATATTGCTAAAAGTTTCTTAGCAGTACATGATGGATCTGACATAAGACCAGGGAAATTTTTCACAGAACGTAGAAAATCCTCTGACCCATATCATCATTCTCCCATGGATAGCTACACGTTCCTCAAAGGCAAAATGAAATCAACTTTGGAGATAGACATATTGGAATGGAGTAGCAAAAGTAAAATATACTGGTAATCTTGGCATTATTTACTGTCCAGTATTACAGTAAAGATAGGAACTTTTACCAGTCTCAATATGTTCTAAACTGCTATTTAGAATTCTCTGCTTCTAAGTTAATGTCAGGTACCATATTACTGGTGTTCAATAAGAAAAAAATAGCCTTAATATACTGCTGCTGTCAATCTCCATATTGTACTAAAGGTACAAACACTGACAAGGTGAATTACTTGTATACTTCCTTTTCCTCTTTAGTTATTTTTATCGATCTATATCTGATAAAAAAGATAGCATTAATGTTTGCACAGTATAATACTTTCAGAAATAGGTCAGGGAAAAAGCAAGAATAAGTCTGTATTATAATAAAATTATTGTAGGTTGTGATTAGATGGCTCCTTTCATCCAGGAAGCTCAAAATACACTATAAATATTCACTGATCTGGAACTGATACCTAACCTATTAAAGTCTATAGGAATAGTTCAAATAATTCAGTGAGCTTTAAATCAGGATCTTAACAGAGAAATTTGAATTAGAATAGTTTATTTCAAACTCAAAACAATTTTAAAACAAATTATTTTGGTTTAAGGCACTCAGATAGGTGTACATAAGCACATCTATTGCTTGCCTAAATAGTTTGGCTTGTTTCTACAAGTGACAAAATTGTGTTAAACTATGGTAATAAAATGTTAGACTACTATTTTAACTTGTTAAAATATATTTACAGAGGAGAGTCTGCCTGGCTCGACTAAATCATTTTTAAGGTTGTATTGCTGCTCTGGTTGAAACTTTTCTTGTAAGCACTAATCACATGGCAGATATTCTTTTCAATGGCATAATAAATACTTTGCTAAGAATATTATCAGAAATGTATTCCAGTATATATAATAATGTTGGATTGACACATGCATTGTTATTATTTCCCATTTAAGGTTTTTTTAATGACAGTATGTTCTTTTCAATGTAAAAGCCTTTCTTACTTCACCCACTCTGTAAGTCATTATTAAATAAGTGAAATGAGGAACTTTCTTAAAGAAAGATAATCAATTAATAGCACATTTTCTGATTAAAAATTGGGATTCACTAGAAATGCTCATGCTAGCTTTTTAAATGATGTTACCCAAACCATTTCCAGGTTTGACATTCCTAGTTTTGAGAAAAGTCAAATTCTTTTTATTTTTCTCCTGAAAATAAACTGTTACAGTGACATCTATCACCCTTTTGTGCTTTTCCACATTTTTGCCAATTTGAAAGGCCTGAAGAATAGAATGGAATTCTTTATTTACAGATAAGAAGATACTCACTGCTTGTGATCAATAGTGTTATGTCTGGAGATTCAAGCAGCTCAGTTAGAAACATAACAGGCAGAGTTTATTACTAGTAAATCAATATGGTGTCTCTTAGCCATGCATCTCTTTCAAGAATCTGTATAGTATAATGATTATCATTATAAAATAAAGTCCAGTCTCTCTTTTGCTATCTTCTGGTTTTGATCTTGTAAAACTGGGAATTGATTTTCCTAAAAATCAATATTATGTTTCCACCATGTGGCAGATATACCACTTAGCAGCAGCTCCAGGTGCCAGCCCTTGAGTGGGATTGGGAATGAATACATGCTGAGGGAGAAATTGCTCAAAAATTTCAAGATCAACATCTCCAGGCTAAAGAGCTATTTATTTTCTATGCCATGGGTGCAAGACAGCAGCCTTCCCTAAGCAAACCTGATGTGCATTTCCCATTGATTTTTCTGTTTTCCTCAGCAGATCTAACTATCAGCCAGAAATATCTCTCATTCACATGCTGGATTTCCACAGATGTGAATAAATCCTGCTCATCTCACATGAGAGAAAGTCAAGGAAAGCAGAAAACCAGCTGCTGCCCTAAAGAAAAGTTGAAGGTTCATCTACTTTGAAAATGACAGTCATACAAAATATCAGACATTTATGCTTTCAGCAATCCTTGTCACAACTTTCTTCATTTAGACAGACTTAATACAAGAAGAGATGTAAAGAATCACTTACTTTTGTTCAGGTATTAAAGGGCTACAAGCCTTCATTAGATAGATGAAGACTGATAACAAATGTGATTGTCTTTAGGCTATGCTGCCCCTCTGAGACCTCATCAGTATCTAAATCTGTCATAAAGCATGTTTAACAAAAAGAAAAAGTATTGTCTGTTTGGACAACTTGCTTGCTTCATTAAGATACTGCTACTGACTTCTAATAGTGATAGGAGATTTTATCATTGTTATCTTAATTTTTTCTCTTATAAGCCAAGATACCAGTTCTTTCATGACACCGCCTTTATGAAGATAATTTTAAACAAACCACACACCAACTGTTTATGTCTCCTAGAGAGAGCCCTTCCAACTGTTCATGTCTTCAGGCAAGTCCCAACAGGGAAGCATAATTGTGTTCCCAGTAGTTATTTTCTGGGCATGATTGGTGAAGTTTATTCTCAGTCTAAAGAAAAGATCAAGAGTATTCCTCTCTCTGAATACACAGGGATTTTACAACAGATCTGAAAATTTTGTTTCTTTTTTCTTTCTTTCCCTCTTTTTTTCTTTCTAATTTTTATTTTCGATAACATTTATTCAAGACAAGCCTCACGTTTCTGACGAAATGGCATAAAATATAAAATATTTAAAGTCATTTTTATAGGATTTTAATATCACAGCATTATTGTCATATAGAAAATGAAATCAGAACAGCACAATGTCTTCCCAGCTTTGCCACTAACAGTTTGCCTGTAGTAACAGATTTTCCTGTGGTCCCCAGCTGCCTTCGAAATAGCCAACATGCATTGATTCTGCTACATACTTATTTAGCAGATAGGAAAGGCTGTCCTGTCACACTGAAACATTTGAATTGTGTTGACATCAGACTTCAAGCAGCATTACCTTGTATATTGCTTTGTGATTCTGCATGTTTGAGTTTCTATGGAAAGAATGAACTATCCCAATAAATCTCTCTTTATGGGCAGTAAATTCAAACATGATCAAATTTCTGAGGATGCAAAAGCTTCATTGGCAAAGATCTCATTCTCCATGCTTTTGGCCATTATGTCATGCCCCATTACCATTTTCACTGCATAGCTTTATAGTTAGCAGTAAGCGTAATTCTGGATTGCAGTAGTTTGCTATGATTTCATCAGGACCCAATAGATGTAGGCCTGTAGTTACTGTGCTGTGTGGTTTAAAATTTCTATCTTTTTGTAGGTTATATTCTTTTTCTAGTATACAATGAATTTTAGAGTTTTGAAACAGTATTACAATGCATGTTTTTCAGTATCTTCTTTTACAGAAGTTGTTAATTCAAATGTTCTTTGATAATGTAATAAATCATACACTAAAATGAATTATCATATATTCAGATATTTATCTTACCCATTGCTCTAATAATAGTGGTTTTGCCCAGTTTCTAAATCATGTATTTTAAATGAAATGTTCCCAGTTTAACAAATCCCACAATAAATCTGGGCTTCACAACTTCATCATTGCCATAAACAGCACACAAATTATTCCAGGTACATGCACACTATTTGTTTCTCATGAAGCAAAAAAGAAAGAAAACTCTTCTAATGCCTGACATCATCTTTATTTATAGGAAACCAGCATGTGGCAATCATAACATAAGAGATTAACTGTTCTTTACCACCTGAACACTTTTCATCGGAATTTTAAACCAGAGTCCCTCAGCATGGGGCTAGCTGTATTCTCACTTGAGAGGATCAATGCATAAAGTTGCTGGGAAGACCATGGAGATATCTGTTTTATTAATTTGAATAGTGTAATTCCTTGCACATAAAATTACCTCATTCTAAGTCATTATGAAATGTTTATATTTCACAGACCTGTCTGTATTTTCCAAAGTTAAGGCTATTTTTTATTTCTATTAATTTGTCCATTACAGATCAAGCATTTCAAGGTAATGTATTTCAATAACTACCAAGTTCAAACACAAGACAGATACAGGTAAATTTCTTAAAGAAGACAGAATATGATTTACATTATTGTTTGGGTTCTTTCTTTGTTGTTCTGTCATCTCCATTTGCTAAGTGGAAATTGCTCATATGGTTAGTTTCAATCAGTTTTGAGCTCTGATTTTCTCTCAATTAAAAATGAAATTGTTTCTGCATCTTTTCTTGTGATTTCTTAGTCATTTATCTCAGCAATCTGATGGTTGAATAAATTAAATGTGAATTTCAAATGCAGAGTGCCTCAGATAATTCTTTTGTATGCTTCTAATAGTCTAGCAGCAGTGATAAAAACCTTTCAAATTTATATAATACTTGTATATATTTTCTTCCCACTATATAGTGATCATAAGCATAACAAGCTGGTTTTTATTCCAGAGGGTGTGAACCAATATAGTTAAATGTTGATACCTTCCTATCATGATGATCTGACAAATTTTGCATGCTGTCTGAAGCTTTACATAATGCTTCAACCTTGACATCTTCATAATCATATGAAATTCACCCAATCTCAATAAAAATTACTCAGGACATGATGGTAGATTTGATAAAAGTATAGAAGCACACTGACAGACATTCAGAAAGTTAGGAAATAATTTCTTCCACAAACATCATAGATTGTTGTTTATTATATACATACATATACCATGTCTATAGTGAAAATGTGTCAAATTTGTGGGTGAGAGGTCACTTCAAGATCACAAAGTCAAAAGCATTTGCCCAAAGTTAAAAAAAAGGCCTTAAAGGGGAAAAAAAAAAATTTTCTTTTATCCTACATTTTTGTTAGCTATAATGAAAAATCATTGTTGTGAAATATACAGTAACAGTCAGAGTTTTTCTTTCTCCTTCCATTCCACTTAGTAAATCATATTACCTCTCCATCAAATAAAATGTGTGCAGAACTTTATGGGATTTGGCACAGAATATTTTCTCTGTAGAATACTACAGGAAGGCTCTAATAACCTATGAAAATGTGTCATATTGATTCAATTTGATAATTCTTTATAAGTCATTTCTATCAAGACCTCTCAAATCCATTTAGAATTCTATAATGACTTTAGCCTTATCATTTCCTATGTAGGTCTTCTGATAATAGAAGAGAGAATTTTATAACAATTTTCTTAATATAAATCACAGTCCAGGCTCATCACAAAATAGACAGGACTAAGCAGTGATGGTGAATGTTCAAGAAATGGAATGGTGCAAATGTTTGCAAGATCCATCTACTGACATGAACATTTGACTGGAAGGGTTGAACAAAGATATATAAGAATAAATGTACAGAGGAGTCTTTGGCCTTGTAACACTGACTGCTGCAATATCACAGAATCATTAAGGTTGGAAAAGACCTCTAAGCTCAACAAGTACCATGACCACTAAACCACATTTTGAAGTGCCACATATACACAGTTTTTGAACATCTTCAGGGATGGTGACTCCACTGTTTCCTTGGATAACCTGTTCCAATGTTTGACTGCTCTTTTAGTAAAGCATTATTTCCTAGTATCCGATATAAACCTCCCCTGGTACAACTAGAGTCTGTTTTCTCTCATCCAGCTACTTGATGAAAGAGACCAACACCCAGTTCCCTACAACCTCATTTTAAGTAGTTGTAGAGAGCAATAAGGTCTCCCCTCAGCCTTTACCTCTCCAGAGGAAATAGTCCCAGCTCCCTCAGCAGCCCCTCATAAGACTTGTTCTCCAGAACTCTCACCAGCTTTGTTGACCTTCTCTTGACCTGCTGGAGGACCTCAATGTCTCTCTTATACTGTGACATCCAAAATCAAACACAGTATTCAAGCTGCAGCCTCAAGAGTGCTGAGTACAGGGGCATGATCACTTCCCTACTACTTCTGGACACACTATTTTTGATACAAGTCAGGATGCTGTTGGCCTTCTTGGCCACCCAGGCACACTTTTGGCTTATGTTCAGCCAGCTGTCCATCAGCACTCCCAGATCCTTTTCTATCAGGCAGCTCTCCAGCCACTCTTCCCCAAGACTGTAGAGTTGCATTGGGGTTGTTGTGACCAAAGTGCAGGACCTGGAACTTGGCCTTGTTAAATCTCATCCCCTTTGCCTCAGCCCGTCCATAGAGCCTGTGCAGAGGGATTCCTCTTGTAGAGCCTTCTTACCTTCAAGCAAGTCGACACTTCCACTCAAATTTACTGAGAAAGCACTAGATTCCCTCATCCAAATCATTGATAAAGATATTAAACAAGACTGGTGCCAAAACTGAGCCCTGGGGAATACTGATTTTGACTGGCAACCAACTGGATTTAACTCCATTCACCACAACTCTCCAGGGTCAGCCATCTAGCCACATTTTAACCCAGAGAAGAATACACCTGTCTAAGCCATGAGCTGCCAGCTTCTCCAGAAGAATGCTGTGGGAGATGGTGTCAAAAGCATTACTAAAGTCCAGGTAGATAATGTCCACAGCCTTTCTGTCATCCACTGGGTGAGTCACCTGGTCATAGAAGGAGATGAGTTGGTCAAGTAGGACCTGCTTTTCATGAACCCATGCTGGCTGGGCCTGATCCCATGGTTGTCTTGCACTTACCATGTGAGTGCACTCAGGATGAACCATTCCATAATCTTTCCTGGTACTGAGGTCAGGCTGACAGGCCTGTAGTTCCCCAGATCCTTCTTCCTGACCTTCTTATAGATGGGCATTATGTTGGCAAGCCTTCAGTCACCTGGGACCTCCCCTGTTAACCAGGACTGCTGATAAATGATGGAGAGTGGCTTGGCAAGCTCTTCTATCAGCTGCCTCAGCACTCTTGGGTGGATCCCACCCAGCCCCATAGACTTGTGGGTGTCTAGATGGTGTAGTAGATTACTAACTGATTCCTCCTGAATTTTGGGGGGTTTATTCTGCTCTCCATCCCTGACTTCCAGATCAGGGGGCTGAATACCTTGAGGGTAAATGGTCTGACTACTAAAGACTGAAGCAAAGACATTAAGTACCTCAGCCTTTTCCTCATGCTTGGTGGCAAGGTTCTCCCCCACATCCAGTAAAGTGTGGAGAATCAGCTTGGCTCTCTTTTTGTTGTTAATGTGTTTGTAAAAACCTTTTTTATTATCTCTTATGATGGTGTCCAGATTGAGTTCTATCTGCACTTTTGCTTTTCTGGTGTTCTCTCTGCATGACTTCACCAGATCCTTGTACTCTTCTTGAGTTGTCTGACCCTTCTTTTAGAGTTGGCAAACTCTCCTTTTTTTATCTGAGTTCCTGTTCAGCCAGGCTGGTCGTCTTCGCCACCAGTTTGTCTTATGACACATGGGGACAGCCTGCTCCTGTGTCAGCCTCACCTCCATCCCTGAAAAGGTGATAGAACAACTTATCCTTGGCACTGTCTCTANCAGTCAATATGGCTTCACCAAGGGGAAGTCATGCTTGACCAACCTGATAGCCTTTTATGAGGATATAACCAGGTGGATAGATGATGGCAGAGCAGTGGATGTGGTCTACCTTGACTTCAGTAAAGCTTTTGATACAGTCTCCCATAGTATCCTCGCAGCTAAACTGAGGAGGTGTGGTCTGGATGATCGGGTAGTGAGGTGGATTGTGAACTGGCTGCAGGATAGAAGGCAGAGAGTAGTGGTCAATGGGGCAGAGTCTAATTGGAGACCTGTATCTAGTGGAGGCCCCCAAGGGTCAGTACTGGGACCAGTACTATTCAATATATTCATCAACAATTTGGATGAGGGATTAGAGTGCACTGTCAGCAAGTTTGCTGATGACACAAAGCT
>VYZX01004350.1:9124-29982 GCA_013401335.1 Brachypteracias leptosomus
ATGCAGCTTAAAAATGATCAAGTGCTGCACTTTAACTTAATACATTAGGGGAATTTGGTGGTCACAGGATGGCTTTGATTTAGAGACTGGAAATCAGCATGATCTGTGGCATAGTAAAATCTTCTGTATTCTCACTCTAATACTGATAAATCACGGTGGGTTTTAAGTGAGGTGGAAGCCTGTGATTTTTCAGCCATAAACTCTAAGCTGATACATCCTGGTATTGTGCTGACATGCTCATGATTAACTGCATAGGCGTTTGTTGCACAAGGGAGGGTAAGAAGTATGAGGAGTGTCCGTAGTAGGTGACATCCATTGACACCAATGCTGAAAGTTATGCTTGGGAAAATAAAGGACAGAGAACAAGAGCAAGAGCGAAAAGAACAGGAAAGGGAGTGGGAAAGGGAACAGAAAGGGTAAACTTTCCAGTGGACACACAGGAGAAACACTGATGGGTGTCCAGGATGATTATCCTCTGGTGAGAGTTATCTCTAGTACAGCAAGAAGTAACAACAAAGATGATGATGATGATAATGATGACAACTTTCATCACACTTTTTCCCCAGCAGTATGTACTTTTAATCAGGAATGGCTTAAGCTTCACATTCCTTATTTCTGTTTGTGAAGCTATTGGCAATGACAGGACCATGCTAATTAGGCACAGATGTTGCACATTGATTGGCTGTTAAGGCTTTGCACATGTAGTCCTGGGTAGTATTTGTCAAGTATGTAACTAGCTATTATCTACTGTGCTGCTGTCCTTGTTTTTCTTTTGTATAAACTAAAATCTGAAAAACAAGAAATGAAGTGAGGTGTTTTTTATGCTAGCAGAAGTCGCTTCCCATGAGAACTTGTCATAACACCAACATCAGGGTTTGGCAGGCAGAAGGTTGTGAGGGCAGTGGAACCTGAATTTTAGCATGGAAAAAAACAAGGGAAAAGTGCCAGGCACTCTGGAAAACCACTGTTACAGCACTTTAGGTGAAAGCGTATGAAACTGCAAAATACAGGGCCTGAGCACTACTGATGCTAAAGCACAAAGGCATCTCTGCCACTGGGCTTCACTGCTGAGCAAAGAATCCTATTTTGTCACCTGTTTGTGTAATTCAAATAGCCATCAAAATATATTCCTCCAGGCCCTGGTCCATAAAGGTGATTATATGTCGATTCAGATGTCAACAATGGAGAGCTCCAGTCATTGCTTCTTCTCCTGCAGGTGGAGGTGACAGCTCCAAGAGCTGAGATGATTGTATGAGCTTCTTTAGTCTACTTCAGTACAAACATAAACTTGGTCAACAAACCACCTTTGCCTGAGCAGCAGTAATTAGAAGCTCAAGACAATGGTTTCTTCAGCTGTCCCACCATAGTCCTCATGAGCTGAGCTGTCTGTTCCACAGATGAAGCAAAAGAGAAGTAGAGGAAAGGAGAACTGAGTCATTTTCAGACTACCTGGTGCAGGCATCTGTCCCTCCAGAGATCTGATATTTAAGTACTAAGTTCTCTCTCTGCTGTTACACAGTTTAGAAAGAAGCAAGAACTACTGAAATTTGGGAACATCGAAAGACCCTATGCTTAGACATCTAGGGATCTTTTTAGCCCAAGATGATCAGATGGTATTTGCTGCTTTTAGAGGTAAAGTGTTGCTGTAGAATTTATGGTTAATTTTTTCTGGAAAAGATGGAATATTTCAATTAATCTAATACTGTTCCAATACTGTTTTGACAGCAAACCTCTTAAGAAATGTATAAATAAGCCTCCTGAAGAAATTGAGGTTGGGAATACTACACATTCCATCTGGTTTTTGGGAGCTGAATCCTGAAAGCCTGGTTGAGTTGAAGCAATTTCTTCCTAGCACCAGACTTTTTTTCTTACAGTCATTTATCCCACTTCATTTTTATGTGACATCTAAAGAGAATAAAGAATACCATTTAGACTGTATCTTCCTCCTGATAGGTGTTTTGTTGAGAGATGACAGCAGGGAGAGCTGTCCACACAGGAGCATGTGACATACTTAAGTCAGCTTTCATCTCTGTGGGAAATCCAGTTCTTCTGTGTTTCTTCCAGCCTGTGAAATGGGAATGAATGGCAAAGACCTGGCACTGCATTATGGGCCTGAGTGCAAAATACTTCAACCACACTGCAGACATCTATTGTCTTGGGGGAAAACAACTCTTCTGTACCTCTATCGGACACGTCAATAGCCTTCGTTATAAGATTCCAGTAGAGACTGAACAAAATTGTCTAGTTCACTGTCACCGATAAAAAGAGACTGGACGCTTTAAATACAGCATTAGAACTTGATCTGGTGGCAAAGACACACTTTTAATAAGCATCATTATATATTACTCTTACCAAGTAATCTGTCAGCATCTTAGAAACCGACTGAGTTCTGACACATAAAGAAATCAAAGCAGCACAGTAGGACCCAGATGGCATCTTTAGTGCATTAAGAGCAACATTTCTTGCAGCACAAACTGTTTTCAAAATCCAGTTACTGAGTTGTTCTCTGTGTGTTTGTTCATATCAGTTCATTTCCAAATAAGCAGAGGTGGGAAGATAGATTTTTTTCAGCACATAAAAAGAAAGCAAATATCTCAAAAAAGGGTGTTATGCTAGCAGCTTAACCTCTCCCTCTGGTCTGCATCATTCGTTGCATTTATTTTTTATAACATCTAAATAAGTCACTTGAATTTTTTGAAAAATACATTTTGTTTCACAGTAAATTATGTATTTTAGAGAAAAAGAAATTTCAAGCAGAAAAATAAAAATATTGCATGTGAAAGTATCTAAACAGGAAATTTTGACAAAAACTAGATTTTTGTCAAAAGGAGAAAATCACCAAGAAACAACCTCTCAACTGAAATTTTTCAGTTTTGACAAGCAGTATCTCTTAGTAGAATAGTGTAAACTATTCTGCAGTAACTTTTCTTGTAAATGCCAAGTTATGAGTCAAAAGGGAGTTGAAACATTCAAGGATAATTATTTTCTATAGATTCCTGATACAGATATTTCCCTTCAGGAAAATTCCCTTTGTAACTTGTTGTGAAGTAGGGAGACATTTGAAACCTGTGAAAGAAGTGCTAAGCAGGGAAAACTGATCATTTAAGGATTATTTTACTTTCCTGGCTTGGCAACAGTCTCTTGGCACGTAATGCCACAAGGTGACAGGGTGAAATACATGGATTTTTCTATGTATTCCATTGCTTGGACAACTCTTCGGGTATGAGCCAACATCTATCACTCTACCCTGCATTGTCCTTTGATAAGTGCAATTTATGGTCCCACAGCTCAAACAGGCAAAAGGACTACTTGCAAGCTAGGAGATTCAGCTGCTTTAATGTTCTGAATGTGCTTTAGAAACAAATCCATTCAGGACTGAGTGTAATCCAGACATTTCTAGGGCTAGACTAACAGTAATTACCAACTTTCCTCGAGCTGCCATACTCACCTTCCCATTTGGCATTGCTCTACACTGAAGTGTGACACTCTGCAAAGTGTTTCAGGATGAACTGAATACAACCAGTATTATGTGAAATGAAACCCTCTTCCCTACAGCTGTACCTGACAACAAAACCTCATCTATTGTCTCACTTTAACCGTGAAAACTAAAGCTGAGAAAGCTCTTACCTCATCCTATCATGCTGAGATGGTTAGATTTAGGGTTTATCAGCTGAACACTTCTTACACATGGAATTACAAGACACGTGACTGTGTCATGCTCAAAAATAGAAAGGGCAGAAATAAAGCTGGAAGGGCTTAAATCTGTGGTGCCAATAAATGTAAATGGCTCAGACATCATGCCTAGCAGGATCTTCCAGGTGTTATTGCTCCTGGCACTATTACAGATAGAAATCTTAAATGATTTTATATGCAGTACTAGAATGACAAAACCTGAAAGTTGTCACTTCCATTTAAAAGTTGTTACTTGTTTTTTGTTTGCTTCACTGAGCATTTGAAAGTGCCCATGACTCATTTCCTATTAACTCAACCAGAGAAGACATCAATGAAAGATATAAGGCTTGGCAGTCTCTATACTCTGGGAGAGAGGAAACTCCTGCATTTTAATATAATAGATCATATCAAGTTTCTAAAATGCTCACGGCACATCACACACGCTGAAATGTTATGCTCAAAGAAAAGCTAGGTCTGAGTCAAGAGATCAGCCTCTGAAAAAGGAGGCCATCCTGAACAGGAAGAATCAGCTCAGCCTCACTCAGCTCTATTTTCACCAATGAGCACAACAGCAACAGTTTATCTGTCATTCTGCCTATTTTAAAGTTTATGGGAAATAATATCGTGATCAACACAGGCAGTTAAAAACAACTCTAGAAGAAGGACAGAGAATTCCATGTCAATTTAGCAGATATTCCCCACAACTCAATGAAATTATACTTATTAATAAAATACTTCTACAATTGGCTTAAGTAGTTCAGCAGACTTCCGCTGCTGCTTCAGCTACTTCAAAGAAAACTTATATACCTGAGGGAACATACCATTTTTATTCACATCTTATCCTGAATTTCTTCATTGTCACGGTAGCCAATAAAAGGAATATGCATCAATCAAAGAGAATGGGGAGGCTAAATAATTAAACCTTTTTGGAAGGAAAAATTACTCATCAGCAAGTTTACTATTTCACATTAAAAATTAGCATTTGAAGTCACACTGAAATGTGGCTGTATTCCAGTAATTGATCTTACTGACAAACTCACCAGAAAGCAGGGAGCAATTCACAGCCCTCAAAAAGGTTGGCAAACATCTGGTAAGATCTTCATGTGAATAAGAAGAGATACATGTGATACTGCCTTGCAATACAAGGAGATTTGGTATCTATAGCTACAAAATTTTCTCATATCTAGAAGAAAAATTATAATTCTGATTTTAACATATGGATTTTTCAAATCTTTGTGTTACACCAAGCACCAAGACCTATTCGCTATTTACAGAACACTTGACTAATGCTTGCCTTGCAGTTCTGGCTTCTTTTCAAAGTACTGTGAGTGGCCCACTGGTGTCCAAAAAGCCCCTTATGCCAGAATGCATTAGATAAGAACAGCTTTTGGATTCCTTTTGGAGGTATAATCCTTCAATTCACAATGTAGTAGTACTTCACAGATCCACTTGAGACTGATGGGGTAACTTGCAAAGGATTACTGAAAAAGACTACTCAGAAGGAAAGCATTAATTTGTGTACAGTACATACTGTCCTGAAATCTGTTGTCTGGCCACAATTTTGCTACCCACCTATCTCCAATTCTATTGTATATTGCAAAGCCTGCGAAAGACCACTGTGAGAGAGTGAATGGACAAACAAACCTTTCTAAATTAAATAAAAGTTCTGGATCATAGATTAAAAATAGTCTGGTCTAAAGTCTAGAGACATGCATGACCCATACTGACATTCATGCAAAGATAACACAGTTTTCAACCTTCTCACAAGGCTGAAATCCTCCAGTCACTCTTAGATGAATATCTTTGCTTTAAGGGGTGCATTACGAAGAGTGTGACCAGCAGGAGGAGGGAGGTTCCTCTCCCAATCTATTCTGCCCTGGTGAGGTCACATCTGGAGTATTGTGTCCAATTCTGGGCTCCCCAGTTCAAGAGAGACAGGAAAATACTGGTGAGAGTCCAATGGAGGGCTATGAGGATGATTAAGGGACTGGAATATCTCCCTTAAGAGGAAAAGCTGAGAGTCCTGGGGCTGTTTAGCCTGGAGAAAAGGAGGCTGAGAGAGAATCTTATCAATGTTAATAAATATTTGAAGGGTGGGTGTCAAGACGATAGGGCCAGTCTCTTTTCAGTGGTGCCCAGTGATAAGATTAGGGGCAATGGGCACAAATGGAAATGCAGGAAGTTCCACGTCAACATAAGGAAAAACTCCTTTATTTTGAGAGTGATGGAGACCTGGAACAGGCTGCCCAGGGAGGTTCTGGAGTGTCCTTCTGTGGAGACTTTTAAGACTCATCTGGACACATTCTTGTGTGACCTGCCCTATGTGAACCTGCTTTAGCAGGGTGGTGGGACTAGATGGCCTCTGGAGGCCCCTTCCAACCCCTACCATCCTGTGATTCTGTGAAGAGTTCATCTGTGATTTCCCTCATGTGAATCATTCATCAGTATTTAGGGTTGCAATTTTCATAGAAAAGTGACAATTAAAAAGGGATCATATGTTATCTCACTGAGATTAGAGCATGCTTCTACCAAGACATGATCGAATCTCTCTTGGGAAAGTCGATACCACTTTCTGGGACTTCAACATCTGTGTTTTCTCTCTGTGGCTTGTGGAGATACACCAGTCAAGTAAGCTCTCCCCAGACACACTATGGACACCCACTTCTCTGTGGATGCCTGGGAAAAGTGTGTCGCAGTGGCTTTCCAGTCTTGAGTACAATATCCACATAACTGTTTATAAATCCTTGTCCAACTGTTTAAACATGGGTAATTACAACAGATAGACAATTACCAACACGAAATTATCCCTTTTGGCTTCTACAATAAACCCAATTCTGGGTAAACCATTTCCTACATTTTCACTTTTACTCTACTATTGTAATATCTTGAAATGAAAAATGAACGTCCTTGGGGGCTCAGCTGTTGTTAAACACACTGTCTGAGGCTTCAGAGAAATGCGATCTTTTATTGTTCTCCCCTCTGCATCATTCTCTTCTCAAACATGCTTTTGTAACTGGGAGAACAGCCTGAAAGCTTTTAAAGTGATTTTAGAATTTTAGTCCTCAGGCATTGCTTGGTGGTCACCGACTGCTCCAAAATCAGACATTAGTCTCATCTCGATCATTACATTTTACCTATATTGCTAGTTTAATCACATTTTACCATTTTAAAATAGTACCTTTTGTACTCAGTAGATTTTTTTGATGATATGGCCCAGATAGCTGTTCCTCCTGAGAATAGGGTTAAGTGAATGATTTTTTGTTGTCATTCCTTGACAAAAAAAAAAAAAAAAAAAGTATTTAGGATCAAATCCAATATGTTTAATGTTTAATTGTTTAAAAAAGAAAAGACTATTTGGAGTCTGAACAATTTGAGATATTTCTGATTGTTATTAGCTTATATGGAATTACTAAATGAATATTCATTTTACAGAAACAAATTTGGATGAATTATACTCCTTTTTATTTTTTCCTACATCCTGAACAATTTAGTGACATCTGAATGAATTCTCAAAGTTTTTTGATATTTGACTTCACTAAATTTGCAGTCAAAATGTCATCTGCAAATTCTTCACAGTTGTGTTTTCATTAAATTGGAGTGGTAGTGAAACCTTTGCAGTACTGGAGAGGGGACTTTTGAAAAAAATGTTTGAAACTACAATTCGCTGGACAAGTTGAAACTGAGCATTTGGTAGACTTCCAGAGGCAAGATATCTTATAATTGTGTACATTGCAAATGGCTTTTAATTATTTACTGTTGACCAGGGTTTCTCAGCAGCCTGGTTGTAAATTCATAAAAATCATCTGGTAACTTTTATTACACATTGAAATGTTATTAGAAACTACATAAAAAACAATCTAGCCCCTTCTTTCCTGTTATTTGAAGATACTGTGTTTCAAAACACATGCAAATAAATTATATGACTTTGTCATTATTATCACTGGTATTGTCTGACTGTTATAATAAATGAAAAGGACTGAAAATATTTTGGAGTTGGCCATAGAGAAAACTTGAGAAATATTATCCTAAGTGCTCAAGCAGATATATTTTTTAAATCATCTTAATATCAAGGAGAAACAAATCTATGAAAACCATTCTTTCCCCCAGCCTAAATACCACTTAAATCTCTGAGCCTAGCATTTCCTATTCACTGGCTGACTCTGAAGGCCTAAAGCCAACAAGAGGTACCAAAACTTAGGTGGAGTTTATGTTTAACCAAGGCCTCTGTGGCTCATAAATGAGAGTAAAAACATCCTTCACTTGCTTTGTTCTGTTCATTTTCCTGGTAACACTTCAGGACTGTTGCACTCCTACAGCCATACCTGGGGACTGAATCAAGGCTTTCTGTGTTAACTGCTATCCCTTTCCGAACAAATTTGTCTGAAATGTCTTTTTTTATATCTTCCCCTAGTATCCATTAGTTTCTCAAAATGTTTCTATTTCAGGAAAAGTAGATATTTGAGTGGGTGGGTTCATACAATACTTCGTGCAAGTTGTGCAAATTCCTAAGTGAGTTGCAGGTGGTGGGAATTAGGAATTATTAACACAGGTTGTTGCAGACTGACAAACCACATCCTGCCGACAAGCACGTGGGTGGCAGGGGGTCAGAGTCAGTGTTATTTGAGTGGTCAGAAGTTGTATCATCTGTGTTTTGCTTTATACTATCTCATGACTTCCCGTTAGCTCACTTTTCTTGCTACCTGTACTTCCACTGGTTTTAGGACTGAGGAAAGTGTCCTGACATCACAATGGAGAGATAGTTGTGCAAGATGACCAGGTGTGTTTACTTAAGCCTGGCTGGATGCCAGGTGTCCGCCAAAGCTGCTCAATCACTCAGCAATTACCAACATGAGCAAAACAGGCTTGGGGAAATTAGTTTAATTTATTAACAGTCAAATATTAAAACACCTTCCCCCCATTCCTCCTTTCTTCCCAGGTTTAAATATACTGCTGATTTTCTCCATCTTCTCCCCTCCAGTGACACAGGGTGACAGGGAATGGGAGTTGTGGCCAGTTCACCACACATTGTTTCTGCAGCTTATTCCTCCTCAGGAGGAGGATTATTCACACTCTTCCCCTGCTCTAGCATAGAGTCCTTCCTACAGGACACAGTTCTCCATGAACTTCTCAAATATGAGTCCTTCCCCTGGGCTGCAGTTCTTCACAAACTGCTCCAGTGTGGGTCACCCATGGGCTCACAAGTCCTGCCAAACAACCTGCTTCAGTGTGGGCTTCTCTCTCTCCACAGGACCACAGATCCTGCTAGGAACCTGCTCCAGTGTGGACTTCCCATGGGGCCCTAGTCTTCTGCTCTGGTGTGGGGTCCTCCACTGGCAACAGATGGATACTTCCTCTACTGTGGACCTCCATGGGTTGCAGGGGGACATCCTGCCTCACTGTGACCTTCACCACAGGCTGCAGGGAAATCTCACAGACATCTTCTTCACAGACATTGGTGCCTGCAAAGTTGTTTCTCTCACAATAGCAGGGTTTTTTCCCCTTCTTAAATATGTTATCCCAGAGGGACTATGACCATTGCTGATTAGCTTGACCTCAATCAGCAGAAGGTCTGTCTTGGAGCCCACTGGCATTGAGCCTATCAGACACAAAGGAACCTTCCAGAAGCTTCTCACAGATGTCACCCCTGCACCACCACCAGCACCCCCCCACCCCCCTCAAAACCCGGCTACACAAACACAATATTATCACTTGGTATTGTCTGGTACTGAGGGTACTAAGGTACTCAAGGTACTGAGAAGGTGAGAATAAGTGAAGAGATGGAGCTGGGAATCTATTTGGCAGGAGATGTGAAGGGCATGTGTTAGGAAGGAAAAGCGGGAAATAGAAGGCCTCTAGATGTTTGTGAAGCCTATCACAGAGGTGGGAATTGTCAAGACCAATGGTCACATCTTGCTTGTTGTTGGCTCCTTCAGTTGTGCCATTCAACACAGAAAATGTGCTGCCAAATCTCATTGCTCGTAGCAGATAAATAAACTACATTAATGCCTGCTACTTTTCCACAGAAAACATCACAGTCAAGCCAAATCTCTGACATTATCATAACAAATCACTCATCACCTGGTACCATTACTCCACACCAACCATCACTTCCTTTCTTCCTTCACTGTAATTTAAATGACGTTAGATACAGCTGAAATGAGATCTCAGTCCCAGACATCCCAAGCATTCCTCAAATGATACAAAACAATCTTTCACACCTCATCAATGGGGAGTTCTCAGACATGAATAGCATTCTTGATATCTAATAAATCCCCTAAAATGCATATTACTTAGTGGGACTGACTTTCCCTAACACAAAAAGTGTAAATTACATTTTCATAAACATTATTTTCATCATATCGTAGTTTCTTGCTAGTGAACCTAGAGGAGAATTATATGTATAATCTAGTAGACAAAGCAGGCTCTACAATAAAGATGAAAGATTAAAAATATTATTATTATTGGAAATGGTAAATAGAATCGTTATTAGCATTTCAGTTGATGAGAGGGCAGAGTGCATGCAAATAAATTCAAAGATAATAAATAAAACTGAATTTTTAAAAGATATGAATAACTGAACAGGAGATATAATTATTTACAGAGGGAAAACATTGGGATGACAAAAGATACATATTATAATTCCATGCCTGTTACCTTTGGCAGTACAAGAGAGGGATTTTCTTTTACAGTGTTGTGTTTTGATCTCCTAACCATTGTCGCATCCTGGTGTTAATAGAGACCCACAGACTACAAAAATGGTTGAACTGTCACACCTTTGGGCACATCATCAGTTATACTGTGACTGCTGATACGCTGTCAAGTTACAAGGCAATATTCATAATCAGTAAATCTTTCTGCTTTAAAAAAGAAAGAAAGAAGAGCTCCCGGCTTACACCATGTTTCACCTCCATGGTTATGTGGTCTTTATGGCTTTATGGCACTCAACTGCATAGAATGTTCGGCACACAGCTCCTGGAGCAGGCAGAGCTGCCCATCTCTGAAACAGAAATATGTTCAGGATAACAGGAGTGCAACTGGAGAAAGACTGTTGCTGCTTTAATTTTAGAGAAGATCTTCAAATAGTACAGCACTAATTCATGATTTATATATAATCATAGAATTGTATGCGTGTCACATGAATTTGCTGTCACTTGCTTCTCATCTGACATATCACAGTAGCTTAGGACATAGTTCTCCTACTGAAGACCATGATAAATCACTTTAAACATCTTAGTTAAATGTACATATTCTTTAAAGTGTTTTCAATTATAAGTTTGATGTTAAAGTTGCATTGCTGTCTGTGACAACTATATTTCTCCACAGCCCTTTTACATAGAGTTTGATAACTACTGGTTTAAACCTTTCCTCTCTGTTTCCTTGTATCTTTCATCCTAATGTTTAAGACTGAACTATAGGGAAGTGATGGTAAGAGTTCCTCTTGGATCCAGCTACCATTTCATCAGACAGTGACTTTGTAATGATGGATGAAAAATTCAGGAAGAACTACCTGTTAGTGAAAGATGGATTTACACCTTCATCCTGAAGTATGATGCTATCATAATAAATTGTAGCTATTGCTATTATTTTCCTAACCATAACTTCCATCAGATCTTAGTCTGCATTTTTAAAATGGCATACATATATTTCAGGCATAGACACCTATACAAACCAAGCTATTCCTGGGAGCCATACAGTTTATTTAACCATGTGATCAAAATGAGCTGCTGTCAGCACAAACTACCAGATGATGGTAGAATCAAGTCAATTCTAAATTAGATTCCTAACTTGGTTACTGCCTCACCAAAACATAAATGCTTGAACATTAGAGATAGAGGTATGCTGCCCACTGAGCACCTACAGTCTGTGTGTCAACAGAACAGATACCTTCAGAGTGATGACAAATTGTCCTAACCTGCAAAGGCAGTACCTCCTTTGGTTAACTGTAAAAGGAATACAGCCTATTAGTTAATGTCCTGTGAAAGGAGATTCCAACATCCTAATTGTCATATATTTTTTATTGTTATTATTCATGCTCCTCCATTTCTAATCTCTTTCTTAACAGGGCACCCTAGGTGCTGAGTTGTAGAGAACCCTTTTTCTAAGAAAAGATAGCTGCATTAAACATATTAAAGCTTTGATTAAGAAAAAATGTAGAATCTTCTTTATTGTTACACTGTGTATCCTAGTACAAGCCATGCGTGAAAATAAAAGTGTTGCATTGCAGGAAATTTTTATGAAGCAGTACTGAATGTGTGATTTCCTGTAAGTGACACTGTGTATGAAAACAAACAAAACAAATTCAGGAACATTAAGCTTCAGTGGGATGTTTAACAACATCTTCCCTGGAGAACAGATGTAGTCATTATTGGCCTTTTCTAAGATGGAAGCTCGTGGCTGTCTCAATTACTACGTGCTTCCTTTAATAATTGGTATATTAATTATTGTATTACATACTTTCCTTTTTCAAATTTCTAAAGCATCTTAGTAAAATATTGTTGTATTCTGCCATCAATGGTAGTCAAATTCTCATCTTGGGTTTATTTTCTCTGTTTCTTTCAAAAATTAAAAATAATATTTGCAAAAGGAGAGTATGGGAGTGTGACAAGATGTCCTGCTATTATCCTGTTTGTAAGGAAATCTTAAGGGACCATATTCTTTTCAAGTGCTTGTGAAGCCAGTTTGATAGTAAATGTCATTTGTTTTACAAAGGCTTTATAGTATTCAGCAGACTATCTGGCTGCCTATAAAGACAGTATCAAATAAATTGGCTATATTCACCACATTTCTCTCATAATCAGACTGTGAACAGAGGTTTGTTTTGAATTTTGTTTATAAGCATGCACACAAGAATACTGAGTACTTGATGTTTGAATGGTACCTCTGGGATATTTTGGGCCTTGAAGTTAAGGATGAAGACCATGAATCTAATCTGATAGACTTAGGCAAGCAATATAGTGTGTCAAGAACATGCTGCAGTGTTTTCACTATGACCAGCACTCCTGAGAAGTCATGTTTCAGTTCTCTAGGCCAGATGCAGATCACTGAGCCTGGAAGGTTTCCTCCCTGGTTATACTTCTATATTCCAGTGCAGATGGTATAAATGTACTAAGGCCTTGTTTGGAAGGATAGAACAGTCTATTCTAACCAACTGATATCGCTAAGAAGTCATGCTCGTGAATGCTAGTCCATGAGTTAACCTAGAGACTATATCACAGTATCTTCTTGACAAAGAACATGACATCTTTCACTCTTGTTCCTCTTCAGCTCCACCCATGAGTTGGATAGGCTCAAGCTTTGAGCTACATGTGTGGTGATGATTTGGTCATATACAGTGAAGGACAGCTAGTATTGTGTAGGTAACACTTAAATCCATGACCTCTGAACATAAAGCTGCATATGCATTTTGACTAAGGCTGGAAAGACACCAGCCATTGAGAATTACAGCCAGGCATTCATAGTAGTGCAGTTTCTCATTGCTTTTCATCAGATGCATATTTTTTAGGAAAGGTTATTTTGTCACATTTCTTTGAAATATCTCATAGGTGAGATTGTAATACGCTGTGGTTTTTATGAACTGAAATGTTTCAGAGAAGTACAAAAAAAATGAGAACATCTGTCTGAACATCTATTCATACATATAGACACCAATGACATTGCGGTTCTGGGATTTCCTGAAAACTATTTGTCATATCAAGGATGTTAGCTTGAATCATATTTGTTAGCAGCTGATCTTTGCCTAACTCCATACTATCTTGATCAGGAATGTAACTATTGATAATAACTGTATTAGGGTTATAATCAGCTTGGCCAGGGTAAGTTTCCTTGGTTTTAGTACAATGTTAAAGGGGAAAAGAGATCTTTTTTTCCCCATGTAGTTAGTATCAAAGCCATTACTTATGATGTTGGAATATATGGGTCATTTTTAAATATATGGATTTTTTCATTGATAAAATAAAATCTATTTTTGCTTTCTACATAAACTAATATCGTCCTCATATTCCCTTAAAACCACTTTCATAGCTTCTTTTTTGTCTTAATTCCTTAAATCAATACTATTAACAAAATGCTAAACTGAGAATAAGGTTTGGTGGCTTTGGAACAATTGTTTACTTGTCATTCTGTTCTTAAGCATATTTGTTAAAACCAAATGCCTTAAAAAGCAAATCTCTAGCTGAAGTGTTTGAACTTTTCTAAAAGAGTCATAAAATACAGTATGAGCTAAACCCTCTTTAGAGATCTGTCTCTTTCTCTTTTTTCTCTATAAACATCTGTATCTTATATTCACTGTAACTGATACTTTCTCACCTGTATACAGTTCCCAGATATAGTCAATTTGATTTAAAGATTTACCACCCCTGTTAGATCCTTAAAGTTAGAATGGCCTGTTAGAATATTTATAAAACTTAAACTAAAGACATAAAAATAGACAAAAATAAAACATATGGTTTTAATAAGGTGCATGTTGGAATAATTACAAGTTATGGGGCTAGACCATGCTTGGGAAAGCAAAGATACATTCTGATTGTACCTGCCTTCTATCTGGACATGTCAAAATTCTTTTAACCGCTAATTAACTTGGCTTCCTAATCTAAGGAATATAATATCATTGCCTTTGGTTTTAATTCAGATCAGATCCTTTTTAAACCTTGAAGGCCTGTGTGAAAACAGACCTCTCAAACAAATGTAACCCACTTCTAATAAACACAACAACAATGGAGAACATAATGAATTTCCTGGGTTATCTCTGTCATGTGCAGTCTGGCCATAATAATAATAATAAGAAGAAGAAGAATTAGGAAGACTCTAACTTCTTATGATCTGAAAACCTGTAGTTGGAAGTCATCAGCTAGTGAAAATCAATACTGTATTACGTAAGTTTTCATATCAGACTCTCAACCAGAAACTGATGCACCTCTGCTGACAACAGTGGTTGATTTACACCCACTGGGAATGCAAGCTACAGGAGACACTCCAGGTTTTACCAGCTGAATATCTCACTGAAAACCTTTCTGCTTGCCTTGCACATATGGAGAATATGCTGAAAATTGCTATTTTCCAGTTACTTTGGTTTACAACAACTGAATTCTTTGCTAGTGTCCTGAGCACTCAAGCTAAAGGAGATTCTCCCTTACCTCCACTGTTATAGAGGACAAAAACTACAAAGTAAAGAATCAGCAGGTAGAAAGCCCTTTTGCATGATCAAAATTTAGTATCATAATATTTCTTCATGACTTTCTGGGTATTTCCCCATCACTGTTTGGATACGTAACTACTACTTCACCTCATTTCTTGCTGGACTCCTTCAGGACTTCTTCAGCTGCAAAGTATTACCCGGGCCCAGGGAAGGATACCAAACTATTCCTTGTTCACATCTAATCTTCTTGCAAGGTGTTAGTGATCAAAATGGATCATGGCAGCCACTGACAGTGACACTGAGAAATGGCTGGCCCTTCATCCCCTGTTCGGGAGGTTATTCTTTCTGCTCAGCAGTATTTGAGTCAGTCAACTTTTTAATCTGATGTCTGTTAGTCTGAATGTGAGTCATGTCTGTATAATGGATTTATGTGTGGCTTCATCCAAGGATATCTGTAGCTGATATAGCGGTGTCATTGGGCTCTGCTGTCTCAGGTTCCCCATTTTCAAGTCTGACCATGGGCGACATGATTCACTATCTTTCCTCTCATGGAGGATCCTCTCCATCAGTGGGAAAGGAGCAAAAATGTGAGACCAGTCAGAAGAGCATGTTGGAGAAATCTGAACTAGACTGGCACTGTTGTATGAGGTTGAAATTTGTAATAGGATAATGGTACCCAAAGATTGCCCACTGAAGGCACTGCTCATTAATAAGTGGTTCTGATGAGTTCCCTGTCTGTGATCTGGAGACAGCTTTTCAGCTTACCTGGCACAAGGCAATGACCTTTGCACTGACAATCTTCAGCTCTTTGCTATGTAATCCAAAATGGTAGCTACCAAAACCAACTGTGTTTCCTGCCAACTCTTATTTTCATAGAACTGTAGAGAGACCTCTATCCTGAGAGAGAAGAAGAAAGATACAACAAGTATAGGGAATTGAACTTCAAAAGGCACTTGGATTTATGAGTATGTGCTCTCTGAACCAAAGTTGTATATGGTTATCATCTGCATTCAGACTGGTTTATGAGTTTGTCCTATTTTATAGAAAGACGACATCAAATGTCAGATTTACATATCTTATTTGAATGTATGATGCAGAGAAAGCCTAAAAGAAGCATATAATGCTTGGAAGAGTGAATATTTTACAGCTTTGGGCGAATATTATCCTTTTAAAAATAATCTTTTTAATATTTATCCGGAAACATATTCACTATTTTTTTTAAATAATGTCTTTTTCCATAGTGATGCCTTTTGATATTTGATTGAGCTTTAAAGTATTAGAACAAGTCTAATGCTAAACAATAAGCAAAACAACATGTCCTCTTCAAAGGGCAGGTCTTCTCTAAAACTTACACCAGTGTACTGAGCAGTTTGTCCTCATGTGGTTTCAGAATCATATCTCTTGGGACTACTTGGAAATTATGTGTCTTGTGCAGAGAGCACAAAAACCCATGCATTATTTAAAATATGGGACTGTTAGGCCTGTATTTTTGTGCATCATCATTATTTTTACCAAAACTGCTTGGCAAAGTTAAAAATGCAGGACTAACCAGTGACACCTGTCTAAACTTACTGAAAAGTGTGTCCATGTGACGGGGGGGGTTGGTATCTTAAATTGTCTACAGAAGCTTCCATATGGGTGATGAGATTTAAAAGGGTATAACTCAACTTGGTTGGGATTCACGTTGAATTAGCAGAGCAGTCAGTTAAGAATACGAAGTATTTCTTGTCTTCTTTTCTCTGTAGGTTTCACTTACATTTGGTTTTTATATATTCAGGTAAAACCAGGCCAGTACTTGAGAGTTGTAAAATCATAAACACAGGCAGTTTCAAGTTTGCAGTGAACTTAGGTCAATTTTATGTGCTGCGTGAAGGAGATTCCTGTGGACATACCATAATTCCAAAAATAACTTTATCTCATAATAAGTCCAAAACCAGCAAGGCATTGCTATATAAAGATGCAAATACAGGGAGAGTGGGAAATATTAGTACTGCTATATAAGACCCTGGTGAGCACTAATTTGCAAGACTGCATATTCTTCTAGTCACCCATGTCTGAGAAAGAGAAACTCAAGCTGAAATAGGTGCAGGAAATACTGCTCAGTTATTAACCTATATAGAGAATAAAGTTGGAAGAATTTTATGCCAAAATAAAACTTAATAAAGACAAAATTTTGTTGTTCCTGAGTACACACCAGTGTGTAAACAAGTAAGAAAATCTACTGCTAAATAAAATGACTAAAAGATATTTTCTGCTACCTAAGAAGCAGAGAATACAGGATAGAGGTAAGCATTCCCAGAGGATGATTAATCCCATCTAAACTCAAAGAGACAGTCAACAAAGGCCTAGCTGCTAGTTGAGGCACTTTAGTGAGGTGCCTAAATATAGTGAGATAAATCCAGACTGATGCTGGAACAACAGCAAATGGGTATACAAATATGTAATATTTGATCTCTTTCCAAAGTACAAATCCTTCCAAGAGGAATTTTAACATGAGATTGTATGACCCTGAAACATAAGGAACTGATTTAGTAATTCACTTTTATATTCCAGAAATTCCCACCCTTATTGTGCTTATTTTCCACCATTGATGGTAATGGAAGCCACATGAGAAAATACACATTGCTTTTCTGATGAGATTTTTATTTTATTTTGGGCAGTTTTTTAAACATTTGTTTTCCTCTGTAATTTGTTTCAGCATCATGGATAATATAGTGCAGTAGAGATCTTCTTGGTGAAGTAAAAAAGGTGCTCAAGCCCTTTTATTGTCACAGCTATGAAACACACTAATACAGAAAAGACCCTACTTTAATTGCTTCAAGGCCATGCTTCCTAGGCTAGATGGAAATAGAAACATTGGGCAGAAGTGCATTCATATTTGCCAGTTAATTTTACCTTCATCTTGTGTTTCCTTATTCTCACAGGGAGAGATGGTGTTGGAATATGTAACTTTATTGGTAACTCGTAATGATATGTAATTTCAGAAAAAGAACAGGAATGAAGACTTAAAATTTTACTTTGATAGTTTTATGCCTGTTCTCAAAATGTGGCTTATACAAGGAAAGAGTATAATGTGGAGAGGTATCTCCATAAGAATAGATGTGTGAGCAAATCCAGACTTGATGGCGCCAGTAAGAATGGCTGCAGGAAAGATGTAAACAAGGACACACACAAAGACGGTTACAAGGAGGTTGTAAACAAGGACACACGGGGATAGCCACGTGTGGCACGTGACACAGGAGTGAAGCAGCAAGAAAATGGAGGCAGAAGGCGGAACCAAGGGAGGCGCCTTGAGACTACCTGGCCAATCAAGAGATGTTGCCTAGCGCCTGGCAGAGTTGCTTTACCAATTAAGAGTGGTGCTTCCAGCGCGTGGTTAGCGTTGGTGGGTATCTAAAGAGTGAGCTTTGGGCAATAAACGGCAATGCTTGGATTATATTAATCTGTGTACGCGTTGTCCATTGATCTCCCGCCGCAGTATAAAGAGTGGTAAAAGAAATGCACAATTTCACTTTCTGCTCTGTAAAGCCAACTATAGACATAAACAATGGCATATGCAAACATGCAAAATCTTTGCTTTCCCACTTACACATTTTAAAAGGTAAGATCATCTAGCAATAGCCTAGAGGTACATAATAATTCTGTGTAGTGTGAAAATGTGATAATTAACACCTCAGAATACATATTTACCTTTAAATGTAAAAAGTCAATTGAATTCTGGAGCAAGCCAGTGAAGAAATGCGTTTGGAAAATATTCATCTATGTGACTGTATTTTAAGATACTGATCTTAATTAAAATGTTTTAGATATTTAGATATAAAAAATGCTATGGAGACATACATGCTGATTCTTTTTAATCAAACCAATGAACTCTTTTAAACAGCAAAAAAGTCTGCTAAAGAATTTATTTCCTCTCAAAGGCAAAATATCCATCCTTATGAAATGTAAATCTATAAACTGCTGAGTTGTCCTCACTTCAGTCTTCGTATGTGTCACATCACCCTCAGTTCAGTATTTCAGTCTCCCTCTGTGCCATATCTCTTCTTCTAAATGGTCTAAGAAATTAATGGGGTTGTCCAATGAAATAGTGAAAGAAATAGTGATCCAGATCTCATTGAAAGAAATGGTGATCCAAATCTCATTGAAATCTACGGGATGCTTTCTTCTGACTGAGGGAAACAAGACTCGGTTTCAACTCATCATATAAAACATGATGTGTTGCTCCATATATAACTATTACTTTAAAATGGGACTTCATGTTTATTCCCATTCTAAAGTGACCCTTCTACTTGGAACCTGCTTATATTTATCATAACAAGCACAGGGTTGTTGGATACTGGAGTACTGTGTCCAGTTCTGGAGCCCCTATTACAAGAAAGATATGGACNGGGGACTTTCTTAGAACCACAGGAAAAGCATGAAGAGCCTAGCTAATCAAATGTAGAGGAGAGGATGGAATAAGAAATTAAGTTTATCTTCTATATCATTTTTATATCAGCTGGGGCTTAAGAATTGCATATATACTCAAAAAAGTCTACAGAAGTTTGGGTTAGGCCAGTGTTTAGTAATCATCCATGCTGCGTAACCATTAGTGAGGTCCCTGGTGATGGGTTTTGTCTAGGGTCTCTCTCACCATCCTAGGCTGTGCTCAGGGATACTTGAGGGGAGAACATGACAATACTCAACAGTCCCACCCTTTCCTTTCTGTTGCTGCAATTTTCCATATGAGATCAACTTTGCAAATGGGTGACAAACCAGCATCTAGACATCCAAAGACTTCATGCTAAGAAAACCCTGCATCAGGTGATTTCCCAGGTGCTTTGCCCTGCCTGAGAAATGGGAAGCAACAAATAGAAAGCAATATTGATTTTGTCTTTTGTATTGAAAAATATAAACTTGTACAATGATTGACACAGGTCTCAAGAGAAAACAGCACAGAAGCTGGCTAATCTCAGTGTGAATCCTAATTCAAAATGTGCTTTCAAGTGACTTGGCACATGTGTTTGAATAAGGCTCCTATTCATGTGTACCTTTGAAAAGGGATATGAATCCAGTTCACATGCATATGTGAGAAATAAACATTCCAAAGACTCTGAAAAATAATTTCCTGAGTTGCTTGATGCAGATCTGTGAATCTATTACACTACAATTGATACTGTATTTTAAAACCACTTAATTCCTGGAATTTCAAAAGAGGGCTACTAAATTACAGTCAGGGTGTCTTCCAAATTTTGCTTTCAGTATTTCTTCCTCCTTATTTGCTGTAATGCAAAGTCAGTGCTTGGATAAAAGACAATTTAAAAGTTTTAGTAAAGAAGAATTTAATTATAGAGTGAATTTTATAAAAAATATGCCACAGATGTTCCTCTACAAATACATAACTTTAAATTAGCATTTTCTGCAAATAAAAGTGATTCATCTTTGACTCCAGGTCTTCGACAAATTGTGGCTTTTCTTACATGGTAATCAGTCACAATTTTAATTAGAAGTTGTCATTCACCCCTACATACCACATCTCTGGCAGAGATCAAGTATGATTTTGTACAGCTGCTATCCTGATTCTTCTGTCATCTTTGGCCTGACTTTGAATTGCTTCTTCTTTTTTCTCTCTTTTTTAGATAATCCTGCTTCTTCTTCTCACCCCCACTGAGCTGTCAAGAGTTTCAATGCTGTGATATGGAATGATCGCCTCTGTAAGACTGTAAAAAAAAAAAAGCCCTGCTTGCACTGGATTCTGATCAAAGAGAATCATTTATAGGAGAGATGCAGCAGGAACCTCAGGGAAATTTTTTTAGCAGCAGGACTATGTGAAATGGGAAAGACAAAACACCAGACTTTCAAACCTTTTTTAAACCTATAACTACATGATTAAGGTTTTTATTGTATAATGTTTGTCCTTTTTTTTTTTCTTTTCTTGATGCCATGCTATTCAATACCACATCAAAATGGGGTCAGGCACATTCAAGAAGCTCCTATGAAAATAGAAAAGCCTAGAAAACCTGCAAAAATGGACGGCCTTTTCTGAGGGAGAGGAGAGGAGAGGAGAGGAGGG
>VYZX01004350.1:30148-50964 GCA_013401335.1 Brachypteracias leptosomus
AGAAGAGAAGAGAAGAGAAGAGAAGAGAAGAGAAGAGAAGAGAAGAGAAGAGAAGAGAAGAGAAGAGAAGAGAAGAGAAGAGAAGAGAAGAGAAGAGAAAAATTTGAAAATTTCTCAGTGAGAGGAGCTTACTTAAGGAGAAAACAGAGGTTACCATGTTGAGGATGTAATGAGAATGGGTGAGGACTTTTTTGTACCACTTTCCATTCACATTTCTGTGACTCTTAAAATACTGTATTTGTGTGGTGCACTTCTTGTTACCATTCTTGTCATGGCTGTGAAACAGGGAGTGTTAATGTTGAGTTTGCAACAAATACCCTTTTGTTCTCCTATCTGAGATTTTCTGTACATTGTTTTGTTCTAGGTTGTTGGTGTCATCCCTTCCCTATAGACTCATGAAGCTGTTTGCCATTAGTAAGACTGGCCAGCCATTAAAATGAAAAAATACTAGTAAAAGATAGAAAAATTAAATCCATTGTTATCGTTTTCACACATTCAACTCAATATTCACTATCCAATGGATCTGTCTTATGCCAAGGCTGGTAACAAATGTAGAAAGTGGTGTGCTCTGAATCTCTTCTTCAAGCAGGGATAAAAAAGGATGGAAAATAGAAAAACTTACCAACAACTTCCTTCCAAACTTTACAGAGTTATACTGATGCTTTTAAGGACGTCCAAGAACCAAACATGTTATCTCTGCAAAAAGAGATCCAGTGCTCTGTTTTTCCTTTTGCATTTTGTGTGTTGAGGATGATGATACAATGGGAGACACCAGTACATGCTGATCATCTGTCCTCATTTTGTAATTGGTTCTGATGAAATGAACATACAAACATCAGAACTGGGACTAAGCCCTCATTGTTGCTAGTAACTACTTCATAATTTACCTTTCATTTACAAATGCAGCTGGACATTGATGGACAGCTACGTGTTGCCCATCAAGCCCAAAGTACTGAACTCCAGAGTCTTGAAGCACAGCATCCATCCAGCTTTACCATTAAAGAAAAAAGGTCCTCCAATTTCACAAATCATCTGTGAAGCCCTTTTTAGTGGCTGTTGGGCTGCTATCCACCTTAGGACTGAATTGTCCCATGCCTGGGTGAAGTAAAGTTGCTTTAGCTGCCATTTTTCTGAGACTGACATGAGGAAAGGTGTATGGCTATGATTTCCTATGGGGAGTGTAGTTCTTAGCATATCTTGAGACCTCAGAGATTAACTGTGAGGACCTGCCTAGAACAGTGTCATTGAATGCAAACACAAAGGAAAAACCAGTCTCCTCTAGCTTCCTCATACCTAAACAGATCCCAAGATATGAAGTAGATGAGGTACAAACACTGGGGATAAGTAAAGACTCAGATGCAGAGGTTTCGAGATCCCCATTCAACAGGCTGCTTAGATATATAGTGTGATATATAGGTGCCTGAGTATGAGAGATATCTTCAGGAAAACTTGTCTAAACCTGTACAATACCTGAAATGTGCTAAGTATTGTACAGTACAACCCAGATCTTCTCTGAACACTGAAAGATACTGTTAAGGTAGGCAGCTACCTGCCTGGAAAAGTATGCTACCAAGCATTTTAGTCTTAGTGGAACTTATTGCCTAAAGCAAAAGCAAGCAAGCAAGCAAGCAAACTTGACTAAGTCTGGCTATGAAAATAGTTATCCATGGGTTTGAATCATAGAATCATAGAATTGTCAGGGCTGGAAGGGACCTTAAAGATCATCTAGTTCCAACTCCCCTGCCATGGGCAGGGACACCTCCCACTAGATCAGGTTACTCAGAGCCCCATCCAGCCTGGCCTTCAAAATTTCCAGGGATGGGGCTTCCACCACCTCTCTGGGCAACCTGTTCCAGTGTCTCACCACCCTCATGGTGAAGAACTTCTTCCTAATGTCTAATCTGAATCTACCTGAGTTTCTGGAAGAATTGAATTATAGTCATAGAGCTTAACTCACTTGAACTATAATGCGTATAATAAAAAAAAGTGCTGATAGGTCATTTCCTCATGTACTTACAGCAGTCACCTAACCTCAGATTAACAGGAAATGTGCCCATAGCTCTGATGTCTCACATGAGAATCCAGGACAGCAGGCTACAGAGAATTTACCACCTGATAATTTGAATGAATGCATAGGCAGGAAGGGAAGAAGCTGTAGCCTACTGGTTGGGTATGGAGAGAGGTGAAGTTTTGTTATGTTTATGTATTTTTCTGTAGAAAAATCATTCACAACTTAGAAATCATCCAAGGAGCAGGAAGAGGACACCCCGACTCTACCCCTTTCCAATATTGTATTGCCTGCACTATAGGTCACAAACCTGTAGGTTTTGATTCACAGCCTCTCACAGGTGCTCATAAAGCCACAATCTGGTAGTTCTTATCTGATCTCCATGTCTCAACACTCATTATCCTGGCTGTTGTGAATCCCAGTCCTGGAGGTAGAACTTCTTCCCTTCCCATGCTTAGGAAATAACAACTCAGCAAAGTGAGCTGTCTTTACTAGGCATGGATATTTGCACAGTTTGTCATTCCTGAGTTGAATATCACATCCCTCAAATCCTTTTGAGGTCTACGTAATGTAGCGACAGCATGCAACATGTTGAAACTACCTCAAAGGATGCAGCACTTATCTCAGAATATAAGCCTATTATATCTTTGATGTCTTTGCTCCATTAAAGTTACTGAATTATGAGTTTGGGGGATTTTTTTTTGTAGTGTTCCCTGTCCACTGGGAACATGATTGAATTCAGCTTTTTAATTTCCCTGAACAAATAAAATGCAGCAGCATCTTTCACTCGTTCTTCATCAATGTTTCCATCTGCATGAACTTTCCAGACTTTCCCAAAAAACTGAAGTATATGTGTTTTTGTCAACATTAAATAATGGACTTTGATAGAAAAACAGAAGTCTTTACTAACACTTTGTAAAATTAACTATATGGCTCCATTTATCATAAGAGCCTGCTTTAAGGACTGCTTTTTTTTTAAAGTATTTTAATGGATCAATTTATGTATTTTTCAATGCTCAGATACTTAATATCTTTATAGAGATCACACACACACAAAAAAATAGAAATAAACCCAGCATTTCATGATGAATAACTGACTCAAAATAAGCTACTTGAAAGGTATGTAAAAAAAGCGTATACACTAATGAAAACAAGATGAACAAAACCCAGTAATAGGTAATAAAACTAGTGTGTCTAGGCAACTCAGAATCTAGTCTGCAAAACAGAATTTTGGACTCTAGCCTTTGAAGATACATTCAAGTTCATTAACTGAGCACATTCTTAATTTTAGATATATGCAAACACGCCTCTGAATTTAAATTTAAACATGTGCATATTTCCCTTCATTGGGAACCAATTTCTGAACCAAGACCCAAGATGACAAACTGCTACTGTGACTGCACTCAGCCTGGAAATTAAATGCTTATTTCAACTTGAATTCAGAGAATTTTACAAATGGTTTGCAAATGGTTCTCTCTTTGTCTGCAGTCTGAATTTAATTTATCAAGATTTAACTATGATCTCTTACTAGGTACTTCTATTTTGCATGGCTGCAGTTTTGTGTTTAACCAAGCTGTTATGGAACCTTAGGTAAATACTTGTCTTATGAGTCTTATAATCATTGGATTATTTTCTAAATATCTTTGAAGGTCTGTCAATTTATCAATTCAAGTTATTTTAAGAAAGTATAGGAAGCTTCTTGTAGAGTTTTTATACTCTATGTTTATTTTTTAAGTGTATTTTATATATACTGGGAATGCTAAAAACTTCTTACCTGGGCTGCTGAGAACTTGGACTGGACACTATAATAAAATTTTCTCTGATTTAATCACTACCTCTCTGCCTTGCTGTGCCTCGGCTGGTATACAAATTTTCTGGTGAAGAAACAGATGCATAATTTCACAAAATGTCTCACACTTTAAGCTACTACTCATATCAAATTATTTTCATCATTTTATAGTATCATAAACAACCTGAATGTTAATGACATGGATTTTAGTTATTCCAAATCTCACAAGAAAAAAAAGGAGAAAAATACTGCTTTGGATGTCCATTTTAGAGATGTAAATCTATGGGAAAGTCGTTGTATTTTACTTTTCTCTGATATTGTACATTGCACTAGTTTGATAAAATCCTTAACAGCAAGATTTCAGCATGATGAAAATACGTAACAGAAAGAAGTGAGCATATTGAATAGGTCCTAAAACATTGAAATAAGTCATTTAATCGTGACCTCAAATATCATTGTAGTCAAATATTGCATCTCTTTTTATGTGGAAATCTCATTAGAGCCTGAATCCAGGTCTCCAGAGATAGAAAAGTAATGCATATATTACTCTACTCAGATTTTTATTTTGTCCTCAGTGAAGTTATACTAAATGCTTTTCAGGAACACATTAAGCAACATGGCAAAAGCAAATACAAAAAAAATGTCAAATATCTTCAGTGTAAAATGGCTATTTTGATTAAGACCTTTCTGAGGAAATGATGATTCTTCATTACATTTTTCCTATCTGTAAAACGTAGTGACAATATTAAAAATTAGTAGGGAGGACTATCAAAAGTCATAGAGTTCTATGTATTTGGGATTTTTTTGTACTTCTTGCATCACCTGTTACCTGCAGTAGACTTTTTAACTTCTGACACTTTTCTCCATATGATTCTGTTCCTCGGGGAGAGCTGGGACAGCAGTGGGACTATACTCACAAGGAGAGGCTCTTGCATTCAATGGACACAATAGGTAAGTTCAGGATTGTTATTCCATCTCTTGTGAGGTCTTTTACATGAGATTCCTTCATAGACACAGCCAGCTTATGAGCAACTGTGTCTCCTGAACACTTGAGTTGACACAGTTGCTTTCTGCTCCACAAGCAAAATTGTCACCCCTAGACATTTTCTTATGATTTCCAATTCCCAGTGCTTTGGCACCCATTGGTATGCCTGCTGGTTCATGTGATTTCTGCTTTTATCCACATCAACAAGTTTTGTTATGTTTGTGACTAAAGATGTTTTTCTTTGTGTGTTGACTTCTACCACGTATTACATATCTGTTTTTTAAAATGTTCTCCACTTTTCCTACTAACATTTTTTTTCCCTGTGAACACAGCAGGGAGAAAATGGGCTGTGGTGTGCCCATGTGGGAACTATGAAAGCAATTCCCCACAAATTCTCACCATGGGATGCATATGGTTTAGTACATTTTGTCTGGACAGCCTTTTGCTTCCTGTTTTGGTAGGTGTAGCCAATGACTGCAATAGTGATAAAGGTAGAAATATGAAAATGAATTGAACCAAGAAGAGTGAATATTTCTGTGTAAAATCAGCCTCTAGTGTAGTTGAGAAGACTGTGAATGGTTTCTTCTAGATGCAGATAAATGCTTCATGTGGAAAAACACAGGGTGACATTTTGAACATCATCAGGCCTTCTTTGCTCTTGCACAGATTTTGGAAGCCTGTTACCATGAAAGCTATAGCTTCATTTTATTTTCTATCAGAGAAACTTACTTGGTGAACCCAAAAATAGTCTCAAAGGAGAAAAAATGAAAAATACTAGAGTCATAAGAAGGTTAATACAAGCATATAAGTGAAGAACCACCAACTGACACAGAAGTATAAAGTACTGCAAATATTTCCCCCAAGTTTTAACATCTTTCATTACAGCGTTATTGATTTTTACAAGGTTTACAACTTCACTTTTATTTTCAAATTCCCACTATTTCATATTTTTGTTTAGTCATACTCTTATTCTCAGGATGAACTAGAAAAGAGTAGCCAATGGTCTTGTACAGTTTTCACTCCTGACGTCTTCTCTTCAAGAAGATAATTTCTTGTCTGATTTATCCACTAAGCATCTAACCTATGAAATTAGCCTCAAGTTAATAATTTATAGTAGTCAACGTGCTTATCATTCACTCTGCAAGAAAAAAGATAATCAGCCCCCAAGATTAAGCATCTTCCTCAAATTCATGCAAAGGGATCACATTTAGTGCCAGTCCCTTTTGTGTACAGTAAATTCAGTTTCTTTGCAGAGTAGAAACAAGAGCACAGCCTGCATCTTTACTTATTCCCCAAAGCTCATTTTTGTTGTGATGCATGGACTGTAAGACTCTTTAGCAGAAGAAATGGGAGAAAATTCATCCAGGCAAAACCTGTACTCTAAATTACGTTGTACATTATTAACATTGTAGTGACACATATACAAATAAAAACTGTAGAAACAAATTACCACTTCTCACTTTGTTTCTGCTTCTTGCTTCACTGAGGGCATTTCACACCTTTGACATATGTAGGAAGATTTCATTAATTCAAATTTAGATGCCTCCTCTGTAAATTGCTCCACCAGAGTTGGTCACCCTGGACTCCCTTTGCTATCCCAGAGAGATGGAGTCATTGCCAGGGCAATTCAATTTCACCTAAGACAGTTGTCTACAATAGATCAGATGAATCATGCTCTAAAAGCCTTGTTTCTCCCTGTTAACAAAATGGACAGCTGAGAATACAGGTCAAGATGTAGATATTTACAGTGCAAAGTCAGGCAGATTGAATATAAGGCCAGAAACCTCCCTAAGATGCTGATGATATCCAACAGAAAAACTAATCTGAAATCTGTCTATGTCTTGTTAGTTCACTAGTCGAACTAAAGATCTCTGGGTTCCCATCCTATGTTTGGGAGAGATTTCCATTGTGAGTGTGGGAAAACCACTTAATCTCCATCTCAAGACCTTGCTGGTAGAAACTTCTATTATTTGTTTTGTGTATTTAAGCTGAAATCTTGTTTGGTCAAGATCTATTTCTCACTGTACTTGTTCAGTATCCATCTCTTCACTGAGGCCTGTGTGTTCTGCTGTGTAATAAATAAGGACAAAGAAACACATATTGGGTTACCTGATTAAACCTAGGGTCTAAAATCCGGCACTTTAAGATGTATTTAGCACTTCATATAGCACTGACATGATTTGTAAAACCCTGAGATACATCTTGTGTTCTTGCTTCTCATCATTCTACTTAGAAAGTTTTCATGGCACAAAATGATGTGATACTGTTCTTGTACTCATTTTAAATTTAATTTAGTTATGTTGAAATATCAGGCAGTCATACCTGAAAATTTTTGTTTTTCTCTGTACACATTAATTTAGGCCTTTACAGGGGTTTTGTTTTGTTTTAATATATATAAATGAATCTAAGTAAAAATAGAGAACCTTGCTGAATATTCTAGGTTTATGATGAAATTCTAATTTACACTTTACAAATAAAATGTCATCATGCAATCATTCCTGGTTTGGGTAGCTGCAAAATTATTGTGTCAGTGGAGATATTTGCTCATAAATTACTTGAGTAAAAAATATTGCTGCTTTTTGTTTATACGTGATAAAAAGAAAATTATTTCTCTACCTAGAAGTATGTATATATATATTTTTCCTCTTTCTATCAGGCTGGTAATCCCCTAGACACCGACTCAGCAAGAAAATAATTTCAGTGACGTTCATTGATTCTCAGAAAATTCTCTGAACTAAATTGATAATAACAGCATGTTATAGGTGGAATAAATTTTATGTAAAGCTACTCACCTTTTATTCTGAGATTCAGAATGGAAACTTGTGGGATTTTTTTCTTTGTTTTCAGATTTCACATTGTCATGATATTATAGAAGGCCTGTAATTACAAATGTTCTACAAACCAAGGGAAATATAAGACTTCACAAACATATCGTGTCCTGTGATTATGAGTTCACTTATGGATCTCAGGCAATGTGTCTGTATGTTAGATAGGTTTTCTGTCTAAACTGAATCTCTGCTACCATATCTAAGAGAAACACTGTTTTGTGTTGGGAGGTAATACTTCTTGTTAAATCAACCCGGAAAAAAGTACATAACTTTTGATCAAGAAAACTGTTCTTCAAGGCTTTGTGTGCTTCAAAGCCTTCTTGTTTGGTTGGTTTTCCAACTACATTAGTTGGTCTAACAAAAATCTTTCTTCTTTTTACAGACTTTGCCTTAATAATATCTTCTGAATATGAGTAACAGCATGAGTTCTGCACACACAGGGGATATGTGTGTGAACTGGGGGCACAGGGCACGAAAAGCTAGCCAGACTCTGCACAGGAATTTATACCCTATAGAGGGTGTCCCTGGTGTGCAGATGTTCCTGTTGGTGAAATCACTGGTAGCTGGCTGGACCACATTCCCCTATGTAGTCAGATGCACCCCTGCTTTGCATCCCCCAGTGCTCCAGCTCTTTCCCTCTCTCTTCCCTCCCGCCTCTAACACAATAATTGTATTACTGACTGTATGTGTCTGTCTTAAAGGGATGAGTGTGTATGTGTGTGCCATATTTCCAACTGTGCCCACACATCTTTTCTGGAAGGAGCTGAAGGCATTCAGCATCCTTGGAAGTTGAAGAATCCTGTGACTTAGCTGGAAGCCTTGTTCTCCTATAGACTGTGTGAACAATAAACTTCTGGCTCAGAGGGTTTCTACCCTTTTTTTTGTTAGTGTTTCAAGTTTTCTCATAACAAGAGCAAATTAAAAAAAAAAAAAAAAGAGAAGACTCTAGTAAGTAAACTAGTGAAGATTACTGTAAAAATTGTGCATTAAATTCCTGTTAATTGTAATGGTTCTAACATAAAAATGTTTTTCTGAACTGAGACTCTTCTCAGATGAGAGGTCTAAATGACAGAGGAGACAAAGTTGTAAATGGAGAAGTAACTAAGATGCAGCTGGTCTTCAGATTAAAAGTACCCCAGCTGAGCTCACTACCAGGTACTGGAGAGTCGAGCAGCGTAGCAGAGTAGCGTTTCAGCTCTGTAACCTCATCCTCATGGATCTCTAATGACACAGAATTTTAATTACCACAGAGATCTTCTGTCTCCCTTTACTCCATTTTTCTTCACAATATTATTTTTACTGATTTTTATTAATAGAGAGTGTAGACATGGCTCAAAGCCCAAAACCAACATGCAAACCTATCATCAACAGAAAGCTCCTTGTGATGCCTCTGGCTTAATTAGTGGCATTTTTAGCTGTTCACTTAATTGGGTATTAGAGGGCTTAACCTCATGCTGACTGCTATATTAAAAGAAGACACCCTCTGAAAAAAAAAGTAAACAAGGGAATGGGAGAGGAAGGAAGGAAGGAAGGAATTATCTTTTGTTAAAAAATATATTGTGTGAATTACTTATTTTTAATGAATGATACTTGGAGAAGTAGATATACTGTCTACACCATCCCACTGTAAGCAAGGACAAGGTTCATGACCACCTGAGGAACCTGGACATAAGTAAGTCCATGGGACCTGATGAGGTGCATCCCAGAGTACTGAAGGAACTGGCTGATGCAGTTGCTGAGCCACTCTCCATAATATTTGAGAAGACATGGCAGCCAGGAGAAGTCCCTAGTGACTGGAAAAAGGGTAACATCGTGCCCATCTTGAAAAAGAGTAAAAAAGAAGACCCTGGGAACTACCACCCTGTCAGCCTCACCTCTGTGCCTGGAAAGATCATGGAGAAGATCCTCCTGGAGGATATGCTAAGGCACGTGGAGGACAGGAATGTAATCCTAGATAGTCAGCATGGCTTTACTAGGGGCAAGTCCTGCCTGACCAACCTAGTGGCCTTCTACAATGAAGTGACTGCATCAGTTGACAAGGATAGACCTATGGATGTCATCTATCTGGACTTCTGCAAGGCCTTTGACACGGTCCCCCACAACATCCTTATCTCTAAGTTGGAAAATTATGGGTTTAATGGGTGGACTGTTCAGTGGATAAAGAACTGGCTGGATGGTCACATCCAGAGAGTGATGGTCAATGGAAAATGTCCAGATGGAGCAAGGTGACGAGTGGTGTCCCTCGGGGGTCTGTGCTGGGACTGGTGTTTAATATCTTCATTAATGACATTGACAGTGGCATTGAGTGCACCCTTAGCAAGTTTGCGGATGATACCAAGCTGGGGGGTGCAGTTGATATGCCAGAGGGACAGGATGCCATCCAGAGGGACCTGGATAGGCTGGAGAAGTGGGCCCAGGTGAACCTGATGAGGTTCAACAACGCCAAGTGCAGAGTCCTGCACCTGGGCCAGGGTAACCAGCATTATCAGTATAGGCTGGGAGAGGAGATACTGGAGAGCAGTCCTGTGGAAAGGGACTTGAGGGTGCTGATGGATGAAAAACTGGATGTGAGCCACCAATGTGCATTCGCAGCCCAGAAGGCCAATCACATCCTGGGCTACATCAAAAGAAGTGTGGCCAGCAGATCAAGAGAGGTGATTCTGCCCCTCTACTCTGCCCTGGGGAGACCTCACCTGGAGTACTGTGTCCAGTTCTGGAGCTCCCAGCACAAGAAAGATGTGGACATATTGGAGTGTGTCCAGAGGAGGGCCACCAAAATGCTCAGGGGAATGACGCATCTCTCATATGAAGACAGGCTGAGAGAGTTGGGGCTGTTCAGCCTGGAGAAGAGAAGGCTTTGGGGGGACCTTGTAGTGACCTTCCAGTACCTGAAGGGGGCCTATAGGAAGGCAGGGGAAGGTCTATTCAAAAGGGTTTGTAATGATAAGACCAGGAGCAATGGTTTTAAGGTAGGAAAGGATAGATTTCAGCTGGATATTAGAAAAAAGTTCTTTAACATGGGGTTGATAGGTCACTGGAATGGGCTGTGCAGAGAGGTGGTGGAGGCCTCATCCCTAGAGTCGTTCGAGGTCAGACTTGATGGGGCTTTGAG
Source organism: Brachypteracias leptosomus (assembly GCA_013401335.1). Lineage (NCBI taxonomy): Eukaryota > Metazoa > Chordata > Aves > Coraciiformes > Brachypteraciidae > Brachypteracias > Brachypteracias leptosomus. The sequence goes on from VYZX01004350.1 coordinate 40,871, forward strand.
CAGCCTGATCTAGGTAGAGATGTCCCTACTTGTGTAGGGAGGTTGGACAAGATGACCTGTGGAGGTTCCTTCCAGCCTAAAACATTCTATGATTCCATGAGAACATTAAAGAAAGACGGTCTCACATAATGTTTCATTGGAAAGTACCTGTGTTGAAAATTTTCTACCTTCATTCTGACCTTTGCACAGAGTAAAAGCTGTAGTTTATGCATCTGGCTAAATTTAGATGAAGACATTTTTACTAAATGCACTTTTGAATTTCTAGCAAGGTGATAATATTTATTGGAAGATTTTTTGCAATTTCTTACTTATATGTTAAAAAAATGTTCATTTTGTGTCTCTCAGCTCCGTGATCTTATTTCCCCATAAAAAAATTCAAGGGATATAAAACTTCTAACTTTTGTTCCATACCCTCAGGACACTTTTAAAAATGTTGAGGTACAATTTCTCATGTCTAGACATTACTTAGTTGTGTCAAGTTTAATTCTTTATAAAGTGTCAATGAGACCTGCCAGACTGATAATCTTGGAAAACAGAATCTTCCCCTTAGCTCCAGAGCACTAAATAGTGGAAAAAGGAACGTGATTTTATCCACAGTTTTTCAAGAATTGATGTTGGTATGAACAGTCTAGGATACAAGGAAAGAACTTCCTATCCACACTTGTCCTAGCTCGGGCAAACCTCTGTGGTACCTTGTCTTCTGCTTCAGTTAGACCTAGTTTCTACCTGAGTGCAAAAGAATACACTCAAAGAATTATCCATATCCATATGTAGGTGTGTCATTAATTGCTAGGAATGTTGTAATAACTGTTCCTATTGTTGTGTCCTACTGCCTGATGATTTCGGGATACATAGCAACATACAGCATGAGCTAGACAGCAAAATGCAAAGTCTTTTTATGCATACAGGAACAATCAGAGTCTGCAGTATCAAAACATGCAGCTTGATGCAACCCTCTGGGCCATCCAGACAGAGTAAATGAAAACTTAGTGCCTGTTCACTTCTCCACTGCTCTGGTGAGCTCATCTGTTCCAGGTTGTCACATGGTTTCATTTCAGTGCAATAGGCACCTGACATCTCTGATTAATCTTTGGCAGAAGCTGGCTACAGATTTCAATGCTTAATGGGTCTGTGAAACCTAACTTCCCAGAGCTTGGCAGCTGCAAATAGAGGCATTGTTTTATAACCCTTTGAGATAAATGTAAGTGTAGACCTCTTATTTAAATCTTAGGCTGTTAGATACCTGTTGAAATGAAAGAAATGAAAATAAAATATGTTGTGTGTCTACAAAGATCATAAGATAGAGACCATTTTATTATTGACAAACTTTTCAGGGTTTTGTGCTTCATATTTTCTGACTATGTTTAAATCTAGCCCTCTGCTATTTGCAAGGTTTCCTATGTCTCCTCTGTTTCTCATCTAATGGAATCAAAGTCTTTTGCCAAATTTCTGACTCACTGAAAAGCCTTTCATACATACTGCCATGTAGTTAAGAATCTGCATTGTGTAACTTTGAGAGACTGCATTGTGTTAAGAATGCTCTGTTTATTAGACGACCTTGTACAAGTTTGGAACTAATCATCTGGACGACTTGTTGACACTATAAATTTGTGATGAAATTTGAGGTTTACTGTAGCCAATTGCTTTGCCATGCCAACAGTACAGGCTCCCTTTATCTCATTTCCCTAAAATTTGGGTATCTCTGTCCAACAAAACTAGATGAGCTGAACTATGCATGTTATTTAAAATGGAAATTAACACTGTTGCTCGTTTCACAGCATGATCAAAACATAATTTACTCATACTAGCATTTTTATATTGCTTATCTAATCAGCTGTGCTTTCACTCTGGATTCTGGGCTGCAAATCTCCAGTATAATTCTGTAGGAATTTGCCTAGCAGACAGAGCAAAGGGATTTAACTCTGATGTTTCCCTTCAGTCTTTTGTCACTAACTGTTTAAGTTTGGATGAATCACATAGTCTTCAGTCTTAATAAATGTCTACCCATCTTTCAAACTACTTCTTTTAGTTTCCACCATAAAACATATTTTACTTGATTCAAAGAAGTATTAATGCTCACTAGACCACTGAGTATTGTTTCCATTTCTTTCCTATTGTGTACCTGTTTTAGTTGTAGTATTCACAAAAAGGCATTTCATTAAGTTTTCATGGCTCATGATTTGATGAATTTCAAATAATAACAAATATTAATCCAATCTATCTTTATTTTATATATATAACTTTTTTAAAAAAATTGAGCTACTGTTTTAAAAACTTTCTAACCTTATATACAATACACCACAGCTCAAACATTTCTTTTTCCTCACTGCCTTAAGTCTATAAGCAACAACAATACGAGTAAAAGGAAGTGAAGTAAATAACTCTTCTCTGAAAGGTAAACTCATCTTTCCATGCATTTTACCCTCAAGATGACAAACACAGGTATTACTTTGATTCCATCTAGACTAGTTTGATGCCCAGAGGTGATTTATCAAATTTCTTTTTGCTCGTAGACAAATGAAGGAATTATAAAATATGAAGGTCATTGAATTTAAATATGTTAAGGGACAATCTTAAAAAGATACTAATTTCAAAAATTGTTGCATATCTTGTAGGCAAAATAGCTGAGCTCACAACATTTGTTTCAGCAAGAGCTCAGGTGCAAGAAGCAGTTTGCTGATCTTCTCCTTAGGATGTGATTTCTACTAGTGGGAACTGTGTTTCTGAAAGAAGTCGTTTAGAAAGGGATCGAAGGGTTCTAAGACTTGTTAGATTATATTCTTTTAGAATAGGATTGATTGATCTGGAAATCGTTCGAGAAAAATTTTACATGAATGCAAGGTTAGATTCATTTCTCCTAAGTCAGATGCTTAAAGGGGAAGGTATCTAGCTGCCTTTTGTTCTGTCGGTGCTTCCCCAGGCCAAGCAGCCAATTTGCCCATGTAGGCACTGCAATACTTTGGACTGATAGGTTTTCATCCTGAATGATGCATCTGGCTTTTCACCTGACCTGTTCAGATGGTGATTGAAGGCCTGCAAAATGTTTTTGTGAATGTCAGTATTTCTCTCTCCTCCTTTAGCAAAGCCTATTGCAAGTAACAGCCATGTCTTACCCAGCATCTTCATTGTTTTAGATTGGGCATCAAAAAAGGCAACTCACCTGCTAATTGCAATAGTCTGTCACTAGATGACTAGACTCTGTCAAAGTTAAATGAATACTGCATTTAGACACTATCAATGGCAAAATGCAGATATCTCAAGGCCCATAGGAGGATCGTGAAATCACAAAGGTAATTAAAATAGAAAAGCCATCCACTACAAGGACAGTTGGCCATGATGTCCAGAGAATATTTAAAAGGTCCTAGGGAAAAAAATCCCTTTATCATCTCACTACCTCTACCACCTCTCTAATTTCACTGCCTATTAACACCAAGGTCAAGATGAGCTGGAGGAGGCCAGGGTTGAGTACAACAGGGTCAACCCTATTTCAGTCTGAGACCATCCATTACTAGGTATTTATGTAGGTCTGAAATTCAGAAAGAATTAAGAGCTGTCTAGTATTCAGAGAGTTTTAGGATTTTAACAACTGCCCTTGGGGGGACTAATCACAACTGGACTTTAGTAAGGGCTAGATGTCTAATTTGAGCAGAGGTGGGAGGGTTCTACACATGAACAAATTAGGCAGGTTAATCAGCTTTCACTTTCCTAACAGACTTTCTCTTCCTTAAATCTGGATGAATAGCAGATGCTGATGTTGACTGAAGGCTGAGGATAGTCAGTATGAATCATGGATTGATACTTAATCATTTTAAACCTCCAGATGGCTAATTTATGGTAGATGAATTCAGACTTTAGAGAGTAATCACATCACCTTATTTTAGGTATATAAATTAGGTGCCAAAATTAGAAAGCTGGTCTTTCTCTGTTCCATCTGTAGCCAGCAGGGAGACACTGGTCTTCTAGAAGATGAATCAAAATTAGACTTGTACTCTGAACTCTAGCAAAATGTGCTGCTCTCTGCTAACTTTAGATAATATGTTGATAATTATTCCTATACCTAAGGTGATTAGATGCCTATAGACTATATGAAATCATTCTTTCCCTGAATTACAAAAGCTTGAATATATAAAAGCGTAGCCTCGGGATCGAGATTCAAGAAGGCCATAAATGAATCAGTTTCTTCAGAGATTGGTCTGAACATGCATGATTATAATGTGTAACCCAGCAGAAATCAATATTCTTTAATTTTGTTATGCAGTAGACACTGTGAGACTTTTTCTTGGTAAACTCTGGAGAGATTTCCAGAAAAGGAAATAGTTAATAAAAATGAAGCAAAATGCATCAATTCATGGATACAATGCAAAGAATTCTGCTTTTGTGTCAGGAGCACAGGCTAAAGCTGCCTACGGGCAGTTTTAATTGACATGCATAGCATTCATGGAACAGATAAACCATGCAAATACTGACCTTGCCAGCATGAAACAAGGCAATATTAACATAAAGATGTCCTTCATCCATTTTATTATGATCTATACTGGAGGAAATTCTGGTGAAAAAAAATCTTATGTGTTCATGTACCTATTCAACATCCCACCTGTATTTTACTGGGTGAAAGATATTGTTGTTATAGCCCATGGAAAGAAAGTAAAAATCTTTAGGTTTAGAGTATGAGAGTATCAAGGGAGTATAGGATTGCACTACATAAAGTACAAATCTTTCAGTAGGATTTTCACTTACACTGCCCAAAATCCAAATGGTAAGAATAATTGATTCACACCTTTGGTTTGAGCTTTCGGGGACTGAAACTGATTTCCTTCATCCTGTCTTGAAGAGGTCTGGTGTGTGACCCTTGCCCCTTAAGTGTCTCCAGCAGCATAAAGACCTGAATCAGATGCTAAAGCAAAGTTTAGATTATTTCTGAAATCGACATCAGGATGTTCATTTTGGACCACTGCCTATCCCTTGTCAGAGACTGAACTAGGTATTACAGACTGCCAGCGTGGAAGACATTATCTGATAAATAGTATGTACAACTTCCAGTGACATTAGAAGAACGAAGAGGTAGAACTGCTGAACATACATTAACCTACAATGAGGCTTTCATCACCAGCTGATTGGTGTGATTTTTTTATTTATTTGTTTACTCTGGCTTCAGTTTCTTCTTGAAAACATGTCACGATGTATAAGGCATACGAGATTAGTTATTGGAAGGTCTGACTACGTCTTTGACAAATTAAATTTAATATTTATATGAAGACATACGAAAACATAGTGTGAAGCTGATATGACATTTTCACTTCACATTATGACCATATACTTGATGTGATGATGCAACATATGTATTCATCTGAAGACTTCACGCAGTAAATGTATCAATTTTGTGAAGACACACTATTTTCTGATTAAGTGGTTTTATTAGAATAATTATGGCCTTTCTGCATAATTCATAATAACAAGAACAATAGGAACAGCAGTCCTGACAGCTAATGGAACTAATGGCTTGTATTTCCAGTTTTGTCCATAGCTGTAGCCACTTATCAGTCATGCTACCACGGTAGATGCTGTAGTCTTTCATCTGGCTTGCATCCCAAAGTAAAGGCACATATCCTCAAAACTTATTTGGTGGGCAGAAGACTATACTAGAAGAGGTCCAGCAGCGAATGATAGTTTACTGCCATATAATGCTGAGTGGTACAATAAGGAACACATATACTTTTTAAGGACAGTGGTAATACACCCAAAATAAATAAATATCTGGGGATTAAAGTAATTTACCATACTGAAGACAACAACACTTTGATGATATTTCTCACAGAAAAAGTTTCTACAACAAAAGGATCCGTTTTTGGAAGCATGGCTACATCTTAGATGCTGAACTTCCAACTTTCACCTTCAAGCTACTATAACTCCACATGACTGAAGTCACAATTAATTTTTTCAGTTTTCCAAGGTGCAGTCATCAGCATTCTCACAGTATGTATAATTGCCTTTTTTATAGTTATAAAACTGCAGCAATGGAAGACGACAGCTTGTGCTGGTTAAATGGAACCCTGCAGTGCCATTTCCTGATAACACAGAAGATTATGTATGGCACCTGCACAACCCTGGGATTATGAAAAGCCAGGATAAGAAAAGACAAAGAAAACCTTGGGGAAAAGAGGATAATCTATATTTAGTCAGTTTGTGACAAGAGTAACAGAAATTCTTCTGGGAAAGAGCAGAATAGGACCTCAGACAAGCTTACTCTTTCCAGCTAATTTTATGTAGCACGTCACAGTGTGATAACCTTGGTATGAGAACAAGCCCAGAAGTGTTTTTCCCTTCAGATTCCTTGAAGTCCTTGTGCTAATTAAGCTGTACGTAAACAACTTCACTGTGTGATAGCTCAGGTTCGCTTCCTCACCATTGTACCTTTCTCTGCCATGAAACACTGCTGATAAACTTTGCATCCTGGCTGTCCTGTCTTGCATACTGTGTCAGATCTTAGTTCTGCCTCTTCTCTTTGAACCTGTCACTAAATTTCATTCATTTTTTTTGCATTTGATATCACTCACTTCATTGTAATTAATCTACAAGAGTCATAAGTGTGCATATCTCTTTGGCTCTACTTGATGCCCTAGATGCTTACCTAAACCACTACACTAATATTATCTTCTAAGTCTCCTTTTTCAACAGCTTCTAGAACTTTTTCCTCTGGATCTCTATCTTTTGCTTCGTCAACTGTAAATTCTTCATTTTCTCCTTCATGTCAGATATAATCTGTTTCCACAGAGGTTTTTTATTACTGTTTCAGTAGTATTTTCTATAAACCCAGAGATACATTATTGTAAATTTGAAAGGGCTTCTGCCATGCAACAGCGTATATATATTTATGTTCATACATAAACGCATTCATTGCCATTAAAAGGACTTAAATTACAGCTTAATTTTAAATGTTTAAATACAAATTTTTCATAAGCATTAATGAAAAAAAACCTCAGGAACATAACATATACATTATTTCCATATAACTATTGTGTGGTAAATCATGTATACCATGTCCTCCTACCTTCTCTGTTAAAATTACAGAAAGAGCTTTCTACTTGCTTTGTAAATCCTTCAGTGTCAACAAATCTCTTGTATTCTGAAACATCTTAACAAACAAAAAAGAAAGAGATCTTTTTAGCAACAAGAAGGAGCACATTATTTCTCATCCTGTGTCTGAAGGGGAGTGAGTGCTACTCAGCTCTCTCAAAATATTCTTATAGGGAATTTTTTCAGCCATGATTTATAAGTTACGAATACTCAGATGCCTCAATACACCTGTCTCTAGTGTTTCCCATTAAACACCTGCCTTCTTAGCCAGTCTTTTTAGATGTGCCTTCTGAAACATCAAGGGTTTATCACATTTCATTTTTGTGGGTGATGGAGACGATGAACCTGGGAGAGCAGTTGCCCTGTGATCACTGTATAGTCAGGTGATCAAGATATGTGCATATTAGATAAAACAGTGCACTCAGAAAACAAATCAGGTCTTAGGAGGAATGATTCTTCCTCTGGAGGTATCACATTTTGCTGTTGTCTATAGTACTGTCTATATAGTCTTACAGAATTCTAAATGCCTATAATCTTACTGTTTGCTTAGGTACTTAAAGTTTGTGTGGTGAATCTAAGTCTTGTCTGTTCCTAAAGAGTCATACAACAGCATATACAGGTTGACTGGTTTTAAGATTTACATGTCTTCTGTTGGAGCTGATCCATTGCTAATTTTAGAAATCATAAACTCAGGAAAAGTCTTATTCAGGATGATCGTCATACTTTCCTATTATAGCCAGACAGGGAGTGAATTGAGAGCAGAGCACAAATAAATGAAAGTGATAGTATGATAGCAAAACGTGAAACAATGTTTTTCAAGTATCTGGATAGGAACTCTAGAATAGGGCACAGAAAGACAAACTTTCCAAATTAGGTAAGCCTTATAAAACAGTTTATATATGCCTAGCAATATAAATCTAAGTGGAAACTTCCAGACCCTTTTAATAACACAGATCAGATTATATTAGCATAATATCATGTATTGGTGGAAGATGTACTCCCCAAAGTATCCTCTAACTCAACATTTCTCATTAATTCTCTCCACTGTATGGCACTTTTTTAAACTACTATGGTTTTTTTGAAACCATATATAAATTTATCTAAGACAAGCAAACCAAGCTACTGACAATTTTTTAATGGTTCTCCCAGTTGGAAATTTTTAATATATTTTGATATTTTTTCTGATGAGAAGATATTACATTCTCATCTCCTGCAATACATTAGATATTTCTTTTTCTTTTTGGTTTTTAAGCAGAGAATATATTGCAATCAAAAGAGCTAAACTCCTTTGCTAGTTAAGAGGTATACACTGGAGACAGCTTTCAAAAAGTCAAATCAAGTTTATGAAGTACTATAGAGATTAGGTTCTTGTACTCTTCTAGGAGAAGAAATAAGAAATCAAGTTTCTTTGCAATATTTATTTTTCAAAATAACATTTCTAAAGCAAACTGGTAGTTTATGTGCAGAACCAAATCATTCTTTCCATGTCAAGTAGAACAATTTTGTCAGACTCACTTTGCTGCTAACATGTATGTCATGCTGTTAAATATAAGCTGACGAAATGTATGACATAACTAGACTAGATCTTATTCATAAGGATTGACTTTTTCCTCAAAAAAAAATTCTGTCTTTGAAGTGGTTTTGAACTGTCAGGGGAAGACAATATCCTGCATCCCCTTAGGCAGTTTGAGAGTTCTCAGTGGAGGTCATCAATGACATACAATGATATATGCGTCACTGCCCACATCTCGGTAGAGTCCTAATTCTTCCCATCAGGTTTGGGATATGGCCATCTATGTTAAGTGCCACTGAAATGTATTGAGTGAGAAAGAGAAATATAATTTGCTGTACAGACACAACATGTCCAATTCAAAAATTTTCATTTCTGAAATTATTTCTTTATGTATGGAACTGGCACTAAAGCAACTCTAGAACATGGAATGGCCTTATTGTGCCAAGCAGCTGAAACATGCATGCACACACACATGCACCCACAGACCTACTGTTGCTAAGTAGGTTGATAATGTCTGCATTGTTAACAAATGTGAGCAATTGGAAAGACTATTTTTTTTTTAATTGTAAAGGTATCAAATTCCTTGAGCACAGGGAAGAATAGTGGAGAGCAATAGTCACCCCAAGTGGCATAGTTAAATAACACAGAGACAAGAAGGTCAACACAGAATGATCTCAATTTAGAGCCAACAAAAGTTACCGTAATTCCTCAGCAAGGCCCCTAATTGGAATCATGCACATTGATGGTTTTAACGTTTTTACTTCATGCTCTGGAGCAAGACAAAAGTTGCCATAATTCTTTATATCTCCCAAGTGCCTACAGTAGCAAATACTAAATTCCAGAAATGGTCATTGGTGCACAGGAAGTCACTAGCACTAGTGACACAGCCACCTTGTTCAGTGGGAGCTATAGATAGGCATCTTGACAAAGACATCTTATTCCAGACAGAGAATCACTGTGACTATTGCCTGTTATAACCCACATAAGTCTGTGTATCTGACATGGGAAAAATTGTGAAGTTACTCAGTCCTATTATTTTTAGGTGGAGATTGAGACTACATTGGAACTGCAAGGCCAGGATTTAGGCACCTTAACAAATTAATTTATTCAGCATTGGTACAGGATGTGAAGGGAAAGCCATAGGAACTTGCTTGAGTTTCAGCAGCTTTAAGGACTGTCATAGACCCTGTCAGAAGATAAAAAAGCTTTTTACATGAGTTGGAGATAGCTCTGCATAAATGAAATAATACCAGTTGTTTGTCTCACAGCAATGAGTCTGAGACCAAGAGTTAGAATCATAGAATGCTTTAGGTTGGAAAAGAACTTTAAGAGCATTGAGTCCAACTGTAATCCCAGCACTGTCATGTCCACCACTAAACCATATCCCTAAGCATGACATCTATGTGTAGTTAAATACCTCCATGGATGGTGACTCAACCACTTTCCTGGGCAGCCTGTTCCAGTGCTTGACAAACCTTTAGGGAAATAATTTTTTCCTAATGTCCAA
>VYZX01004351.1:1033-20582 GCA_013401335.1 Brachypteracias leptosomus
ATGTCAGCTCAACTATAAAGGAAGGAGGACGGGGGGATTCAGAGGGAAGACGCTTGTCCTCTGAGCAACTGGTACGCATTCCGGAGCCCTGCTTCCCGGGACAGGCCCGACACCGCCTGCGGATGGGAAGTAGAGAGTAACAGCTTTGCTTGCTTTTGCTTCACACGCGCGTGACCTTGCTTTCTCTGCTTATTAAAACTGCTTTTTATCATAACCCACAGGTTTTTCTTTTCCATCTTGCCTTGCTGATGGAGGTTTGGGGGAGGGGGGGGAGTGATAGAGGGACTAGGGATGGGCACCAGGCACCCAGCCAAGGTAAACCCACCACACAGAGATGCCTCCAAGTGAAGTTCAAAAGGTTTCATATACTGGTATGGTAAATGGAGCCAACGTCAAAACCCCCCTGCCTCCAAGATAGAGCACAAGGAGGAGCAATTGTTCATTGCTTATCCATCTTCCTCCCATAATCTGTTGTACCTGGAGACTGCTGCCACATGCAAACATCTGGGACGCATCACGGACCTTCTCCTGCTGGAGAGAGGAGATGTGTTTTTGAACACAAACTAAGCTTGGAGATGCTCTGAAGCCTTTGCAAGGGAACAAACAGCAAGTCATTGCACATATAATGGGAACAGAGGGAAAGAAGAGAGAAGGTTTTATTCCAAGATAAGTGTGGGAGCTTTGAGGGTGAGCAAAATCTTCCCAAGCAGAAATCTCCTGTGCACAAGGAGAGGGGGGGAGACTGATGGGCTGAGATAAGCAACTATGACTTGCATTTTAGGGGGCTGCCTGAGTGGAGGGGAAGACCACCAGGAGCACTGAACACCTCACTGGTTTGATAAGCTGTGCCTAGTTCTTACCTAGAGGGTGAAGGACAGCAAGTTGTTCTGCAGGCCTGGAGTTAACCAGGAGTATGAAGGGCCATTGCACTTGGGCAGCAGAGAGGAGGAGCACCCATGGCAGTACTGCCAGGCAGGCCCTGTCAGAATCCCTCTCTGTTCCTTCCCACAGGGCTTCTTCCAGGGTCCCACTCTACCTGCAAATAGGGTACATCCAGTGCAGTCAGCCCTGGCTGCCCTCAGCAGCTGCATCTCAGCTCCTGGCTGGGCGTTGCCAAGGATACCACACCCTTACAGCACAACCGCAGACACATGTCAGAATATTCCAGTATCGGTTGCTCCTTATTTTAGGTTTGTATAAACCATGAAGGCAGGCATGTGTAGCTCCCTGCTTCAGATGGCTTTTGGGAGCCCAGGATCCTTCGATCTCTATGTAATGCAAAGATTGCTCTCTTTTGTCTTGAGTTGACATCTTTCTTCTCAAGCTGCTGATCTCAACAGTGAGTCCCCTGCTACTGCAGTACATCTTCATGTTCTTCTGCCCTCTTTGAGTTTTCCTCTTTGTTTTAATGAAATCTCTCTAGTTTTTAAGCCTTGTTGCTCTTTTTCCCTCATTCTCCTTCTGAAGAAAAGCATCCACCCTCCTTCTCTTCCCATCAAATTGCAGAGACCCCAGTCTGGAAGAAATCTGGGCAGAACCTGGTTGCCTGCTGACCCATCTGTTCATGAAGATTCAAGCCAGGTTTGCACCACTGCCTGCATTATCCATGGCATAAGGCAGCAGTCATGAGACATAGAATTCACACACTACATGTCAGTATAGTCCAAAGATTATTTTCTTCTTTTTTAACAAAAAAAAACCCCCACACCAACAGTTTTCCTTTTTAGCCTGACACATGGGACTAACTCAGTCCCCCTACTCCGTCTTGAGACTGAAGCTGGTGGTCTGAAATGGCTGGACTTGATGATTAGTTAGCCCTGCTACTAATATGGTGTCAAAAAGGCAGCTTCCTCCTCACCAACATCCCAAGCAGCTCATTTTTAGAAAGACAAACAGTTCTGAAGTCTGAAATGGTCTAAATATTTTAAGACAATAGTCCTTTATTAGTTTCTGGTTCAAGGAAAGTCCACTCATCTCCAGGTGAACGTTTTAAATGCAGCGAAAGAGATTTTAAAAATTATCATTCTGTAAGGCCTTTAGTTTTCTGGTTTGTTTTTTTTTTTTACTTCAGTCTTCAAAAATAAGTGGGTTTTTCATTTTGCTTGTCTGTACAAGCTGTGATTTGGTGAAACTGTTGTCTGCTGTCTAACAGGGAAGTATGAGAAATACTGTCTCTCCATACCAGGTTATAGGTAGTAATAAAACTATAACAAGTGGAGGGTCTACTTTCAAGGAGGAACAAGTATATTGGCTGCCCTAGGTCTGAGGACTCTTGAGTTTCTTTATCATGAATGAATAGAAATCTCCAGGGTCTGCTGGCAACTACTTATAAATAAAACACTACGGTTGGAAGATAAGATTACCTTTTTCAGAATTAAGAGGGGAAGACAGGACGCTTGGACTGCCCGTGCTGCTGGGGAGGGCTCCCAGGGGACTGCCAGCCTGCCAGGAGCAGGAGCCAAGGGATGGCAGAGCAACAACAGAGCTGAGGAGGCTTTTTGGGTTTCCTCTCCTGCTATGTGGGTTGACCTTGTCTTTGTCCTTCATGGGACAAGGCAGGTGTCCTGTGCTCTGCTCAGCAAACCTCTGTGGACTTTTCACCTCCATTCCTTGGGCTGGGCATGGGGGTGGCCTCATGAGCTTGCACCGTGAGGGACAATGTGGCCCCTGTCCCTCTCCTCTTTGTGGTGCCTCCCCTGACTGATGCTTCTGCCGCAGACTTTGGCTGACAGTGAGACCTCTGTCTCAACCTGAAGTTTCCTGGGAAGTTTCAGGCAAGGTGCCTCAGCGCCCCTTTACAAGAAAAAAAAAATATACTGCATTGTCTAGGTCAGAAAAAAGAAAGGAAAAAAAAAAAAGAAGTAGTTACTGTTTCACTGAGAAGCTCTGCCAGGGCCTTGTCTTAGATGAAGGTTACAGCTGGCCCAGTTACAAGCATCTGAAAATCATCACCAGCCGGTGTCCAGCAGAAGCACGTTAAACTGCAGCAGCTGGATGATAAATGGGACTTCTCTGGCAGGTTCACTTTGGGCCCAAGCCAGAGGCAAGCGCTAAACTGGACGGAGAAGAGCTTCTCCCCTCATGGCCTCCCCTTGCTGGGGGCAGGCGGCAGCAAAGGGCTGGGGCCCCATGGTTCAACAGTGAGGGAGCCCATACTGGGGGCTGGCTTCAAGGCAACCTGGGGTGGGCTGAGGAACTGGCTGGAAGGAGCAGCAGTGCAGAGGGAGGAGGGGAATCCTACTGCAGAGGCAAGGGCAGCATTCACCCGCTGTAGCCAGAAAGGTAAATGCCCATCTCTGCTGTCCCTGTCCCAGTCACTGCCCACAATCCTAAGGCACACTCAGCTCTGGGGTTTGCAACCTTGATGGCACACGCATAGTGGTGTGCATGTGGTGGAGACCACAGTTATGTCACGATAGCAGGCTCCAGGTATGTGGGTCACAGCACACTGGGATCCCTTTGATGCACAAGCTGTCCTGCAAAATTAATTACCTGGGTCCTTATTTTCCCCAAAGCCAGCTAATAGGACCCAAAAGGGCTGCAGTGCCATGGCTGTGCTCCTGATGAACATCCCTGGTGCAGAAGTTTCATCAGCAAGCGGTGCAGCCCGCCTGTGCCAAGACTATCCTGCCATAGGAACAGCACAGTGACCATGGGCTACCAGGAGAGCCCTTGCTGCAGCACAGTCCTGCTTGGAGTGGGTGCACGCTTTCATTTCTGCACAAGGAACGCCTGCACACATGGGAAAGCCGCTGGCTCCTTCTTGTTTTCTCGCTACTGGTGCAAAGTCCGAATGCACTGGAAGCTGCTACTTCTGCAGCTTGCTGCCAGGATGAGCCTCGTTGGCACTTACTGGACAGACAGTTCAGTTTTACCAGCGACAAGCAGAGGGGCAAGAGGAGAGAGATGCAAAGAACTCAATACAAAAGGCTTCAGGTTTCCCTAAGCCAGTAAATGGTACATAACTACCTTGGTGTATGCAAAGATATGCTGGAAGATTTATTTGCTGTGTTTGCCTACTTTCAAATAGCTGGCTGTATGGGGTTAGGTTTTCTGTGCTTATTAAAATGAGAGATAAGAAAAAAAGATATAAAAAAAAAAGTACTGGCGATTTCCCGTTCCCAGTCCCCATTCATCACTTCTGTGACAGTTGGGCTAAAAATACTTTGTTAAACATGAGGACCTAGAGGTGTAGAAGGAAGCTGCTTACAAATGCAAGGTCATCCATCTCAACAAAAAATGCTGGCAGGTATCAAAATTCCAGCATCTTTGACTCTGCTACAAAAGCTTTCTCCCTTCACCAGCTGTGGTGAATGGGAGTGCTGGAACAGTTGGCTCCTTCCTCACAGTTTAGGAAAGACTGGTAAGATGAAGCCATTTTCCTCGTAGCTGTTCCGAGAAGCACAGCTGGATATTTTAAAAATTGCTTTTCTAAGCATTTATGTGGGGCCTTGCTTGACGCCCTGTGGAAGACAAACATGATGTGTTTTTCTAGCATTGTTTGAGGTTTTGAGTCTCCTCTTTGAGCTCTTAAAGCACAGAGATGCTGGGCAGAAAAGCATACAGTCAAAAAAAGGAGCAGCAGCCCAAAGGAGGAAGAGAACAGAAGGGACTAAAAGCAGAGGCATATTTACACTCCTAAACTTTTTTCAAATCACAAACCTCCAACAGCATGGCTTGAAGGGAAATGCTGACAAGAGTGCCTATCTGAAGCAGCTGACCACCTTTTCTTTTCTCAGGTCTTTTTGATGAGTGGGGAGAGCAAAAAAGAGAAAGTAATGGAAAAGTGAGGAAAAGACACTATAGGATTAGGATGACATTTTGAGAAGGGAGGGTGAGAAAGGGGAAGAGGACATCTCATGTCAAGTAATGTGCGGGAAACAAACTCAACCTGAGGGAGAATAAATGTCAAAAAGGAGCAGAAGAGGAGGAGGTTCTGAGATGGAAAAAAAGATAAAATGGAAGGAGGACATTATAGAAGATACGCTGGGAGGAGTTAAAAGCAGACTCTAAAGAAAGAGTTGAGAGGCTGATGGAGGGCTTGTCTAGAGAGAACTTTCAAAAATGTTATCTTACTGATGTAAGGTATCTGTAGATACAGAAAGATGGAAACCTGCTGTTTTGACTCAGTGCTCTCAGCAGAAGGCACAATCCAACAGCAAGAGAAAAAAGAGCTTTTCAGCCAAGCAGTGCCCCTAGATGTTTTAAGTATGTTACAGGCCAAGTTTCACCAAAAAGATGTCACTTGCTTAAGATCTGTCAGTTTACCTGTCAGCAGAATAAAGAGAATGCGAGACAGCTTTCTAAGCAAGTTTTAAAGCACAAGGTTTGGACAACAATAGTTTCTTTCTAGGTAACAATCAGCCTAATCTATTGAACTAAACTACGAGCCTACCATTAAGACAAACTGAAACAAAGCTCTCTGTGAGGGGGCCGTGCTTGCAAAGTTTTCTATCAATATTGAGAAGGCCTTGAAAGTCTGATTCTGACCACCACCCAAAACTGGCTTTGCCCGTGCAAGGCATTAGGTCAGTGCTGGCATAAAGCTGTAACCAAACTCTGCCTGGCTTTGGCATTTTTTCCCCTCCATAGAATTCAAAATGCACAATTTCAAGGAGATGGGTTACAAAGGGAGGAGATGGATGAATGGGAGTCAGGAAAGACTACAAATAGCATGGTAGTAATATGTGCCACTAGCAGGTGACAAGCCAAGGTGCTTATGACAGCACCTACTTTCAATGGATGCTTTTTTTTAATCTTGTAAATCCTCACAGCCAACCTTGGCAAACAGCAATTCTCAAGGCAAAGCTCTGGCAAAACTCCTGGATGCTAAACCTCCTCAAAACTTTCTTCCAAGTAGTGGTAGAGGGCAGGAAAGTGGCACATGCATTTTACTTTGTCTGCTTGGGCTTTCCAATCAACTGCTGTCACAGTGTGGAAAAAAACGTGAACTTTTTTTTGAAGAATATGAAAAAACCTCCTTGCTAGAGCCCTTTCTCTTGGGTGTGCGCACCAGGTCCTCTTTTGTCTCAAACAGATGGAGAGGGACCTGGCACCAGTTGCTCTTGGCATCAGAATGCCCTAATGGACTTCCCATTTCCTGGAGCTCAGGTGTATCTCAGCTGGGTGCTCATGTATTCAGTGGGGATCACACTCCTTCTGCACCCATCACCTTCACATTCAATCCAAGCTGGGATGCTCCAAAAATCGGTAAATTTTCTCCCTTGTGCTCTTACTAGGATGCCTGAGACCTTTCCTAAAGCATACACGGACACAGCAAGATATGACTTGTTTTTCTGAGATTTCTGGTTTGTGGTGCAAGGCTTCCTAAGTGAGGGACAGAAACAGCATGTTAAATGGAAATGTATTTTCTCTAAAAACCACTGACGGGTGCAAAGAATCCACTTAAAACATATAACCAAATGTTATTTAATATCTTAAAAAGTAACACAATCCAAAATGGATATTTCACACAACACTACATAAACAACATAAACACAATATTACCATATGGAGGGACTTTCAAATATAGACTTACAAAAATCCCTGTCCTTTTTTTCCCTTTAAATTATTATACTAAGCATGACAAGTAATCATCATTTACAATATGGTACACTGACACAATAAAAACCATGTTACAAATGTGCTGTTATAAATCAGTAACGTTAGGGAAGACATTTCATGAACTGCAATTATTTCATATGAAATACTATACAATATAAACAGAACATCCATCTTGGATGACCTTTACAGCAACCAGAGACCAAGTAATTTTTAAATTTTTTTTTCAGTGCAAACACATTTATACAAGGCAGTCTTGGCTGCAAAACTCCCTTCTAACATACAGTAAGTCCCACTTGCATTTATTAACTCATTTAAACCTAATGCAACAACCACATTCAGTCACTCACAGAAAATTACCTGCAGAATTTTGATCCCTTTAAACTTAAGTCTCCTCCACATATAAAAGTAACATCTGTGCCAATTACTCCAAGGGCCCTCTCATACTTGTGGGTGGGTATCCTCTGGGTGGCTCTAACCGCTACACAGGGTGAGGACAGCGCATGGTGCGGGAAATCGCCCCCCCCAGGGTGGGGAAGGGGCGGTGACTGCTGGAGCATCCCAGGGTGGGGTGGGGGGACCTCCACCTTTCACTGGGGATTCAACCCAGGCTGCCCTTCCAGAGCCAGCTGCTGCATGTGACAGCCTTCTGCTCCTTCTCTGCATTGAGCACCTCGGGGCAGGGGGAGGAAGATGGAAACCCTCAGCTCAGGTCTGAGCTTCAATGGAGTTAACGACCCACTCCCGACCCACTCTGGTCTCTGTCAGATCCACGGGAGATGAGGGGTTATGCCAGAGTTACACCCACAGGACAAGCCAACGTTTAGAGCTGCTGTAAGAGAAGTGATAGTCTCATTTTCTTCTAGCACCAGTGGGGCTTTCGGTGAGTCCACTGCATGCCTCTCATGCAGCAGCGATGCACTTTACTTATGCTGGGGGGAACATTTTAGATATATAACCTTCTTCTTTTTTAAAGAATTTAGTAAAAAATAGAACTTTTCTCTCTAATACTGTACAGTTTTCTTCAGAAGAGCAAAGAGAATTATAAACTGTGGGCGTGACACCAGATTGGGAGTGCTATTTGCCTTCTCAGCACAATAATTTGAACAACTGTTGGGAAAAGCTCTGTGAAATGTATTTGAAAAATAAATTTTTAATTAAAGTAACTATTTCTAGAACCACCACTGGCAGTACTCGCATGACTGAGAACTTGGCTGGTTTTGGCACCGCTAATCCAGGAGTCTTTGCAGGACTGCTGAGTAGTTTCTGTCTTACTTAAAACAAACTGATTGCATCAAGAGTAACTTCAGAGTATAAACATGAAACACTTAGGTTAACTATTAAACCTACTCCAGTAACTTTAAGAAAACAACCGGTTAATAAATCAGTCTGCAGACTCTTGGCCTTTGTTTTATCCAACGGTCCTGGACATAGAGTGTGGTCAATGAGCTCTGCCTACCTCCCAGCCTCCAAGGCTCAGCTGGCACAAGTGTTTCGAGGCCCTTGGGTGAAAAGGCGTGATTTAAGTGCAAAGTATTATCCATATTTATGGTGGCCTCTGAATTTTGGTTTGCTTGTTCTCTTTTCTAAAAAGGACTACTGCTGGCAAGCACTCAGGCCATGGTTTTCATTAAAATATTTGTTTTCCAATACATTTTACCTTTTAAAGTTGAGTGAAGATTGTTTCGCATATAACGGACGTTTTACGGCGGAACAAGGAGTCCAATGGCTAATGATTTTTTGTAATTTTTGACTGAAATACTTAAAACAGCAAAATTAGCTCAACTGATGACTGTGTATTAATTTGCACCAGGATAATGGTACTAGGTTTGCTGAAAGAGGTGTTCATAACTCGGGATTTGTATATAAATGTGATCTGCTTAGGTTCAACTGCCACTTTCTTCCTTTGGTTTTTGGAAAAACTCTTTCTTTCCTCCCTCTGAAAGGTGGCTTGTTGCAGCTGGCTACTTTTCAAAAGCCAGCCTCGTTTTTCTTGGAAACTCGCCCACGTTCTTCGAACAATAGGCACATATCTCAAGTAGGGACCCTAACCTAACACTGCTCCCAGCGAAGTCACTTAAAGGCTGTTGGTAATTTCTGTAGGAGCAAGCGTCTCAGATGCACACAACCTAGAGAACTGAGTGCGTATCATTAAAGGAAGAGCTGTTTCAACACCCTTACCAGTTCAGAGAAATCATGACCTGATATGTTGACAAAGATGGAGGCAGAATAGGGCCCAAAGTATTTGAAGGCTGCCAAGAAAATACCCAGAGTGTCTTCTGTTAAACTCCAAACTGTCAATCATATTTCACAGACTGTAGATGTTCCTAATTTGCTAAATTACAAATACATTTTCAAGTTCTACCAGGCAGAAATTTTAGCAGTAACTGGGGAGAGGCTGGAAGGCTTCAGCCTCCCTTTCACTTTTATCCCAATTATGCAGCCTTGTCAAAGTCTCTCAGTGACTCATCTGAAAGCCAGATTTTTGATATTATAGAAGGAAATTGTGGCAATGGAAACATGATGACTTCATATGCAAGCATTGACACACAAGAGAACGCCATGACCTAATGCTTCAAAGTTTTTAACCTTGCTTTGTACAATACACTTTTCATGTTGCTGCATTTCATCAAATTCATGGAGGTAGTTATATGTGTAAAAAAAATTACCATAAAAGTAACATGTTGTATTATAATAATACATATTAAGTGTGCAAAATGCCGACAGATTTGTGTTGACCCTTTACAGCTGAACACAACACAGATTCAACCTAATCTAACTCTGTAAACCTTTAAATTGATACATTAGAAGAAGAGTGATAGATAAGCAACCATGTAATACAAGGCTATGATTTCATCAAAGGATTAGGGTGACATAAAGCACTCAAGCTCCACTCTTGTGGTTTTGTTACCAGAACCTCAAGATGGAATTTCCTTATATTCCATTGTTGATTTTTAAAGGAAAAAAAATAAAATTCAAGACTAGAACGTTTCTATTTGAAACTTCTGTTTACATTCCATATTCCAAGAGTCACATTAATATTGGTACAATGCCATGTCAACATTAATATGACATTTATGTTGTCTGCTGGTCTCGGGGAACTTTAGGCGATAACATACTATACAGTTTATAGGTATGTACTATCACATTTTGTTGGAATTATGTCTTCTGTACAACCAGCTGCCTGCATAAATTCTGGTTAGTTTATGACAAATATTTTCCCCAAAGGTAAAACTTGGTTTTGCTGTTCACATTTTAATACTGCCATTAGTACTTCAGATCATCACTGTAAATTTTTTTTATCGTTTTGACATTTTTATTTACTGAATTGATACATACTACTGGTGTCAGAGCTCATCTCAGAAACAAAATCACAGTCAGCCACTGCATAGTATATGACAATTCCCCACAAAAACTCTGACTCTACAGTTCGCATGGAATAAGTACGGCTGGAGTTACACATCCAATAATAAGATGCGTCATGCAAAGCATTATATGGTAATTAGAGCACATCTTGGAAGGTATGATAAGGCAGAAGGCTAAAGGCCAAGTGACTTTGATAACCAACCAAAAGCACAATAATTTCCTCTATGTGTACTGAAAGGTCTTATTGCTCCTATGAAATGGAAATTATACGCTGAAACCAAGGAAAACAGACCTGTGCATGGACTGAGTGTTCTTGACAGAACTGGAAGCTGATGGTGTCCAGAGTTAGAAAGCCATTGTAGAAGTAAACAAACTATATCCAACTGTGTAACATAAGGCTGAATTTTC
Source organism: Brachypteracias leptosomus (assembly GCA_013401335.1). Classification (NCBI taxonomy): domain Eukaryota; kingdom Metazoa; phylum Chordata; class Aves; order Coraciiformes; family Brachypteraciidae; genus Brachypteracias; species Brachypteracias leptosomus. The sequence continues at coordinate 11,369 of VYZX01004351.1, forward strand.
AGTAAAGGTTTCTGATGACAATAGAGGACATGAGTGAAGCTCAAATGACTTTGCCTACAGAGTAATACATGTCACCAGAACCTGATGAAAATACTGGGTTTTAATATGTACAATTGGGTTTCATACCTGTGTACTACAAGAGCTAGACAATGTAAACATCCCTTTTCTATGCAACAATTTGGGCTGTTGAACATTCTAATATCTTTGTTATTCTTCCACCAGTTCATCTGGTCTGATTGAAAAAAAAAAAAAAGAGCTAAATTTGAAGTCAGTTTGCTGCACTACCAGGTTGCATGAGTAACAGAGCAGAATGTGACCTTATACCTAAAAATTACTCTTGGAGTTTAACTATCCTTAGAAGTTACTCTGCAGTAATTAGCATAGTACTAATTACTTTGGAGCAACAGTTTAGGGGAGAGCAATTAGGCTATACCATACCTACAGGGTTCCGATTTCTACTGCCAACCATGTGGACACATTTAATTTCTAGAAACTAGATATGTCCCTAAAATGCTAAATCGCAAATAACATCCACTGAATAAAAAGGCCAGAAGTTTATAATTCTCTAAATTTTGTTCTCTGATAATCACTACAATGTATGCTATTTTTAATAGCCTAATTTAGGCACTCTATTTAATAAGCTACATAAAATAGATTTATGTCCTTCCACTAGAAAGAAATCAATTTTTCAGGCCATACTTGTCATTCATATCATAAAGAATATTTTTGTTCCAAGAAATTAAGTTATTCTGATTCCTATATTAATGGCAAGTTGCAATACCAGAAGTGACACAACAATTAGATTATCTTTTTAAAATACTTTATACTGAACACATTTGTTGTATTTTGTGTCACTCCACGTTGTGGCTCCATGACAGTTATAACTTTCCCTTCCCTCCCCACTCCCCCCTCTACACAAAGGCCCACCTCCTCACTTGTGACTATGGAAGGTCAAGTAGCAAGTCTCGGTAAGTAAACATCTCTCATACTTTAAAACACAAAAGGAGAAGCTGTCTCCCTTCCCACCCTCCATACTTAGAAAAAAATCAAACCAAAACAACCCCCAAATGTCTTTTTACTCGCTTATACAGGTATTTGCAAAATTGTGTTACAAAAATGCACAGTGAAAATGACTGGTTAGTATTAATAATTCACAGATAGAGCTGAGGTCATCACTTGTCATGTTTGGCATTTTTTTCCTCATGGTGATCCTGGCTGGTTACTTTCAGCAGCGGCTCAGTTTTTGAAGTAAAAAATGATCAACTCTGCAGCAGAATTTAGCCTCTGACCAGGGGCATCACACATCTGTGGCATTTTTTTAAAAATGAAGTTGGCAACTGCATGGACATTGAAAATGCAGATTACACTTACAGTGTCTAGACTTTCATATATGTGCTCAGTTACAATTAAGTGAAGCAAAAAGTGTACATATTATCCCTACTGCTATTCTGTTGCTACAGAGCCGCAAATGTGAAAAGCAATACCTTGAAATAAAGATTCCTTTGTTGCCCCTAGTGTACATAGCAGCACAGTTTAAGTAAACACTAAAACTGTGGTTGAGATGCTTTTTTGTTTTTTCCCCAAAGATGTAAACATCAGTCCCAGTGTCGTAAACTTTGCTGTGTAGGATGAGACAGAAGATCTGAGGCAGGATGACTATCAGACACTAGTGACAGAAGCTTGCAGGCAGTTAGCAGGTTTCTGCAGTTTCTCAGCTTCACTCGTTGGCGGGTCTGCAGTGGCTCGGAAGTTGAACGTTGGGCCTGCGCCACCATGTGCAGGGCTCAGAGCAGGGTTCTGACGTCTGTTGCTTTCAACAATACTTGAAGTGTTGGATGCCAGGCTCTCACGAGTACTAGAATGGAAAAGAAATATATATACACACTCATATATGGCATGCCTATATATCTATTGACCAGACAGGAAAGGAGAATAGAGTGTTTTATAATAAGCTTCCTGTGTTTGTATGCAATGTCACATCAATGAACCATCTCATTTTGATGGTACACATATGTTCCTCCAAAATGGGTTCCAGAGGTACTCAGCAGGCACCACACTGTAACACGGGTATAGCACTAAGCAGAGCTGAAGCTGTCACACAAACTGTAAGCTGAACCAGTACTGAGCATCTGGATTTTTCACCCAAGGAAATAGCTTCCATCTCACACGTGGAACATATTAATTTTCTTTCCTGACTGGTGCATTTTTGCACAAAGTAACTTCATCAACTCAGCCCCGTGACCAGGCAGAGCTAGGAGAGTAATCACGTAATGCAACTTTTCTGTTGTCTCCTCTTCTACCTACGTCTTTGTACACAAAATATTAACTAGAAATGCTACTTTACATTAAACCCACAATGCTTCTCAACACCACACTTCCATTTTGCTTTACAGCTGAGACAATTGCAACTTACAAGACACGGGGAAATCTCAACTGCCTGGTCTGTGATTACACCCTAAACAACCACCAGTGCTGCTATTTCATTCATAAAATGGACAACGCTCCTTTAGCTCTAACATACCATTTATCCATGGGAGTGACTGGACACTTAGCACTTTTAAAGACTAACCCTTTTAATGACACATTATGAACACAGAGAAGCCTGCATTTTAGTCTACAGCTTTTAAAAAACTTGGCCAAGATATGCTAAGGCTCATTTTACTACTACTCCTCTTTTTGTTCTCTTTCTGTTGTTTGTAATCTTTGATCTCCAATGTGTTCTTGTGCAGAGAGAGATTTGGTTTTCTAATAGCCATGTGGCCCCTAGTTATGTATCCTTCACCTATAGCCCCACTTCTTTGCAAAATGACATCACTACTTGCTAAGGAGATGTTTATAGAGTACATTTAGAGGACTACATGGGTTTGTTAAATAAGCACTAGAAACAAAGATACTAACGACAGAGTTTCATAGTCAGTTTAAAGTCAACCTAAATTTACCTGCTACTGAAAGGGGCAGCTCTTGCCTGCCTTGTGTGGACCTGACCCTGCCACATGTTCCTGCTGCTTCCCTGATGCTGAGCCTTGCAGCCAGCCAGATCAGGGACCGCTCTCAGTTAAATACTACCCCTAAGAAGAAAAAAAAAAAAGATTAGTTCTAGCATCAAGGGAAGAGTAGGAATGCACAGCTCTGGATGTGGCAGGGAAGAAATGTGTCAGTGCATGGCATAGGGGAAGGAAGAAACACCTTATTTAGTCGCAGGGCAGATTTAAATTATCTTAAACTGACTGAATCTGGAAAATCAATGATGCTTTTAGAAAAACTCCCACAGATCTTTTAAATTGATCAAAATGGTAGTGATCATCTTCCACCAATTACTGCCTGATTGTCAGTAGTTCCAAAGAGCTATGATGGGTGACGCACATTCTAAGAGATCTCTGTGAGCTGCAATGATGTATGGGGCACTTCTGTTCTTCAGTTTTTGATTCCCCTCCCTCTGCTTTTTAATGAAAATAGATGCAACCTTTGTTTTTCAGAGATCATTCAGTATTGTATCATTCTTTATGGGACCATCAACTCCAGGTCTTCCAACATTTTCTATTCTGATATTACAAACTGACCATTACAACATGTATACAAAGACTGCAGTGAAAATTCTGCATGCAGAGTGATGCCATAATGAGCTCTTTCTTTAAGTGACAAAAGAGCACCTGTATTATATATAAGCTCTAAGAATAAAGGAATAAAATTAATATTGACAGCTAACATTTGCTATATACAACTTGCAAGTAAGCAATGAAAAAATATTGTGAGGCCGTTTTCCCCGTGGCGATGAGTTCATGAATTTGGCACACAAAATACTTTTGAAGTCAAATGACCATTGCAAATCTCTTTAACTACATGCTGTTTGTTGTTGTTCTTTAAATGGTCCTTTTTTCAATTTGTCACACTTTAAAAATAACTTTTTCTTTCACAGTGTGGAACTGGTAATTTTGATCCCCCAAGTGACATTGGACACTTCAGTTTAAATGAAAAGATACCACCACACCTCATGAAGTCCAGTTACCGTATCAGCGGAGGCTTGAAGAGTATACCTGAGGAACATCACTACCCGTCTGTCTTGTTCTTATACTCCTCCCCAGGCATCTGCTAACAGACACTGTCAGATAGAGGTGAATTTTACCAGATGGATGCTGGATGGCTTTTTTTGTATTTCCTGGAAAAGGGCTGTGGAGTATCTTTTTTGTTATAACATAGGAAAATAATGACAGCGTGGTAATTAGAGCCAAAGGGCTGAATTCACTCTCAGCTCCATTTATTTTTACAGACTTATATTGAGGAGTGACCAAAACTCAGGAAAATCATCCAATTTAATCATCTTGATGCAAAGCTCATGAAAAAGCCTTTGAAATAGCCAGACTATACACTGGTCTTACAAAACAAAAACACAAGGAAAATCTACAGTATGTAGCTTTTTTTTTTCTTCTTTTTAAAGCTTACTTTATGTGGTCTTGCCAAAAAAAGACATTTGTTAGTAAGTAAACTAAAAAAAAAAAAAAAAAAGGTAAACGTGTAATACAATTCTTATTAAAAGCTGCTTGTTTCCTTTTTGAAAGTGGTATAGCAGCACTAAATCCAGTATGCTCATCATGTTCTGTTCTCTTGCTAGCTAAATTTAAGATTAACATCAACAGAAATTTTAGCTTTTGTCTAAATAATCAGGGAAGGAAATATCTGCCTTTGCATTAACCAGAAACGTAAGCCTGATATTCAGCTAGCGTACAGCTGACAAAACAGTAGCCCAAGAACTGATTTTTATGCAGTTGACATCCTGTCCTGGAGGTGAAATGCACTCTGCAGAGTGAGACAGGCTGAGCCAGAAGCAAACACCACCTTACACTCCCCCATAAAAACTGACTGCAAGTATAGCACTTCAACTAAAAAGAGATCGCATTTAAAAAATGCCAACAGTGCAAATAGCCTCATGCAACAGTTGTGTGAGAAAGATGCCAACCATCTGCAGAACAATCAATAACAGGAACAAATTCAAAACCTTCTCAAATTTCTTCTTTAAGCTGGACTCAGTGGAAGTGGTACAGTTTACTCAAATTATTTTTCAAATTTTTTACTCTGAAAAGCTATACATATGTTAAAAGCCTGCTCTAGTTTGATAATCACTGCATTCTGCAGCAGGTCCAGTAACTGCTGCCTTGTCATTAACATCGAATGGGAGTAGCCATCAAATCTGAAGGAATTTATTCCAGAATGACATGACTAACTGAAAATGAAATTTAGTCCTGTGTAGAAGTAGGAAATTGTTCACATGCCTGAGAGCCTTTGCTGGTGATTAAAAAAAATATGTAACTCTGAGAAATAATGTAATTCTAAGGAACACCTTTTACAGGGGAAAAAAACCCAAACCAAAATCAAAAAAACCCACCACCACCACCAAAAAACCCAAAACATTTTCTTTAACCTAATAGAAATCCAGTCTTCAAGGTTTTATTTTTAAGCACAGGCAATAAATAATCTAAGCTAAAGTAAGACACTGTAAGAGAACTACTATTATAAATTATTTCTGTGTACTTAGAGTCATTGTTCTGAACTCTGATGGGTTGCTATCCAGGGAAAACAAAGCCAGTCAAGCTCCATTCCAGCAGGGAGCTAGGACTGTCAAAGGTCAGAGAGGGAAGAAGGCTTGAGTAAGGAAATGAGCTTGTGAAACCTCCAGGGTAAGGAAAACACCATCAACTCTCTCCTCCCTACGTCTGTAAGACTCCTAGCATACCGAAACTTCCATGATGTCTGAGATCCCTCGAATGGAAACGACTAACCCACACCACCACATGTAAGTATCTGAACTCTTTCCCCAAGTATCTTAGACAAGGCATCTCTGTCTGCTGATGCAGTGCTGGGTCACCTCTGAAGTTCAAATATCCTGAGCACTTTCAGCTTTGTGGGGGAATGGCCGTTCCAGTCTCACCAGTTTGGAATGGTGAGAGATACACTTCCAAAATTTTTCAGGAAAACAAAAAAGCCCAAACTCAAAATGTATTTTTGGTCTGAGCCAAAGATCATGCCACCTAGTCATGTCTAGTTTTCCAATTAGTCTTGTTGATGGTATCTTAGAGGGAAAGGGAAGAGGGGGAGTATGCAGGGGCTTATCCCTTCTATTCTGAATGCAAACACAAGTTTAATACAGAATTAAAAAAAAAAAGATACAGGGAAGTTTCCAGCAAACAGAAAATGAACTAATACAGAGTCAATGCCGCAAATGGTCATTGGTTGCTTACGGTATGGTGGGAAACCCACACATCTGAACAGCAGATTCCAGAGCTGTAGAAAACACTCTGAAAACATGTGAAATTCTTTAACATGGCCCTATGTTCTGTCACCAATATCACACACACATGTAACTATAAACAGAACTTTCTAGTCTGTAAAGCTGCAATGAATGTGACAGTCCTACCGTGGAGAGTTGAACCCGCTGTCCACAGTAATGCTGCTGCTATCCATGCTGTCCAGACGGGCTGAGTGGGTGGCTCTCTGGTTGTTGCTATTTTCTGTTTCCTTCGGGGTGAGAAGAGTAAGATTCTTCTCAAATTTTCGCTGCAGATCTCGCTCCTTTTCTCTCTCTAGGAGCCACTGCATCGTACCAACATCATCCCTGTTCTTTTCCTCTTCAGCATTTTTGTGGGTTCCTTCCTCTGAGTCATCATCATCAGAGACGTTGTAGTAGTCGAAGGAGGCCTCCTGGTTCCCAGTTGTCTCTTGCTGTCTCTGTGAAACAGGTGTGACTTGTGTGACTGAGGTTACTATCGCTTGTTCAAGTTTCTCACATCTGACTGGCAATGTGTCAGAGGGGGTCTTTTGATGGGGCTTTAGCAGGGGTGTGCTAGACTTATGGTAACTATTCACAGAAAGAGTGTTGTGCAGAGGTTTAAAGAGTGTATCCTTGCTAAATATTTCTTTCCTTTTATCAAGGCTGCTTGATTCAGTACTATGGTGTTGAACCAGCCGCCCGTTTGCGATCACCTCTGGAGCTTGGCCAGCAACTGCTGAACCACTGCTTGGGCCCTTTGGGGACTCGTCTTTGTGCACCCCAGGCTCCCTAGCAATATGTTGAGACTGTCTTTCTGCAGGACTTATTTTTTTGAGCCCATCTGTCCCTGTCAGCGTATCATGATCCTCTTTATTCTTTCCCAGTGGTGATGGAGCAGTAAGCACAGTCTCACTGGATGTGTTGCACTGAAAATAGTCATCAACTGTAGATTTTGTTGTGCAGGAGTTGAGCTCGCTATACGATGGCAAATTCTCCGTCGGCTTGCTTTGTTCCACCAGGCTACAAGAACTAGGGGTTTCTACACTGCCGCCAGCTTTTTCAGAGATGCAAGTCTCTCTGTAGCTTGCAGATGAAATCAGAGCCCTTTGATGACTGACTGACTGAGATGGTCTTAAGGTACTGTCGTCAATGTAAGTTTGGCTAGTTGTTTGGTCATCTGGGCTACAGCCTTCACCTATATCTTCAGGTGTGCCTAAAGCAGCTGAGCCCAGAGGTCCCTTGGAGTTATCCATGGATCTAGACCTTTCTTTAGCCTTACTGGACCGCTCATTCCTTGATCTTCTATCCTGTGTATGGCTGTGGCTCCGATGGACCTTGGAGTGAGAGCTTCCCCTGGAAGGTTCAGGGAAAGGCATTTCAGTTCTTCTTTTGGCCAGCTCACCAGACACATCCCACTCTGGTGTCATGGGGAAGTGAGACTCAATCATGTTAGGATTGCTGTGCATTATAAAATTATCTCCCTTGTGTTCTATTATATAACAGCCTTCCCGTGGGGATCGAGTTAAGGGATCATAGAACTCATACTCCCTTTCAGCAGGTATATCCAAATGAGAGCCATCTGATGGGTCTCCTTTAGACACCCGAGTCTTGCTGTGTGACCTTGATTTCCCATGAGACTTTCTGTGATTCCTGCTCTTTTTACTTCGTCCACTGTGGTGAGCTGAAGATCCTGCTTTGCTTCGTTGGGCTTTTTCTTCTTCAAGTTTCTTCATTAGTGCAGTGTGCCTCATGACATTTTCCACAGTCAAATCTGGGTTAATGCGCCTGATAATCTCCATTTCTACCTCTCTAGGTATAGTGGTAGGGGTGTCCTCGTCCCTTAGCGGCCACTCCTCTGGAGGAAACTGGGCAGAGAAATTTGCCAACTGTTTTGTCTTGTCCTTCTTAAAACTTAATCGGAATAATTTGAGTCCGAATTTCTTAGACTGCTTTTCTACATCCTTGGGTTTTGTGAGTGTCTCTGCTTTGTAAGAGAAATTGACGGTACTTTTACTTTTCTCAGTAGGTGGGACCTGACATAATGAAGGAGGACAGTATGAGTCTTTACAGTCTTTTGCTGATTTCCTCTGTAGGGTAGATGCATGCATGCTGTGCATGTCTTCTCTGCAACAATGGCAGGAGTCGCAGTGGTTTTTGGGTAGTGTTCGGTCCCTGACGCATCCCGAGGCAGAAGGAGTTATAGTTCCTTGCTGCGGAGAGGTACATTGAGACCTGTCAGGTATCCTCTCATCCAAGTGGTACCATTTACTGTTAGTTCTTATGAGAGATGGTGTTATAAAGTAAGTCTGCGGGGTTACAATGAAATAACCGTCTGGAGTTGGGTATATTTTCCTCTCTCGTACAAGCATATTCAAGGTATGTCGAAGGATTTCTGGACTGGGTGTTGGAACTCCTAGAAATGACAGTAAACACATATCATGGAGTGCATAAAACCACGCAGGACTCTGGCTCCCCCCTCCCCAACAAAGATCTGTTTTTTCCAATATGCAACCTGGAATATGCTGAACAAACAACTCCAGTAACGCACTTTGTTAGGCATTCTCTTATCTGTTTGTTTTTCTACTTATCTCCTACACTTCAGATATATCAATTATTAATTAAATAGAAAGGAGGCCATTAATGGAGTGTTAAAAAAAAAAAAAAGAAAAGAACTTCTAGTCACTTTCACTGTGCAGGTGACCTTAAGCTACAAGATGAAATCACTGGAAATCAAAGGGTGTCATGGGAAATATTTCACTTTTATTCTTCCTCCAACTAAATATTTATATGCCAGTCTACCAGAGCTATTTATTATAATGCTCAGTCACATATTAAAGAGTGGTTATTTATTACTTTGGATGCCTACATTGTTTTTCCACAGAATACTACACACAAAAAAACCCAAAAAACATTCCCCCTAACTGCCTCTTTATCAAAAACTTAATTGAACTG
>VYZX01004351.1:37297-82165 GCA_013401335.1 Brachypteracias leptosomus
GGTAGAGAACAAAAGAAGGTTAAAAAAGAACACTGCCAAAAGACGCCAAGAAGGTTATCAACAGCATGAGAAAAATTTAGAATTGCTCACACCGATTTCAGTGGAACCCAAATTTCAGAGGTTAAAATCAGCCATCAGCACTTAGCATTCAGAGTCTGTAGCTGAAGAGACTATAGTCATCTACCATTAAGATTACTTCTACAAGAACCAAGTTCACAAAGTATGAAGCTTCCAAACACTGGATTGGGAATATAATTCATGAATCCTGTGGCCCCAGAAGAAAGGAGACTAAACAACATCAGAAAGATACAAATTTACTCTTATATTTCTTTAAGAAATCCCTTCATACTGAAAATTTTGACATATTAGTGCTCCACTAATAACAACTTACTTGCAGTATGATAATAAGTTCCACTTGGCTTACCTGAACAAATCTCCTGGTTCTTTAAGAAATCACTTAAGAAAACACAAGAGGGAACATGATCAGGGTATTAAATTCAGCAATATCGTAACAAGTAATGCCCATCTGTTTTTGTGCTAATGTTGTCTGGGAGCTTAAATATTCCTCCTTTTTTCCCTCCTGCTGCTTACACCCCAATGTATTTGCAGAGAACATACCACCCTCCTTCAGGTCTCATTCCACTGGCTTTAAAACAAGCATGCTCTTTCAAGGTTCTTTCAATGTCTGTCCCTTCTGTCTTTCTAGGGGACCTACATTTACTCCAACATATGTAGCTTTTATTTAAAAGGCAACAACCAGAATTCTGCACCATATTCTAGCACTCCAGCTAACCTCACATCTGTATCAGGTACAAGGAAACTGCAATTTCCATACTTTTAGTGGAGACACCCTGCCCTATATATAATAAGAATGAAACTTGCTTTTTTTCAGTTGTACTACATTGGTGGTTCACTCTCATCCACAACTGAGCAACTGGTTCCAGATATCTTTTTTTGTCCTACCTGTAAATAATGAGTTTGAAGTAAACACTCCCATGTTTGACTCCCAAGACCATGATCTTGTCCATTGTACTTTAACAGCTCACTCTGTGGACATGATTAAGAACCTCTGACCACCCAATTCTTATTTGTCATCCATTTTTTAAGAATATCTACTTTATTGGGTGCTAAAAAGAGTCACAAAAAGTAAAATGAAAAACAGGCAATACTTTAAACGTTACCTAACGCAGGACAGAACCATAACCCCATGCCACACTTGCTAATACAACAACCCAGTAAACAGCATTTGAATGAACCCATCAAGACTCAACAGGAAAACCACAGCAACCCACAAAACTCCCTCCTCCAAAAGCCCAGTAGGTAAAACAATTGCCTTTTTAAAACTTGACTGCTAAAAGAGACTTCTTTAAATTATAGCTCACTGGAAAGTATGTGATACTTTAAACCACAGAAGAATTCTCTAACAGATTTTGTAGCTAGGACCATGGGATGGGAGGGGAGGAGGGTTTTGGCAGGGTTTTTTTTTGCACAGAAACCTGTTACTATTAAATTATTTCAATTAATGTTAAAGCTATTTTGTCATCGACCACACCAGCACCCCACCCCCTCAAAAATAAAGCCTGCCCGTTCTCTGGCAGCAAACAGTAAATGCAAGGAAAGACGGAAGCATTAAAAAAATCTGACACTAGAGGAGATTTGGCAAGAGAGAGTGAGCACCTGAGAAACAAAAGAAACAGAAAAAACCCCACCAAACAATCATAAATCTAGATGTTTTCCTTTAGGGTGGAAATTCTATAAAGGCAGAGAAAAATATTCCCTTACAAACGCTCCTGAAAGCGCAGAACATGGCCGTTGAAACAGATCAATCAGCCTGTCTTAGCCACATGTTCTTCACAATCATCTTCAGTTTAGCCAGAACACATTTTCAGTGTGGCCGGGGATGCTGCAGCAAATGTGCAGCAAGAGTCCAGTTGGCAGCTAAAATTCTTGAAAGGTGAAGGGATGATTAGCAATAGAACTCAATGACACAGCACACCCTCTCTCATGTATACTGGCTGCTGTAACCATGGAAGGATTTTCATCCAAAGATGATACTGCGGTGGTTACAGCTTTTCAAACAAATAGCGATGACTGGCAGATAACTTCAGGTTAAAATAAGAACCTGCAACACTGAACACAAGTCCCATGGTACTGCAGCAGCCTTTAACAGCCCAGTTTTTTCCTGGCTAGGAGAGAACTGATGAAAAGGCCAAGGATGGAATCAATTAAAATAGTACCAAAGTGGTTTTAAAAAGAAAAGGTTAGACACTCCAAAGACTGAGCAGTTGAGAGTTTACTGGGTCATTTTTTTCCCTGTGGTGGAAAGTGGAGTTTTCACAATGGCTGGAGTATATGGAAGATATACTTTAATGCTTCCAAAATCGAAGTATCTTACATCCTAACACATGAAGTAGCTATACTAGGATATTCTGCCCCTATGCTTTACCTGTGTAGGCTAGATGCAATGGCCTCTGATTCCTACAGTGGCTCAAAATACTATCAAATTCTGTCCTTTGGTCTCCCCTGTGTGGGGATCAGCTGTGAGGATAGGAACACAGGAAATGCCACAGCACAACAGCTCAGCAACTCGGAAAGTCTGTGGTGCCTCTCGTCCTGGTAAGCATCTTGGAAGAAGCATTAGAAAACCAACTGTACACATTGCAACTAGTTTGTACTGCATATTAAAGTGAGATGTTCTTGTTCCAGACAGAAACAGTTTTTCTGAGATCCTTAGGGACTAGAAGGTTTTCATTTTTTCTCCAAATTACTATCAGCAAAAACAGCAACCAAAAACTACCTCCCCAAATAAATGACGGTACCTGGAACCAGGAAACCAAAACCAACAACAGAATTTTACTATTATTACAGCAATAACACCACCTGCTCTTTTCTTTTTTAAAGTAAAATTTCAGGAATCTGAAGATCTCCCTGTACACGAGCCATAAATCCTAACAAGGTATCCAAAACAAGAATGAAATGAACAATTTCACAGACAGAGGTCTCTTGCGTGACTTCGCACATATCTCCCAATTTGCAGTTTCATGTTTAGACTTTTAATTATCACCCCCCCTTCAAACATGTTCCACTGACTCCAGCAACGTGCAGAACGTGCTCTGAAAAAATTATGAAACCTAACATATGTAAGCATGATTTTTCAAGTGTTCACTACGTTGCCTTACACTATGTTGCTGATGTCAACTATTTTGCAGAATTGCTCAGCTGTTTTACTCAGCTGTCACCAGTGCGTTCTGAAGTCCTCCTCATCAGTCTTAATGAACCTGAACAACTGTGATCTGACAGGGTTACCACTTCATTATCCATTTTGTCCTTCAGATTTCTAATAACAGCTATTAAACCTCAAATGTTTGGTATTGATCCCTGCTGCATAGAATATTGTTAACCCTTTCCAGAGACCACAACTGCCTGTTCTTCTCCTCTGTAGTCTAAACTGAGCTCAACAAGACTTTTCTCTTGGACTTTCACCAAGCAGTTACAAAGCACTAGAGCATGCAAGAGTCCTCGTGCTCCCCAAGTGTCGCTATGACCCAGTTTTCGGAAAGATGAGAGCACATAAAAATAGTTGTGTCTTTGCCCTCTTATGCAGTACAGGGACCCAAACTAGGATATCAAGACTAGATACCTGAGACTATCTCAGGAGCTACTGATGATCTAAACTTGCATTGAACTAAACCAAAATGCTAACAAAAGGAGAGATCTGGGATAATTTCTTGAACAATTGTTGCAAGAAACCACTGGACACAGAGACAAAAACCACATATAACAAAATGTTGAGATCAAAGCATAGGGAATGTATAAATCCAAACTCTGAAATACATTTTATGCCATAGCAAGACAGTATTTTCTTAACACATATTAAAACAACAAAGTCATTCGTTAACTTGTCAATATGTTGCCATTTCTTATTCTGGACCATAAGAAAAAAGGGCTTGTGGCTACTGCCATATTCTTTCAATGAGCTACCCCACAGGTGGTACTTTAACTCACACAGATCTCGTGGGCTCAAGGGCACGAGACTCCTATTTAGAAGGGCAAAAAGTGTCTCCATCAGAGCCAGAGCTTGAGACGACTCTGCTTCAAAAGCATTTCTGATCATCAGTAAACACTGTTACGCACATTGTGAAGGGGATGGTGCATGTCCCTCTCCTCACCTGGCCATCCTCTTTGGGAGGCTGGAACTGCTGCACAAACCTGCCCTTGGAAACACCTGCAGGGGATGTAAGTAGCCCTAAAAGCACTTTTTTTTTAAACTCTCCTGCTCCTCCTGTCTGTTCAGCAGCTACAAGTTTTAGTTGTGAAGAGCTGACGTAGAGGCTACTTGAATTAAAACCCAGGCTATAAAGCTTGAATTAGCAGCAGAAGAAGACTGGAGACAAAACCAAGAACAATATAGGTAAGTAAAACCAGGAAAGGTCAGAAAGAAATGTGAGAAAAGAGATGATTTTTGTTTGATTCCTAAAGCAGGCGATGCAGTATATGATGTTAATGATGAAAGAAGACTTGTTAAAAGAATCCAAATGCTTAGCAAGGCTAAACAGAAGCAGGAATAATAACCAAATGGTAAGAAATAAAATTAGTACTTCCAGCTGTAGGAAGGCCGGGAAAATATGATGGCCTACAGGATTGCTGAAATAAGCAAAGTGGGTCCAGCTGCCTGTAGTAGTGAAGAAAGAAGTGAACAAAAGGACAGTTGTTTTGTGAAGGCCGATCTGCATGTGCTCTGCATCCATTTGGTGCTTGCCTTTGTTTTGTTTTCTAGGCTGACCTTCACCCCATGCCACACAAAGGACTCAATGTTCAAAGTCTCAGTTAAAAGCCTGAAAGAACAAATGTATCAGGCTGCAGCCCAAAGCCTGAGTCCAAGTGCCAGAGACCCAGCAGAGGGAGCATTCACCACAGCTCGGGCATGAGCCAGAGTGCCTGGCCTTGGCCAAGGGAACCTGCATCCTACAGTGGCTTTGACGGAGCCCTCCCAGTGTTTGGAACAGGCAGAAGGGCTAAAAAGAAACATTCAGCTTTTCTCCAAAGGGCTGCTCCTAAGCTTCTATGCTCAGGGAATGAGGGGTGCTTACAGGACGGTAAAGAAAGCTGACAATAAGTCAATAGTGTGTATGCTACTAAGGCACACGTGCAACATCACTCCACGGAGGGAGCACGCTAATGGTTTGGCCAGTTCGAACCCAAACATGTGAAAGCAGTTAAGTGTGTCATCACCAATACTGTCTTCAGAAGTGCTCTGCTGCTTTATGAGAAGCTCTTCAAAACAGACATGCACATGTAGTTTCACTGAAAGAAGGTGTAATCCACAAGAACTTGAAAATCCACCCAAAGTACGCAGCCTGTATGCCATGTGTGGTCTGCAAAGCCTCTGCATGAGGCTTATCATTTTTCCCTTTAAATTGTAATTCTGGTACTACATATAACTAAAGAATTGCAACATAGACTTGTTACACAGCATCCAGTTTGGTATGCTCTCTGAACACAATTTGGGAAACATCTGTTTAACAGGCATAAGATGGAAACTGACCTCAGGGCTTTGGTTTAAAAGACTAGTTTACTGCCAGAATTATCTTGGTGTAGTTATACCTATGTAAATCCCCATTTATTCTGGAATATGAGCTCTTTTTTTTAACCTAACTTAGTTTATCCAACTTCCAAAAGTTGTATCAACAGGGAGAGTTGCTTGTGCATGAATCTTCTATATTCCTCTGCATGACCTTTCATATCACACATTTTAAAAGTGAAAATTAAAAATGGAATAATCAATAGTAAAATAAAATACTAATTTTATTAGAGGCACTAAATGTCTTCCTGTTGTTCAATAATCTGCTCCCTAATGCATTCCAAATGCAAATATTAAACCAAAAGGAATTAACCTTTTCTTCTACTAATATTTTTTCCCGGGTTCTGATAGCTTCACCCTTGGAAGAGTAGATAACCACTGACATTTAGAGTTGCAAGTACTATTTCTCTAAAGACTTCCTGCTATGGTCAAAGATAAGCGATATTAAAGGAGCCAAATTTGTTCCTATTGCCGTATGTTGTTCTAATAGTCACAGCCTGAGTTTCAACACTGATGTAGATTTGCACTTCCCTTTGTTTCCATTGAGTGCTGCTGTACTCTCAGTACTTCTGAAAATCAGGACAGTTACTTGGGAGCCTAATTTTAGGCACTCATTCTGGAACTTGGCATAAAAGCTCAGACTTGGACATGAAAAGAATCCATGCATGTTAAGTTATTTTGGAATATCTGAAAGCCTCGGACACGATGCCTGAAATGATGCATCTCCTTCATACTTCCATATATAAATAAGAGCCTAAAAGTCTGCTTTAGGGCATAAAGGTTTGAATGTGATTTACATGCCTTTTGCCTTGCTTCTGACAAACTTTTTTTTGTGGGAGTTTTGATTTAATTAGTGTTTCCCAGAAAAGTTTTGTGTTTGCAAAAAGATATTCTTAAGATGAAGAAAAAGAAAAGAGAGATACAGAGTAAGGAGTTCTTGGTTTTAGAGAAGTTAATTCTAGTATCTGGAGTCATTTCCTCATGATATCTTTCGAGACTGAGGATGAAAAACCTTTGCGTAGCTTCCCAGTGACATCTTCCTCCTGATAACTTCTTTCAAGGGCAGGAGCAACACTGCCAAACAAACCCAACAAAATTTTCCCCTCATACGCAGCCTCTGACTGTCATTGGTCACCTATACACACTGACATTATGCAAGCCTGCTTGCCAGATACTGCTCCTTAGGAAGTGCTTGTAGAACACCATAAGTGCATGAACTCTCCCTCAGGCCTCCAGAGACTGGGCCATCTCCAACTATGGCTTCCCCCAACATTGAAGTCACAGTGCTGGCTTTGTGATATCACAGCATTCTCCATAGCAACAGCCTATGAAGTCACAAATAAAGGATTATCATTTTGCTGCAGGATTAAGGGAACTAAGAAGCGGGTCTGTCAGGAAGATGGGGTTTACTTCAAATAATGGGAAATAGGAGAATGCTGAAAATAAATGGGTTGTAAATTGTCTTTGTCTGGCATGCATTCTTTTTTCAATAATACTGTAAAATAAGACATTGCTTTCTTTGACAGCTCCCAAGTAACTGAGTGAACGGCAGACTTGAGCTATCACATGGGAGATGAATCCTGAAGCAAGTATCTTTTGACTCCTCAGTCATTTGTTTTTGCAAGTGCAAACAGCAGTCAGCCCACTCTCCTCAAACTGTCTGCTGGTTAGTTTATTCATAGGTGTTCAAAGCTGGTGATAAGTTCCAGAAAGTGACAAAAAAATAAAGCAGAAAAGGAAGTCTGGAAACATCTTGCCTTATCCCACCTTACTGTTTAGGCAAGGATTTGTGAAGATGATTCCAAACCAGGAGTCCATGCTCCTGAAAGACTCAAAAAAAACCCCAAAAAACCACCAAAAAGCATTTTAAGTGCTTTAAATACTTGTTTAAAATGCAAGAAAGAGTGATGACTTAGGAGAACCTTCCTTGCAAAATATACATGCAGTCACAGAGATCTTTCCCGCAAACAATACTGTTACAACAAAACACTTGCACTTGTAATTTCATTACACTCTTAGCAGCTCATTTTTTTCAACAGTATCTAGTTTAGTCGCCAGTGAATACACTGTTTAGAAGTTCTGTAAAATACAGAATTCCAGAACTTGTTTGAAACTATTCTAAAAGCTTTATCTCCTCACTTCCCCGCCATGGATTAAATCAAGAATATAATCATAGAATGGTCTGGGTTGGAAGGGACCTTAATGATCATCTATTTCCAACTCCCCTGCCATGGGCAGGGACACCTCCCACTAGACCAGGTTGCTCAAAGCCCCATTCAACCTGGTTTTGAACACATCCAGTGATGGAGCATCCACAACCTCCCTGAGCAACTTGTTAGAGTGACTCACCCTCCTTATAGTGAAAAACTTCTTCCTTACATCTAATCTAAATCTCCCCTTTTCCAGTTTGAAGCCACTACCCCTCTTCCAGTCACTACAAGCCCTTGTAAAACCTCCCGGATTTCTTGTAGGCCCCAAGCAGAAATACAATCACCTGACAAATGCTTCCTGGCTCCTCAAGGAACCACTGAGGTTTCCATGAAACTATTCAGAGAACAAAGTAAAAGTTAATTTGGTTTCAGCTTTTAAAGGTATTTACAGTCCATTGAGGGAAGGGGATATGAAAGGAAGGATGATACCAGGTGAGATGCATCCCGGGCTGCATCAAAAGAAGTGTGGCCAGCAGATTGAGAGAGGTAATTCTGCCCCTCTACTCTGCCCTGGTGAGACCTCACCTGCTGTGTCCAGCTTTGGAGCCCCCAACACAAGAAGGATGTGGACTTCTTGGAACATGTCCAGAGAAAAGCCACAAAAATGATTAGAGGTCTGGAACACCTCTCCTATGAAGACAGGTTGAGAGAACTGGGCTTATTCAGCCTCCAGAAGAGAAAGCTCCAGGGGGGACCTTATTGTGGCCTTCCAGTATCTGAATGGGGCCTACAAGGCGGCAGGAAAACAACTATTCACACGGGTTTATAGCGACAGGATGAGAGACACATGGCTTTAAGCTAGAAAAGGGTAAATCTGGATTGGATATTAGAAAAAAGTTCTTTAATATGAGAGTGATTGATCACTGGAACAGGTTGCCCAGAGAGGTGGTGGAGGCCCCATCCCTGGAGACATTCAAGGTCAGGCTCAATGGGGCTCTGAGCAACCTGACCTAGTTAGAGACATCCCTGCTTATTGTAGGAGGGTTGGACTAGATGACCTTTGGAGGTCCCTTCCAACCCAAACTATTCTATGATTCCGTGAGAAAACTCATTGCATTATTCACAGAAATCCTATGCCCCCCATCTTATGCTTGCACGTGAAAACACTTTTTCCATATTTTTGAAGTAATTGCCCACTTTTCCAGAAGCCTGGCAACGCATGCTGGCTGATGTCTGGAAACTACCTACTGCAAGCATATACACTCATCTCGCATGTGCAGCAGGTTCAACACATCAGGTGTACTATGCATGCAAAAATTTATGTCAGGGACTGTCCAAGATTTTAAGATTAAGATCTAAAAATCCTAAAACAGTCTGGTTTGTAATTTGCAACCTGAGCTGTGATGCAACCATAAAGCAGCTGTACTGTGTGAGAGCATCTTGCAACTTCAGGAAAATTCTGAGGGTGGGCTTACTTGTAGCTTACTGGAGCTGGAAAGAGCAGCTTTAGGAGGAACTAAAACCAAACTGCCATCCTAGGAGTGGAAGAAAACATTGGACAACTTTGCAGTAGGTGATCAAGACTTCACCTGCTAGTCTGGAAAATTTAAATCTCTATTTTGCCGTTGGACAACTGTTAAAAATGTTGAGAAGAAAAAAACATAAGTAGACTGATGAGATGTTTCACAGTGTTTTAAATATGCTTTGAAATTCTGTAACCTATTTTAAACGTTGCTTGTTTCTTTGTCCTCCAGCACTGGCAATAAAGAGTCTCAAAGGAGGTGCTCAGATATACCGGATTTACTCGCTTTGCCATGAATCTCTACAGCCAGAATTCTCGGCCTGCAGTAACGGCGGAACCCAGCCGTGCGCTAAGACGGTGCCGCCCTCAGACGCGCCGTGCGCTCACGGCAGGCCCGGCTTGGGCCTGCACCGCACCGGCGGTTTCCCAGCGGCCCGTTGCAGCTGCCCCGCGCTAACCCCCGGTGCCGAGGACTAGGCCCCGTCCCCGCCATTGCCGGGGGGTGGTGGAGCGCAGCGCAGCCCCACCGCTGCGGCCGGTACCGACACTGGTGCGCGCACCGCTGTCGCTGCCGCAGCTGTTCCTGTGCAGCAAAGCGGGTAATCGCCTCCAACAGGGGGAAAGCCGCTCCCCCCGCCCGCGCGCGGCCCCTCCCGGCATGCTCCGCGCGGGTGCACGGCTGCCCGTCGCCATGGCAACGCGTGGTGGCAACGTGCTCGGCCTAGGCTCAATCTCTCCCTTCCCGGCTCCCGCAGCGTTCCAGGGCCCACAAAACCAGGAGGACAAGCAATACTCCCCTAGCTAGACGACGCGACGCTGCCCCACCGTTCCATTACACATTTTGATGTTTTCAACCCAAAGCTGGGGCAGCGTTTTCCTTCAGGAAAGGCCACCACATCCCCGCCATTTTGGATGTGGAAGCAGTGGCCACAGGACACACACCTTTGTGTGCTGCCGCCGCCTCAGGAACCACCCAGGCCCAGCCAGGTGGAACTCAGAAACAATAGTTAAAATTGTTTTTTGTTGATTGGTTTCTTTGGACTTGGGGTTGTGGGCTTTTGTGTTTTCGTTTGAGGTTGGGGGATTTTGCATGGTCGTAAAGCAGATTTCCCTCCCATTCCTGTATCAGCACTCAGGCTTCATGAGGAACCTCTGACCCTGAGGCCAGGGCAGAGTGGGGGCTTCATACTCCACAAAGGCAGCATAGGCACAGAAACCCCACTGCTTTCCCGAGGGCAGAGGCAGGACTGGACGTGTGCTGCTGACATCAGAAATAAATCTGAACAGTCACCACAACCAAATCCGCCCCCTTCTTCAAAAGGCTAAACCCTTGAAATATTTTATGCAAATTCTTAACATGGCTTCATAATTGATCCAAAGTTTTTGTTGTTTTGTTTTTAAAGTTTAAGAAGACAAAACAAAGGACCACAGCAAAATACTCCCAGGTCTGGCTGTTACTGAGGTAGAATTTAAACTTGCTCAGGAACAGGCTGATTTTCCACCTTTTAAAAAAGATGTTATAGTCTAAAAAGACAACCATAAAGGAAGTGTATTTGCACAAGAAGGGTAGAATGACCTGCTACCTCTATCTTAAATGGGTGTAGGAGGTTCCATGACCCAAACATGCTTTATAAAAATAGTGAAGAGCCCACATGCTGAAAATCAAAGCTGTAGAGCAAACTGGAAAGCTGAAACAAACCACATTCCCCACTTCTCTTGGTTCTGCTTATAAAATGATATCTGACTATACAATCTTAAAAAAAAAAAAAAAAAAAAAANAAAAAAAAAAAAAAAAAAAAAAGGCAAGCAGAAGAAAATTAGGTTATAAAGGCAAATTGCAGGGTAACAAAAGGTGCCTGCTGTTGATCCTGAGGTTGAATTTGAACTTTGCTCTGATCCTTGGGCTGAAGGCTTTCTTCACAAGTGTAAATGGGCATCTTGGTTTTTTAAGGCTGGCACGTCTCATGGTCCACAGACATCAGCAACGTGTACAGCCTAACCACACCAAGCTGATGGATGTTTAGGATATTTTGTATCGCAGTAACCCAGTGTTTCGGATGCAGATGATGCAAGCCCTGGCAAGACATGGGAGGTCTGCAACATGCTATGGTCAAGAATCAGCACCATGACCTCATTCTTCTCCAGCTCTCAGACACAAGGGAAGCTGAGATTGGACTAGCAGCCAATTAACCACTGATTCAGTCTGAATGTCAATGTTCTTCCCTTTATGAGCTCACTCATTGTTTGAATTACTTAAGGAAGCTGCACAAATGCTTTCATTCCAGACTTTGACAAGCAACTCATTACTGGAGCTGGCTAACTTGAAAGAAATGGTAACTTTCTGCTTGAGCCATGGAAAAAAAAGATCAAGAAGGTAACGCAGCAGAGTAATAACAATTTGGAAGGCAATTGCTACCACTTCAAGCAAGACTAAGAACTGCTGCATGGCAGCACAACTGCTAGGATCTCTTGAACTGCAAATACACACTGGAAAGGCACATACAAGCCACAAAACCACTGGCATAGCCCTTTCATACTAAACAAATAGCTGAGTGAAAAAAAACCCCTCTATAAAGCAAATTTCTCCATGCCAGACAGTATAAAAAAGCATCAGGAGGTGATTCCTATGATCATGCAAGCTCTGGCATATGGGAAATCGCAGGCCAAGGCTCAGCATGGAAGACACAAGCCAAGACACTGCAAAGGTTTTCAAAAAGACGGTACCACCATATTGTGACTGAAGCATTTCTTTGCCTGTATATCAATTTCCCATAGTATCGCTTTGGCTTCTCTGCCATTAACCTTTGAGACCTTTAAACGCTGGCAATTGCCTTGTCTTTTCTAATGCCACTGAAACCCATTACTTCCTCTACAAGTCAGATATGAGGAAATGGTTCTTTATAGTGGGTGACATCAGCAGCATCTGGCATTTTACAAAATCTGGAAGAAGACCAGCCCTGCCCCAAGGAGTTCACAGCCTAGTTCAGACAGAGCCAGCATGTTTCAGATACAATCTATGAGGCCATGGAAGCATGAGATCACTTCCTCCTTGTGATCTTCAGCTTTACATACTTATCAATTACTTCTATTTAAAAGGTTTCTTTGGGGGGAAAAAAAAAAAATAATTTAAAAATATTAAAAAAAAGCTCGTAATGATTTTATCAGTTTTGGTATCTGGCTTTGAGACCAACTATGTATGTTCAGTTAATTAAACATTCACAGTTCTCTTTTTCCTCAAGTACAGGAGGAAGAACCTGGCAAACAACCAGGGAGGACAAGATGACTGACAACAGCTTACAGACAAACTAGAAACTGCTCAACCAAACTGTACAATCCACAGAAGATGGGCCACGACTATCAGATTAAAGACGATAAGCCTACAATCAAAAGCCATCATTTCTATTGGCATATCTTGTTTGTATTTAAAGAAAATAAGGAAAAACCCAGTGCTCACATATTTGTGTAGTATCTGAAAGCAAAAGATTCCTCAGATTTCTTCACATAGTTTCTGTTAACTAAAAACCTGGAATTACCTAATTACTACTTCCACATATAGGATTTGCCCAGACACCAAACTTTGGGATTTGTCCTGGAATTTTACACATGGTTTTGCTCTTTTATCCTTCACTAATAAAAAAGAAGGATTATGGCAAATATTAAACTAGGCTGGTCACCCAACTTGTTCCAACTTTCCACTTCTCAAATGCAAGTTCGAAAATGTCAATCTGAACTAACAGATGATCATCAAGCAAATCAGTTGCAGCAAGAGCCAAATTTGAGGGTCTGCACCTACCAGTACCAACTCCAGGAGGAGATCCTCAAACAGCTCATCTGAATTCTTCTAGTCACCAGAAGAAGCTCCAGGACAAGTCCAGCATACCTAATTCCTGCAGGCTAATCATCAGGATTTCCTAAACGGCACCAGGAAAACAGCTTTAATTCAAAAGCAAGAAGTGGTCAAGATGCTGGAAAGCTACTCGACGCATTTGTGACATATTCAGTGCTGTGACTGGAAATGGAAACAAAAATGTGGCTGGGTCAGCTTCATACAACCCGTGTAGGATAAGTCCCCGACCATCCCAACAGTTGTTACAGCCTGTATTGAACGTGGCGGTGCAGCAGTTACACTGCTTATGTTAACAGAACAGACTCGGTCAGAGTTAGCTCTGGCCTGCCTACACAAAACAAAGTCATGTGTACAGTCTCTAGTACTCAGCATATCCTAGACATATGTTTGGCCCTTCTAGACTTTTTTTTTTAATTTATTTTTAAAAACTAAGCATCTGGAAAACTTTACTGAGTAGTTTATGCAAAATGGTCCGTCCCATGCCAGAAATCTCCCATTTACAACAGAGAGATAAGGTTAAACAAACAATAAAAAAAAAAAAATACAGATACCCATATTGCCCTTAAAACACTCATGTCAGATGCATATATTAAAAATTATATACTCTTGTCTGTGCTTAAAACCTTGTTAGGAAATCAGGTGCTTTTAACAGGCAAAACATCTAAGCTGGCAGTGGAACCAGAACCAAACTCCCTTCAACAGTTCTCAAGAAACTAAAGCTGAGCTGCGTGCTCAAAATCAGCTCACAGTACTCACCACTTGTTCAGCCACACTGCCAACAGGCACATTTAGGTCAGCCTCAAAAAGATCAAACCATCCCAGCCTGACCTACAGTGGAAGACGAAGCCATTGCTAACCATTACAGCTATTTTCAGCTAGATCCTCTGGACTAATACTGAAAATGCTGTTGACTGTATGTCATCGCTGCTATTTCAGATGGCATGAGGAATCCATCACCACAACAGAGGAATTTTGTGGTCCTTCTCCTTTGTTCATAGGAAACTGGAAGCCCTTACATAGACAAATCATCATTTCCCAAAGCACTTATAGATGCCTAACTGCATAATAAAGCTAACCAATCTAAAGGATAGCCATTGTTCTCGCCCATCCCAGGTCCGCCAGCATCTATGGTTGATCCTCCCCCATGAGTTAGTTTAGGGAGCTGACCTAGCTAACCCAGCAGAAGGCTAGTCCTGCCAAAAAACCCCTGAATATTTTATGCCAAAATAAGTGCCCTGAGTGCCCGTTTAGGTCAGAGGAGACCCCATCTCAGAGCAAAGTAGAAGGCAGTAGCCCACAGGCAATGCAGGTATGGAGAAGGGGGGCCCTCCTGCTCTGGGGGGCCACATGTTATATGTAAGAACTGTTCTTTTATTATGAAACTGCATTGTAATACGGCCACACACCAGAAAAATGACTGACAAAGTCACCAACCTGACAGCAAGTTCATGAGACCACTGGAATTTTCAAAGAGCTTTTAAAAGGCTTAGTATATTCTGTTTTAATGGCATCTGGGTTCAGATCTATCAGCCCTGGTTTTATCTATAAAGGGCAAGTTTTGCAAAAGCAAGCATAGTTTCTCATATCCAATAGACCATCAATATTTGCACAAAGTAAGGACACATAGCTGGAATAAACATGGATATAAGTAGCAAGTGCATATTCCAAAAATGTGTTTAAAAATAGTGCTGTTCTAACAGAGACAGCACGTACCCATTTTCATCAGTAGTACCAAGGTTCTGTTGAAAACCATCATCAGCAATAACTGAGTTTCCCAAGTGATATGGTGTATTAGACATCAGATACCAACCACTCTAGTGAAAAATAACATGCAGAAGATAGGCAGAACCCTGCATTTCTCCACCCATTGCTGCAGTATTTCCTCAAAACACAAATGACACAGTCAGGAAGAATGGCTTCACATGAACAACATTCTACTGTGTAGAATACAATTCCACTGATACTAAAATGTATCAGAAAATAACACTGATATTGTGAAATATTAATTTAGAAGAGACGGAGAAATATTTTGACAAAAGTCAGAACTTCCTGTTACTGCATTCCTACATGAAGTGTTTCTTTCTATCCCTTCTGAAAAGCTGCATTAGGTAGAGCAATCTTTAAAACATTTAAGCAGTCAAATTTGAAACAAAACAGTCTGATCCTGCTGGAATTAAGTACTTATTTCATCTGATCTAAATATACTGGGTTTAGGACATTCTTCCATGTGAAATTTGACTACTTTGGAGCTCTGTTTCATATTACAAAACAATTTCCTTAGAATCCAAAAACCTCCACAAAATACAGCTTCTGTCTACTAATCAACCATATATAAGCCTCAAGTTTGGCAAAACAAGTTTCAACGTATGTCCTTACAGGAATATCCAGTATCCTATATTTCCCCATGTGAAACTTGAGCATCTTAACACATTAGTTTCAAATGAAAACTTTCATTCAGTCTGAGCAGGATTTGAACTTGAGGTGTTTTTGCCTTGTTCTGCATCTCAATCCCTGTTTTGTTAATTTAGCTTGTGAACGCAATACTTGACTGATTTGCATGTGTTTATAAATATGTATGTACAACTTGGAGTAGGAAAGCAGCAACACCATTACATCAGCCTCAACACCTGCACCATGTTGACTGAAGCAGAGAAGACAGCCTATTGTTTCTCTTTCTTACTAGCATCTAACTTCCCAGCCTTACAAACTCTTTACATCTCTGCTAGTAACAGAAATCATGCTGACTCTATGTGACTTGTAATTTCCACTGTGGATGGAGAGGCAGGTCTTAAAGAAAGGAAAAAAATCAAACAACAAAACAACCCAAAAAAACCCAAACCAACAATGAAGATACCTAACAAATATTCTTACAATTTTTATAATGACATTTGCCCCAAGTGCTCATTTGTGTGGAAAATGTTTAAACCGTTCCACTTAAAAAGAGTCTACAGTCCTAAGGGAGCTTTTAGAGTTATATACAAAACATCTTCATGCAGATTGTGGGCATTAAGCACTTCATGCATGCAAAAAGAAAAAAAAAGAGCTTGAAGAAAGGTTTCAAAATGAAAGAAGGAATATTTTAAGTCTGAGACAGAGATCTTGTCCATCACACTCACAGAGAAAACAACTGAAAAGAAACTAAGAGGAAACAGCTGATGAACTACAGAACATATTATTTCCAAAGACTTAGTCAGCATCTAATGCAAATGACAGTCACAATAATTTTCTTCTAATCTAAAATGTAAACCTTAAAAAACACCTCATTTTGCACCACAGAAGTTTATGACTCTTTATGCTAAACTGTGCATTTAAGCAGAACAGACAGTAAGGATACAAGATAACCAATGCTGGGGGAGATGCTCACCATGGGGAAAAAAATAATTCAGACAGAAACCAAGACCAAGATTGCTAGCCATGACAGCAGTGGGTAACAGCACAGACTTCTAATAGCAACAGCAAGGACAAAATCTGTTTTTAAAATGGATCTAGAGCCATTTATGAAAAGGTTAAACAGTCACCTGCAGCAGTAGGAAGAGATGGGACTCAAAGATCCCAAATGCATCTGTTTTCCAATTTCCGGCCCCTACCAGAAGGCAGCTGTGGGAATGGTGTTAGCTGGGGAAGCATCTGAATACCTGGAAGACGGACTACAAAGAAGCAAGCGTTAAGACAAAGCCCCGCAGGGCAGCAGGACTGCTTTGTAAATGTTTATTTTTAATTTCAAATCTTGATTCTGAAGTGATAAAGACAAGCCTTGAGCAAAGGAACCAGAATGCAATGTTGTCTAGAGCATGATTTCATCCATCCAACCTTGTGAGTTGCTTATCAGCTTAGAAGGACACTGTGAAGCTTAGCAGCCCAGGCTTGCAGCTGGAAGAATGTGGAGCTAGCAGGGATTTTCAGGTCAGGCTGGGAGCTAGTACAAGGTTGCAGATTAAGCAACTTGAGTGAGGGGAATCTCAGGAGCAGATAATCTGCTCCTGGAAATAAGATCTGGAGTGCCTAAACAAGCATTTCTGTAGAAAGGGACAGCCAGCCCTTACTTTGTTCCTACTTTGATGTTCAAGGGATAGCCTTCTGTAAGTGAACAAATCATACTAAGAAAACATCTGTGTCATTAATTTCTAACACATACTAAAATACCCTGGAAAAACAAGTTCTGATTGCTGCATGGCAAAAATACCAAGACTGTTTGAAAGATATGCTGTGGTTTTGCCTTAAAGCTTATCAACACTCAGAGCCCATTAAAAGCTGGCATATTCTCACTGCTAGCAGACATATCGAATAGCAATATGAAAAGAAGGGTCTAACTAGTGGACAGGTTCTTGAAACCTGGACACAACATTCAGGCATTTGTCATCTCTGTGACCTTATGTCTGACTCTGTGGTCAAGAATATGGATTATGTGCAAGTCTTTCCACTGTCTCTTATTGGAGCCCAGATCCTTAACAGCATCATTTAATATTAATTATCTATTACCAGGATGTAGACAGGAAAGTCCTATGACATTCTTACTGCCTCTCACAAAGATGAGCTCCTAACATCAGCTGTTTTAAATGGAAATTTTATGATGGATAGTGTCTCACAAAACAAGGTAGACATACCACTGGGAATGTCCCCTTGCCTCTGTTGTATTGGATGCATCACTCTTATAACAGTGAGGGCTATTCATTAACAAGCTCTTAGCTGAAAAAAATAAAATGTCCATTAAAAAGTAGCACCAACTTTTTGAAAGTACAATAAACTAAGACACAGCCAAACTTTAAGAGGCAGAAAAGGATTTTAGCTAGAAATTTCAGCCTGAATGTCTACTTTAAGTGTATCTTATACTTGTAGAGAGCTGCCACAAAAATCCAGGTAGATTCTGAGCATATGGAAAGAAGAAGAAAAAGTAAAGAAAATGATGACCTTTCAGGAATACCATGGGTGAAGCAAAGCAGCCTTTTCAGAAGAGAACCTCTCATCTTGGGAGTTAAATTTTCTGCCGCTTTTTATTACCAGCTAAAAGGATGCACACAAAACTGTATGGGTGAAAGTGATTTAAAATGTGTTTCTAATTATGCTTGAATAAGGAGTTGCTTGTGGAGTTATTCACACAAACTATTTCCGTTTGTTAAAGCTATTATCCTGATTCTCTGACTACGCCCCCTGCACCTCCTTAAAAAGAAAAAAACAAACACCCAAAAAGACAGAGAACAATTTAAATGTTTTGATGTGACAAATGCCAGGTTCCAAAACACATACATGTGCTTGAACAATGCACTTAAAACTCTCATCCCAGTACCTAACCTCTTCAAATAAACCTCCTGAGCTCATTTAAATGCAAGCACTTTAAATGTACAAACACGGAAAGAATTTTCTAGCTCTCGTAAGAAGATAACGAATCACAAAGTTAACTTTTTGCTTTCAACACAACTGTAGTGGGTCTGTCTGNTCAGCCATTGCTTCAGTGATTTTGCTTTCAGCCTCACCCTGTCCCAATCCTGGTGTGTTCTGCTCCAGAACACAGAGATCAGAAAGGCTTTGCTTCAGATTCAGAAAGAAGATAAAAAAGTATGGGTGATTAGAAGTGTACTCTATCCTGCCTGAAAGGATGGGAGGGAGGGCTGATGGTGATGGGGGGGAGCAAAAGAGCACACATGGTAAAATGAGAAAGGGGAAATGCTCTTCCAGAATGAGATGGAAGATGAAGAAAGGGAGAGGGAAGGGGGGAAAGAGAGAGATCTAAAGAGTTATAAAGAAGAAAGGAGACAAACTGGCAGTTTTAAATTCCTGAGAGAAAAAACATCTACAGCTTTAGGGAAATGGATGTATTTTTTTTTAATTTAAGCTAGAAGACAAAAAAAAAAAATATATTTAAAGGAGAAACTGAGAGAAAGACACCTATCCTGATGGCATTGGCAGTAGATGCTGACACCATCCATTATTTAAAGGAGAAGATGTCTGGAAAATACTTTTCCTCCAAATTAAAACTGGACAAGTCTATGATCAGGGGAGCTCCATAAGCGAACAACATCAGCACAATGGTCCCCTTGGCTACCCAGACCAAAGAGACAAAACTAACAAGGTCTTTACTTGACCACAGGACATGAAGGGACGGCCCTTTTGGGGATGATGCATGAAAACCACAGCAGAAGCCCTAGGCTGGCCCACACCACTGAACAGGCTGAGCATCCTGGACACATTTTCCAAGCATCTATCTGGATACAAACCTGTGATGTCCTCCTGAAGGGTGGCAAGACTGGAAGCAGGGTGGAGTCCACAGCCTACAAACACTGCTCAGCACTTCCAATTGCAGGACAATCTGGTGCAAAGAGGAAGGCTTTCTACCCAGGTTACTGCAAAAGTCAGACTACCTTCCAGTCAGCAGCACCCTCACTTCATCCCCACAACTGGCTATCCAAAACTGATTCCCAATAACTCTTCTTTGGGTTGTTTGGGTTTTTTTCTGTCACTCGGGGGTTTTATTGGGGGATGGGGTGGGGGGGAATTTCTTTCATTCTTTCTGGGTTCACTCTCCATTCTCAGGATTTAATTAAGGTTCCAAGTGAAGAAAGAAGGGGAACAAGCTCTTTGTCAGCAATTAGCTCAACATCCTGTTAATATCCACCCATAATCTCTCCCAGTCTAGGCATGTATCACCTGAGAACTCTTCATTAAGAAGCTCAAGACAGTTTATGACACCCCAGGTAGATTAATTTTCCAGTGCTTGCCTCTATAGGTTACCAATCTCCATTTCTTGTTATACATTTAGTTACACAGGCAACAAATAACATCTCCTGTGAATGCATAACCAGGTATTATACTTTACCTCCATGATCCCTATCCTCATAGCAGGGCCTGTACCCACCACATGAGGAATATAAGCTCAGTTAGAAATGAGAAGCCCTGTTTACCCATGCATTAGGGCATCCTTTACCTTACATATTTAAAGCACAATATATTTGATACATATTTAAAGCACAATACAATTGAGTACAAGGAACTAGAACAAAGGGAAATTTTGGGGTTTGCTTTTTTTTTTTCCTTCCAGTTCTTTTGCTTGTTAACAAATTGGGTTAGTTTCACAGTCTATGGGTGTCAGTACCCGGAAAAGAAAGAAAAGATCAGCAAGTTATAGTCACAGCTTTTCACGAGTTCTCAAAGTTCCTTAAAACCCCATAAAACAAGTATCGCTTACATCCCCATCATCTAGCACAGTGATCCATATTGAACACGTGCCACAACAGCATATGCATACCACTTCCCTGACAGCACTGCTCAGTCAAGTCAAGCTGACATGTGAGAATATGGTATCCCACATTTCCATTTTTTCCCTTTTCCCAGCCTTAGTGATGACAGGTAGCAGGTCTGTAACCCAGCTTTGTCTTGAACATCCCCCAGGCAAACATTACTGACTCCTGCCTTGCAGATGTCTTGGAGGACTTCACTAGCCACTGTGGTAAGACAGTTCTGGCCATTCTGGTAGCCACAGTGACTTGGAGGTAGGCGGGCAATTCCCAATTTTGTCTTCTGCTTTCCCAACATCTTTGGAAAATAGAGATTAACATCAAACCACTAGAGAGAGGTGACCTAAATGCTAAAAAAAAATACATCTTTGCTGCTGACAAGACTATTCATTTCAAAACAGACATGCTTTGTCTATCTTACCAACAGTTTTCTCCATTTATATACATATTCCCCAAGACAGACACAGGGGTTCTCATCACCAGACAATGGCTGAATGACAGAAGGTTAAGAATAATAATTCTTTTTTTTTTGCTTGTTGATATTTTTTAAACAAAAATCAATTCTGTTTATACATCATTTATGGAGGTTGTTTTTAACTCAGTTGTTCTGCACATAACTACAAGGATAGGGAAAGTAATGGCTCTGCTGCAAAAAAAGGAATAGAACCTCCCAAAGGATGATTTATTCCACACTCCTCAAATTCCAAAGTGAGGTCTCTCTTGCAAACTACAGTTAATAATCTGGATTTTTTTTGCTGCATTATCATCTCACTGACAGAATTTACTGGTGAGAAACGTAGGAGAATATTTTACTCTGTGTATATTTTGCATCTCTTTTTGCATCTTACTTCTACTCGAGCACATAGTTTAGAGCCCAAGGCTTCACAGCATTTACAATCCTTTATTTTCTGTGCCCAGCACAACAGGTACCCAATTGCAATACAAATAAATAATTACAGCAAGAATAGATCAGCATTTTCTCTTCAGCTGCACACCAGGCATGCAAACACCGGTGAACTCTCTGTGCTTGCAGAGCCAAGACTTGAATTTCTGGTCATGGACAGGTCATTGTCAAAGAAAGGGAGAGTTGTGTTGAGTTGTCATAGAGAGGAAGGGTCAAGTCCAAGACCTTCCCAGCAGAGGTCAGGCTAAACCAAAATTTCACCATCATTATGGATCCTAAGAAATTATCTCCTTGGGCCTTTCTCACTGTTTCCCCTCAGAATCAACCATCAAGTATTTTTACAATGTGACAGATACCTATGAGTTACTGTGAGAAGTTACTTAGAGCAGCAAAGGCTGTTGGCTAAAATACTCTTGAAAAAGATTGAGACAAAGCTATCTGACACCAAATACTTGAAGACCTCAGTATTATCACTGGGCAAAATTAATTCAATGAAGTAGAAATGAAAATCCGTTGTAGCAACATCAAAAAAACATTGTACTTCATCTCCAAGAATATTTCAACTGAATTTTTCTCAGAGACACAAAGCATAGTAAATGCTTATTAAAAAAAAAATGTATTCACATGAGTATTCACGATGACAGTATCCACAGGGAAATCATGAAGGGTCTTAAGAGTTTGGGAGTCACCTGTCCACAGAACCAAAACAAAAGCATCACGTATGTGATTTAACCTGTAGCACAAAAGACAAAAGAAAGACAGAAAACACTTAAAGCCAGGCTAAGGAAGACAGAATAAAGTGAGCCTGAATAATGTCTTCATATGCATGACAAAGAATCTATATAGGCACCCATAGCTTTCACTTAAAATTGTATAAACACTAACAAAGCAGATGCATACATTGTTCAATACCACAGTACACTACTGCATTGAAATAAACTAAATGGTACAGAACAAAAAAAGCACAGAAAAGTTTAAAAAGTGTAGGATCAAAAACAACTGTGTATTTGTGAGATATATACACACGCATATATGCAAACATGCATTATCTGTTGAATAAACTTTTATTCTACAGACAATATAAGTCTGGAGCAGGTGAGAAAGGCTTCAGCACAGGTAGGATGTTCAGTACCATTTCTTACAACAGCTAATACTAGAATATTGCAGACAAAGCTAATTACACCCTGAACATTATTTAGATGCAAGGGTTTGACACATGATCCAACACTAAGTATGGCAAGCTGCAATACTGCAGTTCACAGGAGAAGACATCAGAGCTGTCACACAGCCAATACCTTAGGCATGTAAGAAGTGAAGCACCTTAAGTTTGACTTAGAGCTGGTGTGCAGGGGGTTGTTTGATTTATGCTTAAAATGCATAAATTTACAATCCAGGGCACTTTTCTTGTTGTGGCACAGACATCTAGCACTCTAGGTTATAGAATCATAGAACGTTTTAGGCTGGAAGGGACCTCCAGAGGTCATCTAGTCCAACCTCCTTACACAAGCAGGGACATCTCTACCTAGGTCAGGTTGCTCAGAGCCCCATCAAGCCTGACCTTGAATGACTCCAGGGATGGGGCCTTCACCACCTCTCTGGGCAGCCCATTCCAGTGATCAATCACCCTTGCGTCAAAGAACTTTTTTCTAATATCCAGCCCAAATCTATCCTTTCCTAGTTTAAAACCATTACTCCTTCTCCCGTCATTACAAACCCTTTTGAATAGACCTTCCCCCGCCTTCCTGTAGGCCCTCTTCAGATACTGGAAAGCCACTATAAGGTCCCCCTGGAGCCTTCTCTTCTCCAGGCTGAACAGCCCCAACTCTCTCGGCCTGTCTTCATATGAGAGATGCTCCATTCCCCTGATCATTTTGGTGGCCCTCCTCTGGACACGACTGGTATCATCTTGGTATCATCAACTTGCTGAGGGTACACTCAATACCACTGTCTCTGGTCTCCTCTCATTGCTGCCTACCAGAGAACTCCAAGTCTTGCAAAGGCAACTTTGAATCCCCTTTGGGTTTCCTCTCCTTGCCCTGCTCTGTGGTCTCAGGGTTTGATTACAACTGTCTCCCTGAAGCTCCACATCATGCAGAAGTCTTATCCAGTAATATACCTTCAAAACTCTTCTTCCAGTAGTCATCCTGTGTAGGACTTGTGCACTGTCCTCTAAAGGCACCCTCAAGATTGCCTTCCAGTCTCTGCATTCAGGACAGTTTTCCTCCAGGAAGATCAGGGGCTTAAAGAGCTGCCCCTCCATTCCTTTTGCTCCATGTTAAGGAGACACATGCAATCTAAATGTTCTCAATGACTATATTTAAAGCGCAAATAGATCTGGCTTGCAACCTACCTGTACTGATATTTACACTTTGATGGAGGGTTGCTTTCAAGTCTTGGCTGCACATAAAGTCGAAAAGTAAACTACCCACTTCAAGGGAAACGGATAACGCAATACGAAGTTCCAAAATCACTGCTGCATTATTACAGGGCACACAAATAGTTTTATCCACACAAACCATGCACAAACCTTTCAGCTCTGAGTAAGAAAGAAAGATATGGTAATGTAAAAGATACTGCAGGGATGCCAGAAATGGTTGTTTTCTAAACAGAACTCACACTGTTTGCAGCTTCTTTAGCGTGTCACTCCTGCAAAGACTGCATGTGAAATCCTAGAAAAGTAACTTACAAACTGTTATATTTATTAATCCAGCAACAGTTTCAATCAAGGAAACAAAATACAAAATGCACTGTGGAATCATTAGCATATTCTACTGCTACCCTTTAAACACCTCTCCTGCAAAGCAGGAACCAATTACAGTGATTGCAAAAGCTGAAGCAGTCTCCCTCGTGATCTGAAAACCATCTACTAGAACTTGGGTTAGTCAAAAGGGAGACACAATTCATGGCACGAAAACAAGACAGACACCACCACTGCTCCTCCAGACACTGCCCATTCATCTGGGCATCCAGCAGACAATTTTGCTTCTGTCTGCTATGCCAGCCACTCTTGTTCCAACTCCTGGCTAGTGACTAATCACCCTTCAGTGCAGCAATTCATCCAGGGCAAACCCTGGAAACAGAAAGACACTGGAAATCTTATGCTTTGCTTTCTAAGTGCTTTCCTCCGCTGGTGAAAGTGAAAGTAGTAAAAACACATGGTATCATAAGATAGGATTTCTGACTGCTGAAAGATATCTAAGACCTTGTGGTAGATAGAAGGAAAAAAACAAAAAACCAACAAACAACAACCATTATACATCTTAATATTAACTCTTTAGTTGCCACTGAATACTTATCACATCATATATGTAGTTCAATGAAAGTTTCTTTGATGGAAGAGAAACACTTTTCAAAACCAAACCTTCAACAAGTACATTGTACAAGCAACACCCTGTTCTGCGACGCTGTGTGCCGATACCCCAGCTCAGCCCTGGCCCCACTTTGCCAACAACAGAGCTGCCTCCGTATATTCTGCTCTCCAAGCCAGAATTCACTGCAGTGCTGCTATCACCACTTTGGTATCTTCCTCCATGCTGTTTTTGACGGCTCTTGTTAAATGCAAGTCAAAATGTAAGCTTGGTTTAGACAGGGAAATTACCTCACTGTACAAAGGCAATCACCAAGCCTGCCTCAGTAAATTCAATTTATAATAATAATAAAATAATGAGAACCATTCTCATGGGCATATGTGAAATCTGGCACTAGCTATGAGATGCAGCCCTGGCTAACTCTAGCACAGGTCTACCTCAGGAGGCAAAATACACAGATTTGAGAAGGTTTTTTTACCCTTTGCGTTGTTTATTCTTGGTAATGTCACTACACACTTTCTTGGGTTATTTCCTCAACTGGGCACAAAAAGGCATGAATAAAATGAAAACGATACCAAAGTACTATGTAATCAACAAAAGAAATGGCCCAGATTAACAAAACACACTTCTAGGTAAGATCACTAATGACAAAAATGCATAGTCCTTGAGTTAAGGCTGCAGTGTATTTTAGCGTGGGCTTCAAGCTTTTGCTTAAGGCCAGTGTGATTTGCATGTACAGAATTTACTTGAATTTAAAAAACATTGTGCATAAATATTCAAGAACCCTTGAGAAGAATGGCTTGTATTCAGGAAGAAGAGGTTGACTATAATCACCTGAGATCCCTTCCAATCTGAATTCTCCTATGATCTTGAACCTCCAGGTGTTCAGTTGGATGCCCATTTGCGCAGGCTACTGGGATGACTGCAGGCAGAGTCTTGAATCCAAGACCTGCACACTCCTATTGAAAACACGTATCAGTTCTCAGGCTAAACTTCTGACACACATCATGTCACAGCCAACAGCAATCAGTATCGGGTCTCAAATTTGCAAACTGTCCTGTGACACGTACCAGCCCCGGGATGTGTTAGCAACAGCAGTTCAGTTACCCAAAAGTGCAGAATCTGGGCCTTAATGCTATCAACTTATATAT
Organism: Brachypteracias leptosomus; assembly: GCA_013401335.1. Lineage (NCBI taxonomy): Eukaryota > Metazoa > Chordata > Aves > Coraciiformes > Brachypteraciidae > Brachypteracias > Brachypteracias leptosomus. Next base: position 62,990 of record VYZX01004351.1, read on the forward strand.
GTTTGGAAGAGGATATTTATAATGAAAACTCAAGAGTCAAATCTACAAAGAGTTCTTGTTATCTTTCCTGATGCATCTTCAGATTTTGCCGATGATGCTATGGGTTCTGTGCATGTTTGGGATTCTCTCCTTTGTTTTGCCAGCAGGACCAGGGAAGTCCCAGGACTGAGACTGGTGGAGAGGGAGTGTTCCCAAGGACTGTACAATAGAGCAGTGTTTCCTAAAGTAGGTTATATGAAGGACGAGCAGAGAGGCACAAGAGGGAGGGGTGACTGTGAAAAAATATGGATGATGTCATCCTTGAGATGAGCAGATCTTTGAAAAATATATGTCAGCAATTTATTCTCCTAATGGGAGCTACGCTTCCAAAAGCTGGGGACAACACAGACCTAGCCCAGTGTTTCCTTGTTTAACTGAATCCTTTTAACCAACTAGTTGGGGAAATGTGGACAACCTGGTTATAAATGACCACGTGCTTAGCCTTTGTCTTGAGTCTATGCCCAGATGACCCATTTTGCACATTTCAACCAAGAATAAAGTGACCTCATTTTCAAAAGTGCTGAGCACCAGCTGTTCCTATTGTGTTCACAAGCCACACCATAGGTTCCTGTTTTCAAATTCTTGACCTCAAAAGAATTTTGAGGCAGCAGGGTGATTATATGTTCTTCCACTTGCCATATGCCTATTTATTTTAGCTCAAATAGAACAGTCTGACTAAACTACTTTAAAATCCTGAACACTTTGAATTCGAACAAGGACTCTTATCACTGGAACATAACTGCAATATAAGTGAGCCACATGATTTTAAAAAAAAAAAAAATTGTGCAGAAGAATAACTAGATTGAAGGCCAGAGTATTTTAACCTTAACTCTTAGTTTCTTTTTTCTTTCCCTTCTCTTTAATGAATGGCCTAAGAAAGGGGGAAGAGTAGCTTCCCAGATAATTTAACATCTGAGTTTATATTTCTGGGATGAAGTTTCTTTCCTATCTACTATAGAAAGTTGGGTCAACAAATTCACGATCTTTTCACTACAGTTGTCAGCTAGTGACTTTTACACAACAAACACGCATTTGCCTCTAAATAGGTTTAAACTGTTACTTCGACATACCACTGTCATCTCTGAAGTCAAAATATCACATTGCTCGTGCAAAAAAACCACAAGTGCCTTATCTCTCCTCCAAACTCTAAGGCTTCAGATCAGCAAAACCAACCTTACCCACAAATAACCAAATGAGCCATGCCAATGATCACTGAACAGCACTTGGTTTTGATCTTTAAATTAAGCTGGGTTTTGCATAAAAACGTAGCAAGAAAAACTCAAAATATATCCAACTTGCTACGACTTCTTGTGGAATCCTCGCTGAGAAGATTCTCTGATTTGCATTAAACTTGGCCTGAATACACTATACAGATCCCAGTAAAATACCCTGACTAGGTGTGAGGGAAGTTCCACCACCTTTGGGTGCAAATAAATGTATCCATATAGAGACAACACATATATACATGCCACCTAGCAATAAAAAAACCCAAACATAAATATTCTCTTTCTAATTGAACTATTTTAATATTCACAGTTAGTAATCTGAAGATCAAGTGCTTGTGTCCCAGAATCCAACAGGTCCTGAAACCTTGCTTACGTTGATTACTCAGAGCTGGTTTGATTCTCCCGTAAAGGCAAATTTGGTCTTGCTTCCCAAAACCTTCAAAGCATCATGCTTCAGGCTCTGCCTACATGATACTATAGCACAAAGCACAGTTGTAGGAAAGGACCTTTCCTGAAAGTAGGGTCATGAGTTGCAAGCAGGGCGCCCAGAAGAGATGAGGGGGGAAATAATGGCAGGAGGGTCTCCAGGGGAAAGGCCAGAAGCAAAAATGTCTTGCTGCTGCACAGATGGACTCTCATCTGAGAGAACCAGAGGTAAAGCACATGTGCTGGTAGCTCAGAATCAGTGGCTTAATCTGAATTTCTAAAATTCTCCTCCTACTTGCTGACATTTTACAGGTCAAACTTCCTACAAACATCACAGGAAACTATCTGAAAGCAGTTGGCAAAGTGCACAGGAAGAGGTAAAAGCTTTATTTTGGAAATAATTCAGAGGAGAGCCATTCACTGTCAGGACACCAATGGTCTCGAGATATCTGAAGGTGTTTTAGAGGATACTTTAAGATATCAATAAAGGAAATAAATAAAAATGGAGTCTGTTTCTCTTAGTGACAAAATCTTTGAAATAGAGCTTGTTTTTTCAGTGTGAGGAAGGTTGGTCAGTGACATTTTGAAAAAAAAAAATAAATTACTATAAATACTGCAAAAACACAGCTTATAAATCCCTTGACACATCAGTACTTTCAGCTTCAGGGTTCCTGAGCTATTTCTCCACTCTGACTTGTCTGGTTGCTCCTTTAAGTACCACAACTCAGTTCCCTCCAGGCAGACTCAACTCCCCTTTGTAAAACTGATGCTAAGCTATTTCTCTCAAGAGCCCGGGGCATGATCAAAATATCTAAAATGTCCTATTAGACCTGAGGTCCACTTGACTAATGCCTGGAGAGTCAGGGCAAGAAGGGTAGTAAAAAAAAATCACAACATGGAAGCTGGTGAAGTACTGCTAAACATGGAAGGTGACATTTAGAAGCTATGAACCAGTAGTTAAATACCACCAAGTTACTGGGTTCCTGGTCTCTTTAGCTACAAAGAGGTACCTGCTTCTTTGGCTTCACCTGTTCCAATATGTATTAAAATTTAGAAATTCTGACACTGAACTTTCTACTTATTCCCAACTGTAACGTGGGGAGTGAAAGGGAAGAGTGAGAAGGAAGGGAAAAAGAGTTAACCTTTGAAGCAGAGGAACTTCAGGAGCGCTGGATTTGAAATAAAGAAACCACTTAAAAGCATGTGCTCTTACCGTTAAGACCATAAAAACCACAGTTCCACTTGTTCCGTACTGCTGATGCTTTGAGAACCACTAGAAAGCACATCCCACCTTTGACCTTCAAAGAGAGACTGCAATATTTGAGGTGATCCACAGAGCATTTCCTAATGTCATATGAAGAGCTGGCTGGTCTTGTTTGATGAACTATCCTAAGAAAAGTTATAAATCCAGCATTAATTTGTTCCCTGATGTTATTCCTCCACGTAAACTACCAGCTGTAATCACAATGGAGACATCACTGCAAAGAAGAGATGATACCGTCTTCTATAAATATGGAAGTGAGGACAAACAACAAAAGATTCCAGTTTTTGTTGTTCACATGCTAAAAGATCTCTGCCATTTTAAACTATATGGCAAATATGAACTTCCTAACTAAATGCAAGCTACAAAAGCAGGTTGTGCATTTTGCTCTTCACAGAAGAAAGCCAATACAATGAAGCCACATGTACCAAGGAAGATCTGAGCATAACTGATTTCTAGATCTCTGAAAAGAAGCCATATCTCAATATATTCTCACTGTCACTCTAAGCTGGTTTCAGGCAGCTTTTACAACACAGCAGGAGCCATGAGACATCCAACAAATTAGCTTACACTATTCCCATTCATTCACTAATGCTTGGTCAGACAGACTTGGTGGCAGGCCATCAGCTCCTTGCACAAGGGGTCTCAGAGTCCCACCACCCTGCCCCTGACCACAGGAGCAGCAACCCCGCTGTCATCAGAGCCCTTTGTGGCTGTGAAAGAGGTGACAGGAGGAGGATGTAGGATTTACGTTTATATAATATAAATATTTCTATACAAAAGACTTCAAAAAAAGGTGAAGTTGAGATGCGAATGCAAAAGAGATGGTTTAAATGCAACTATGAACATCTGCTCTTTGCAATTAAACTCATTAGACTTTGGCCTTTTCCTTCTGACTACATTATTTTTGTGTCTTCAAAGATAAAAGTAGTCAGGCCAAAAAAAATACCCCAAACGCTCACACATAAAAACCCAGCTGCTTAGCATATTTCATTATCACGCTGACTTCAAAAATACCAAGCAATTTAAACCTGCAAGCCACTTGGCTTTAGCTAGAGATAAGTGTCTGAGATAAGAGAGGTATAATTGTTCAATGCAATACTGTAGCATGTTTTATATAAACATTTGCTAACACTGCACTTCATACATTCCATTTCAGAGTTGTGAAATGCTGCTGAATGTTCCAACTGTATTTGAGGCCTGTTCCTTTAGTATTTACACATAGAGGGCTCCCCTTGATGCTGAATTAAATAAATTATCCTACCCCCAAAGCAGAAAGGGGCAGTTACGCTTTGCATAGCCTACAGGTTCCTAGCAGGTACCCATCTTATTCCTCTCCAGCGCTGAAGAGGCAGGGAAAAAAATCCTAGATGAATGTTAGTGAAGATCTCTGAAACTGGGATTAACAAAACAAACCTTTTGCCCTTAATAAAATGCTTTGAGTTTAACCATAATTTTTCTATAATCTAAGTAAATTAAATACTCTGAAGTAAGGGCCCCTATATATTTCTAGTAGACATGTTTGTAGACTTGGGGGGTGGGGTCTGGTTTCCATGGTGGAACATGTGTGACACTGGATGTGTGGCAATGGATGTAAAGGCCTTGCTTTTGCTCTCATGCTACAATAAACTAGCAACAACTCAGTTAAAAATCAATAGAATTGCACTGGTATACAAAGAAGAATCTGACCTCACAGTCTCTCAGGTCATTTTCAATAATCCTACAATTAGAGAAGCCAAATTAATCATTTAACATTTGACCTTTGCTGTTGCTTCTAGATTAGCCAATATAGATTAAAAGCACATACCTTCTTCAAGGGTTCACAAAGTAAAGGTTTTGGATTCTGTAAGGGACATTTGATATGTTCTTATCATGCACTAGAATTTAGAATGCTAAGTTTTTTAACATGTAATAGTAACTTCAGACTCTAAAATCATCTACATTGGAGTCACTCTGATTAAGCACCCACTAGACAGCTAGGTTAGATTAGATTATGGACTTGAGTGAACAAAAATCAATCTCCTGTGAGAAACTCAGTGCTACCACAGTGACTAACAGCATTTCTGCAGATGAAACAAGAAGTGACAAATTTAGAGACTGCCAAGAGTGAATTCTTAAACTTTTTTAAACTAAAGTTTGTTGTAAAATGTCATCACTTTTCTATCATTTTTACTGTTTTGCATCTTATGTTTCCTACCATTTGCATTGTTTTTTCAATGTTTATATTTTAGTCTTGCTAGGAAACACATCTGCAATATCAATTACCATTACTAACAACATGCACATCTAAACTAAACACCTGTGGATGTACGCAAAGCATAAATAAAATACACTCACATTGGTATACAATATAGTCTCCTCAGATAGAACATAGGAAATGAATGTGTTCTGATGCTAAATTACATTGAATATAAAAACTTCAGCAGAAAGATGATTAAAGAAAACAGTCTTGAAAAGAACCTAAGCATAAGGTAAAATGATGTATAACCTATATAAGTATATTATGACACTCAGCACGTGCAGCAAAGTTTTTTTGCACACCCCCAGCAAAAAGACGACTCCGATGAGTGCCACTGAATGTGCACACACCATTCCTTGGGCGGACTGGACCATGTCTGGCACACAAACAGAGCATCACTGAAAAGCCACCAGTCATCTCCATCCCCAATTACACAATACACCTGAAAACTATTTCAGAAAACATATTTCTGTGATACTGGTCTATGAATTAATGGGGCTTGGGGGTGTAAGTTTGATGGATGCTTTGGCAGCTCTGCAAAGAGATGATGGCAACCAGACAGATTTTCAGCTCTACACTCCACCACCACTTTGAAAGGCAGCCCATTTGCCAAGCACATGGATGGGGCCAGTTCAGGCCCAGAAGCACATACAGATATGCGGATTTTGAAACCTGCACAGCCCAATTTATCAGCATTCAGAGATGCTGAATGTTTGGTTTAACTGGTGAAAACCAGTGTTTTACTGAGACACTCAATGTGTCACAAGCTCAGGAAGCCATACTGAAAAGCTATAGCCTTTAGCTATTAGCTGAACAATTACCTCTCAACCAAGACTAATCTTGTGAGCAAGCCAACACCTCCAAAATAAGGAAAGGGGATACCTTGGAGACACAAAATGTTAGGATCCACTTCTGCAGCATTTTCTCAGGAGAACTCTGTCTTGAAACAGCAGTTCTGACTTATTAATAAGTGGAAGACTTGGAAACGACTAATGTCTTGGCACCAGATCCTGCTTGCAATGTGAATCAAGAGTTGATAGTTTTGGAATATCAAGAGTTGATATAACAAGAAACTCCTGCTTAATGCAAGCCTTTCATCTAGGCATGTGTCACCTTCAGATGAGACAGCTCACGCTGCCCAGAATTCAGAGGGGAAGAAAATGGAGGAACTAAGGGAATAAAACTAAGTAAGAAAAAAAAAAAAAGTGGAATTACAGAAATAATTAACAAATGCTTCTTTCATTACTTCAGAAAAGAATGTGTGATTACCTGAATACTATTAATATCCCAGTTATAGGAATCTGGAATTTGTGTGTGTTGTTTGCAGAGAGGAGATTGATGTTGCCTCTTGACCTAACAGCTCATCTGCTGCTCTACCACCACCAAAAATACCATGAGCCTCAAAACCTTCTTCATATGTGTGTATTCTTCTTTAGCGAGAAATGCTGTAAAACAGGATAGGATGAGATCTAATAAAAACTTAGTACTGATAATGGACACAACTCAGGCTGCCACAGGACAGCTCCTCGTATACAAGGTGAGCAGTTGTCACTCCCCTAATACTCCCACAGGTACCACAGAGTATATCTGCAAGAGGAACCTGTTGAGGATTGCTAAACAAACCGTACTGCCTGAACCAGCTGGAGGTGGCAGAACCACCACATGCATTTGCTCTTTTCTTCCACTTCCCTGGCCACCTCTTTGTGGTCATAGCTGGACACAGCAGAATGGATAAGACAGACCTGGTTCTTAACTGGCACAGTCACTCTTAGATCCTCACTTGTGTTAAAAGGAGGAAAATTTTCCACACTCCTTTCAGTTCTTGCTGGAAAACCATTGTTCAAAACTGTCATTGCATGGCAACATATTCCAGAGCAGTTTTTACTTTTTTTTTTTTCTCCTTGCTGGTCCCCCATAACAAAACAGCCCCCTCAACGATCACATTCAGATCTGAAAAGCTGGATTTGAAGCCAATTCACTACTAGAGATAACACACCACTTCCCGAGGGTGGCTGCACCACCAGACAATTTTGCCACATCTCTAGTATTGACAAAGCTTCATTTGACACCAATCCATCAGTAAAATCCAACACCAACATAATTTTGTATGCTTTCTCATTGCTCGAAATACACTATCCTATTCAACTGCCCCATTAATTACTATGACACAGGCAGGTAACGTTTTTTTCCTCAACTTTAACTCACTTTTTTGTGATTTAACTCTATATGCAAGCATACAGTGAAACACTTCATCTTAATGCATTTCTTGAAGATGTGAGAAAGGGAACAGTGTTAGGATAAAAAGGGACAACCATAAAAAGCTGAGTGCCCTGTGCTGCTGTGTGCCTATGGCTCTGTCTGGAACGGTGGGATGAAAACTTTATGAGACTGTCATCTGGAGGGAGAAAAAAGTTGTATCAGTTATCACTCTGAAATGAGCTCAGAGACACACAAGTGAAGGAGTGATGGTCCTGATTTTAATCCAAACTGAAACCTTAGGGTAAGCTGGAGAAGCGTACTTCTTGCAGCCAGAACACGAGCCTGCTCTGGCAGAACAGCAGCTCTGCCCACGGCTCCTCTTTTTGTTCGCCACCATCACTGGCTGTTTCTGGTAAGCCTGCCCCAGTTTCTCTAGCTGTCCAATCTACGGCCCTTATTCAAAGACCAACTTCAATTAAAAGAGAGCATTACTAAGCAGTTACAGCTATGTCATCCTTAGCTTTTCCAATTCCCTGGTGTAGGCAAAGAATATGTGCAAGAGAGACAGGTACGTCCATCGCCCAGGGAAGCAGCACTGCTGGGAGTTAACGTTTCCTACCTGAACAGTCAACCAAAAATTTGTGCACTTTTCCCACTAAAGGACAGAATTGGATTGCTGGGGACTTAACATGCATTCTCATATATAACCATTAGCACATGCACAGAGTGCAGGCTTGCAACATAGAAAATTTAATAAACTTACATAAAGTATGCTGTGCTGCACAAGGCAATATGGCAGACCACGTACCTGAGGAAAAGTTACTGCATGTGGCTCCAAAATAAACAATACCATACATAGCTACTTCACCCTCTTGTGAAAAGAAGTAGTTAAGAACATGGGTTTTAAAACTAGGTTTCCAAAAGATGCCTTAATTTTACACTCATGGTTACTGAAGAGTATTTCTGCAATTAAAGTAATTATACGGATTGAACCTAAGATTGACTCAAAGCAAAACTCCTCATGACTTTAGGAAAAAAAAAAACCAAACAAAACCCACAAACCTGCAAAGTGTTTCATTTAGAGATGGCTTTATCTCTTTCCAGAGAGATTCTAAAAAGTTGTTCAGAAACAGACTTCGTGAGAGCTGACTGGCAAAAAATGCAGAAAAGCATTTTTTGCTTCTGTGTTCTGCAAAAATATCCTAACCAGATCCATTCTTATGCAGACATCCTATGTAAATACAATTTCAAGATTTCACTCCTGAAATTCAATGCCTATGGAAGGACACTTGTCCCATATAGAAGACCAAATGATTTTCACTGAGCCCTGGTCTCACAGTACTTCCATACAATGATCCTATTGACTAGGTGTATATATACACACCACTCCCCATAATTTCCCTAAGATATTTCATAATTTCCATTGGAAACCAATATAACATGTACAACTGTAAAGTATTTGTTTCTGAAGAGCAAGAAAGTAACTACACCCATCCACAATGGAAACAGAGACTAAAGAGACTTAGGAACATAATACGAACCCCTAAATATTCCCCAAAGATGGATTTCCTTTGTTCCTAATTTTGGACTGACTAGTGCAAAGGGAGGGAGTCAGTGTGGACTAACAGCAGCAAGCCATCCTGCTCCCACCTGTGATCCATCTCTGCGCCAGTAAACCTGCCCTGAAATTAACACCAGAGGCTGAGGCACCACTTGGGCCTTGGGTGAACTCTCCATGGCCCGCAGTATCTGCCCCCATCTCTCAAAAGAGATGTGCTGCAGACATGCCCAATTTACATGCAGGGGTTGCAGCTGTTTCAAACTTAACTTTAAAGCCAATAAACCTTTTCTTCTGAAGGTTTTGTTCCCTCCACTCACCCAGCCAGGCATGCAGCATGTACACCTAAAAGCACACAAATCTTAAGAAAACCTTGTAAAAAATATTTCCGTTTCACCCTGCTTAAAAAAATATTTAGATTAAGGCTTATGTGTAGTAAAACAAGGTCACTGTATGATCCAAGAATGTAAATTCTCAGGAGAGCAGAATTTAGAACACCCTATGAAAATAAAGAAGGGTACTTTGCTCTAAAACGCAGTGAAAATTTAAGAGGCTAAGTTAAATACCACAATGAAATTCAGTACATCATCTTTACCGGTTTATAAGATAAACATTCCAATTTATGACATTTCAAATGTTATCACATATGGTCAGAAGTTCATCTTCTGAAAATAGGTCACAGGTCATCAACAGGAAATTCATAGGAAATTATGGAGGAAATTAAAAGAACACAAATGGGCAAGAAAACTAGTTTATATAATCTAGGTTCTCCCAGCACAGCTTCCTGTGTTATGATGAACTCAGCTTTCATACTGAACTTCGGTTTTTCCAGGCCACATTAAGTAAGTATTTCTGAATTGTCGATTATACACTTCAGGCCTCAAAATCTTGAGGTCAAATTCACTACAAAGGGCCATTCTTTTTTTTTTTTTTCTTTAAACAATGCAGCTGGGAAAGAAAATAGTAGCTGGAAAAGGTGTTCTGAGATCACTGAATGCAGATTTCTACTCGCTATCAGCACCTCAAGAACGGGTGCATGAGATGCTCCACAGACATACAATACCACACTGAGAACAGTACTCAAACTCAAGAAGAGATTCTCTCATTGCTTCAGTCCAGCATCCCAGCCAAACGTCAGCTGTGTGCTCCACCGTGTTTGGGAAGATGACAATTACTCTCTAGGAGTCTGTTCTACTCTAATGTTAGACATACTTGTCAAAATACAACCCCTGGTCAAAAAGGCATAAGGAAGGGCCACGGTTTATCTAGGCTATCTGGGCAACTTCTGTCAAGAAAAACTGCGAAAGAGAAGCCGTTACTGCTTAATCATTTCAGTTGAAAGCTAAAGCATGCCATGTACTACCTGGTCACCAATACCTCTAATGGATTACAGAGAAACAGCAGTTAGGTGAAACTTTACAAGACAGATACAAAATTAAAAACTTGCTACTATATGCCTCTGCTGTCTCTCTTCTTGCTACTTCCATTAAATAAAAAAGACCTAGTATATATACAACCAAATTCTCATTCATTCTTTTTCACAATGCCCAAAATCCATAGGCCATCCCTACCCTCAAGAATCACACGTCCACATAGAAGTCCACAAATTAAAAGCAATTCCTCAAATAAATTGTTCATTCTTTCTCTTTTGTCTTCTGCTTTCGTATCCATCAGATCCAATGAAACCATCAAGATGTTTTTTCAACACCATAATGGAAATTTCTAATAAATTATGCATTTGTGGCTATCTCCTGCAGAAAGCATTTCCCAACGGAGTAATAAGAACCACTCCTATACTTTAAAAATTAAAGGAATCACGTTATCTACAATTTGATAAAAAACAGAACTCTTTGGGTTCTGAGGATTTGGTTGACAAGGTAAAGGTGATAACAGTACCGAATACACAATCACTTCACATCACCTATTATAAAATAGGCTTTCTTTTTCAGTTTGCAGGAAAGCGAGATGCAAAATTCTTATAAACACTGTGGAGTCCAAAGGTTGATCTGAACACAGGATTTCACTTGAGGAACGAGGACTGCATACACCTATTTCTGGATGTTCAGGCTTACCCACTGTTACCAATTCAGGGCCTAGGTTGAGATAGGATCTTTTCTGTGACTGGCAACATTGCACTACAAAATAACAGAGATGGTTCTACTGAACAGATGACAATCTAAGTGTAGGGAACTGCAGAAACAGCTGAAGTGCCCAGGAAAACAAAGGCAACCACTGACACAACTGGGAACACCTCCCCCACCTCCTGACTTTCAAACCCAGTGATTTTAATCTCTCTTTGGAGGAAGGAAAAGGAAACTTGCTATCATTTTTATAATTACTTCAAGACTGTTGAAAACCAAGTTTTCTTGTTTCGGTTACTTTTTGAAGACTGCTTAAGAGCTGCCAATAGAGCCCAGGGCTCTGTCTAAATTAGACTGCTCTACCCACTCCACCATGCCCAAATATGCTTCCTGTAAAGCCGTATCTTCCTTCTTTTCTTTCCCCTCTCCTCCACGGTCTATTTGAGCAATGACTCTATGCCATCCAAGAGTGAGAAACATAAGCATATCCAAGAGCGAGACACAGCATCAGTAGAGTAGCCAACTCAATAAATGTGCTGAAAAAGTAAGTCAGTAGCTATAAATAACTTTCACACCCACCTCATAGATACTTAGGAGCAACAAATGCTGGTCTAGGAGAGTTCTTCAGTTTCAATATTCAAGCATTTTCCCCAGGACTACCGTGGTTGCCGTTGGCCTTGATACCAAAAATTATTGCAAGGACAAGTACAGAAGCACATAGTTCCTTCCTGACACTTTTAGAGAAGCTTTTAAACTGCTTTTCTGCTTATTGTCCTCATATTTAACCTGCCTATAAAAAAGACCTATAACTGAAAGTGTTCTGTCTAAGTTCAGGCATTCTGGTCTCAGTTTCAACAACGACTACTCCTTTTCCTTTTTCTGGTGAAAATTATATCCAATGGTTAGGCAAAACTGCAAGAAGTATTCATCAGATCATTCTCATAAAGGGGAACCCATATTTTCTGGCTCAGATTACATCTACTCGATATCATCAGATATCCAGTTTTGATAATTTAATAGTAGCTTTAACATTTAAAATAATGTAATGTATTGTGTTCTTCAAGGACAAAACCCCACAGTTAATATTCTATTACTTAGCAATTTTCACACAAGTTCAAAAATCGTCAGCTAATTTAGATCATACCTTTAATAGTGTCTGGCCTCTTCCAACCAGGTAAAAGCATGCTCTAGAGAAGCCAAGAGCAACTGTATCAGAAAATCTTTTTCAGCACTCCTTTATGTGAATCACAGCCCAGAGTTTAGGTGATAGGATATTGATTCAGTGATATCTCTGTTAAAACAAAGATATTCTACAAACTGCTATAGGTTATGAAGATGAGTCATGCTAAAGAAGCTCCCCAGAACACTGAAAAGAAACCCCCAATTTCTGGAGAACTTCTACAATGTGCTTAGCAAAATATCATCTTCCTAGCCTTCATACCCAATTGTACTTACACCTCTTTAACCTGTGCAAAGAATGTTACAAAGATGGTAGTTTACCCTGGGATGAACTCTCCTGTGTGCAAATGAAGGCCTATTGTTGCTCACAACTGAGGAGGTCACTGGGGCAAACTAAGGTGATCTGCAAAATCCTCACATTTCAGCCTCCTCCAACAAGTGATGCATTTTGCAAAGATGTGGCTGCTATTCAATTCCAAAATGGCAAGACATTCAACACCTTCCAGGTCTATCAAATGTTACCAATGAAGACCGTGTGTAACACCTCTGAAAAACTGGGAGCTATTTGTGATGAATCAGTACTGTATTTGTTCCAAACCTGTGCCTACTCTTGAAAGAGGAGCTTCCTGTATCTTCAGTCGGCTATTGTGATATCTAGTGTGCACATAACAAACTACTTCAATCACAGGCCTCCTAGAAAACACACCTAGAAATGTATTCAGATTCAGATGGACACCTCTGTGCAAATGTTAATGAGACAACACCCTTTGGTGATCTGACCCTGGAGCACTTCTGTGCACCTCGACTGGTCGAAGAAAACCAGCAGAGAGAACACAGGGACTTTGAATGCCAGCAGCCACAGAGGCTGAGGAGAAAAAAATAACCTGAAACTTAGCCCCACAGGGATGAGCACTTTGAACTGACACAGAAACATGAGCAGATCTAGGTAAGATAGCCACTCACAGACTTCTGTTTCTTTCTTATATTCACTCCCCTTCGATTTTACTTCTAATGCCATGAACAAAAAAAGCCACTCTGGATCCCCTTGCTCACAGCCAAGAAGAACAACAGGTATTCAGAAGCAGTTTGGCCAGCTGAACACAAAAGTAGTGCACAGGACACTGGCCACAGCTTGGTCTAAAAGTGAAGTCATGGATATGCATAAAATATCTTGGTACCTGGTGAGAAACGATCAGGTATTGAAACAGTAGTGCAACACAAAGGCATTGGCAAAGTGCTGTATTTGAGTGAAAATCAGGGCTCTACAAAAGGAGGAATGAGAAAATTGTTGTATTCTCTTAGGGAAGAAACCAGGGAGAAAACCAAAATGAGTTAGAAACTGTGCAAGAATGACTGGTCCATGAATTTGACCAAGTTTGTGGTATGAAGACAGAGCACACTTAGATCCTCTCCCAAGATTAGGATGTAGTGAGATCCTGTTTTTCCGTCAAGGTAAGTGGATGCTGCAGAGGACAGAGGTCCAAAGGGGAAGAAGGCACAGCGAGCCCAGGAGCAACTTCCCAAGCACCAGAGCAAACAGAGCCCCTGAAGTATAACTGAATGGAGTGACCCACCTGGGGTTCACTTGGTCAATACAGCCTAAAGCACAGGAGACAGAGCAGGAGCCAGAAGGCAAAGCTAGACCAGTGTTTATGTTTAGCCCATATCCAGGGCTAAACCACAGCAGTTGCTCTGTCACCCAATGATCCCTCCCCAGCCAAGGAGTGACATCAGGAAAAGGAGAGGATACCCATGGGTTGAAATAAAGATGGATTTAATGAAACAGCCAGACTAATACCAATACCAGTATAAAGTAAACAAAGTTACACTCAGCCTAGCAAATGTATTGTGGTCACAATAAATGGGAAGACAGTCCTCAGGAGCAGGAAGGGGCCCAAGTATGAAAACTTTCACCCCAGTCCTCAGCAAACTTCCCCTTTATACCAAGGACAATGTTTATGGTATGGGATATACCTGCAGCCAACTTGGGTCAGCTGTCCTGGCTGACTTCGAACTGCTAGTGGCCTGCAGGTCATGGCTGGCCTAAAGATTCTGTCTCAGCAAAACCAGGACACCCTGCTAGCCACTGATACCTACATGCTCTCAGTTTTCACTGTCCCATTAATGGATCTGGTCTAAGATAGCCTAAAACTACTCACAATTCAGGGAGGCAAAGAGATCATGTTACTGTTAAGCAGATGAATTGGAAGGTGTTTCTTTATAACACACTGAGAGAAGAAGGTGATGCAATGCTGATTATTTCATTAAATATTAATTACAATACAGCTACTTTCAAGCTAGAACATATTCCTTTAGATAACTGAATTAAGGGACTGGAGAACTGAACGAGCTTCGAGGCTTTGTGTAGATCTGCCATTTCTCAATTACATTAAACCAAGTTCTTCATATCACGCATGGTTATCTTCAAGTGTTAATTTTTATTACAGTTAGAGGTTCAAGATAAAAAAAAAGAAAAAAGAAAAAAAAAAAATAATACTTGGGACTCTCAAATTTGCTCAAATGACTCCCAAGATCTTTATTACTGTTCAAGGAAGCTGAAGAGGCAGTCCTAGACCTTCCATGAAACATCCTTGAAACAGATGAGGATATCTTTCCCTCTCACAAATTTAAATTTCTATCCCGATACCATCAGTTGGATTGCGGTGTTACATACTTCTCTCCTTTCCCTTCTGCTTCAACTTGGTAATCAAACTCCAGTACCAGTAGGGCAACACCGAGACTCAGTTTTACGCTTCAACTCTGGAGCACTGAAACCTTTGCAAGGAAATTTTATAGCAATAAAGCAACTGCAAAAAGCAATAAAGTAATTGCAAAGTTTTCAGAAGGTAATCTTCAAATAAGCATGCTCTGGAATTAGTTTTTGCCATTGTAGAAAGCTTTTCAGGCACTCGTTCACGCTGGGTGTGCTAGACTGTTACTCTACGCCACCCTATCTCAAACCAATGCATTAACTCCAACACCAAGATCTTCAATTAAATCAGCTCAAGAAAGGCTGTAGAAAAAATTATTCCTTTCCAGAGCACTACTCAGTTCTGGTAATATTTAATGGCTGAGTCAACCACAGGGTGCAGTTCCCCTCTTTGCTAAAACAAAATCCAGGATTTGCCTTTGTTATTTAGGAAGGAAAAAAAGAAAAAAGGCAAGAAGCTTCCAGCATTTCAAAAGCTATACATATTATTTCATGGAACTGTTTGGAGCCCTTCTGAGTTTCATTAAGTTTTATTCTGCTTGGCAGTTTCATACTATTTCTTTATTTTCCCTTCAATTAAGCAGCAATCTATCAAAAATTTCAAGTGTATTCCCCCTTTTCAGTAACGTGTATGAATTTTATTGGATTCAAACTTTTCAACATCTCTTTTCACGCAAGGTCAAAGCTCTACATTGTTGTAGTTTTCTTTTTCAGTGTTTTTTCTCCAAGTCAGTCCTCCCCCGGGAAATTAATATTCCACATGAACAATGAACTCCTTGCATGGCCTTTGAACCTAGTGGTTGCTAGGAGGCCTAAAGAAACCCTGGAGTACAGCCGATTTAATAGCATGTATCAAGAGATTATTCAGCAGTAAAAATGTGTAATTTTCTAAATTCCCTGGTTTTTTCCTCCTTACTTCCATCTTCCTTCATCTGTCAAACAATCCTTAAATTTCAGATGATTTACATCTGCATCCATTTTCTATAATTATGGGCAGTTTGCTTCCCAAGTATCGAAAATGTGACTGCCAGCCACCAATGCTGCTTCTAATCAAGCAAGTATCAAACCCATCCTTACTCAGTTTTACTGAAAAGGCTGCTTAAAATCAGGTATGCTTCACCACTCCAGCATGAGGTTTGCACTTCCACTATAAACATAGTCCTCCTTAGAGACTGTATTTTCCCTAAAAAAACACCACGGCATTGACTGCAACACCATTACTCAATATTTCTCTGTGCTGAAATAAATATATATATGATTCTCCATGCCCCATTCAGGCATACTCAAATATTAACATTCCAATCTTTTTAGCAGAAGACTCTTTGACTGTCTACTTTTTCACATTTCCCTAAGCAGAGTAATTGAGGCAAAACCCCAAGGTTTCTTTCCCACCCTCAACTCCCATCCCAAACAATACAGCATTTAATTAAAAGAGAACCACAACAATGCTAATGGTGATGAGGTTAAATGGTTGGACAAACAGAATGCAGCCCTCTGAAAAGCCCGTGTGTTTCAGGACACTTTCTTCCCCATAACATTCTGGGTGACAAAGAACATATTTATACTCCCGATCCCCACAACTTTTACGCCAGAGGACTTCCTATAGATTTCCTGTAAGGAAGGAGAGTTTCCTTCAAATAGTGAGAAGTGTTTAGATACAGTAGCCATTCCTCCCAAAACTAATATTTGGAAAGGCAGTGAACAATGATCCTTTAAAAATAAATGAATATGGAAACTATTCATCAAGAGAGAACAATTCCATTTCCAGCTAAAAGCCTACTAAGTTGTTGTTGGTTTGTTGGGGGCTTTTTTTAAGAAAAAAAAAAACCAATAAACATTTGCTGATTTTAATTTTCAGCATATTCTCCCTCCAACAACTTTAGCAAATTCCTCAAACTAAACACGACATTTGTCCTCCTTCTTCAGTTGTTGCAACTAAAATCAATGAGCTGACTATTCTTAAAAACTGTATTTTGGGCATCTGGAGGTTACTTTAAAAGATTTATAGCTGGTTACAAATCTATGCCTCCCACCAAGGACACAGGTATCTGCCAAAAAATGCAGGGTGACACATCTGATGCTGCAGATCGCTGGTGTTTGACCGTCTGGTTGGATTGCACCAATCTTGCCAAGATAAAGCTTTTGCAGAGCCAGACTGCTTCCCTGAAGAATTAAAATCAAGCAAAAAAACCCACACCGCTTGGCACAAAATGCTCACACGAGCTCCTTCTCTTTTAAATACAGGCTTCCACACTGAAAGAAAGGCCTTGAAGTACTGACTTCAACAGAACTGACACAGTTTATCTTACAGTGGCAATATCAGGACGTTCAGGCAGAACAACAAAAAATCTTCTCAGTATGGACAGCTTTGAGTTTCCAGCTGCTTTCAGGTCCTGCAGCACCAACGAACAAAACCACCCCTCCACCACCACCATTCTCTTCTTCAGCTGTTCAAGCATAAATTATCCTTGTCAGTTCCTCTCAATATGCAACTTCTCAGGAAAGAGAAAAATCAGACCCATTATTGCCAAAATGGCACAATACTCTTACACAGGCAGATTTTTCAATAAAATGAATATTATTTCCCTTGTGCTCTGGCATTAAAGAAAGAATAGTCACAAGACATTTTTAAAGCATGAGAAACCAATTCTGACTAAAGAGATATGTTTGTTAGGGCCAAAGACAGGAAAGCGAGCATATAACTGACAACCACAATCTTCGGCTCAACCTTTGCAGCAGAAATGAGGGGGGGTACACATGGGGCACAGGGCTGGAAACGTTTTCAGTAATGCATAATAAATACCTTCATTTTCTCTCTCTCCCTCTTTTTCTCCTTTAAAGGAATCTGACTTCTCAACCTAAATTGAGCCTCAGAGGGAAAACGTGCCTTCATGACAAACTGGAATTTGCCATCATAGTAATGAAATGTTATGTCCGATCATCACAATAAGCAGGCAGCAGAACAACAAAGGAGGTTTCCAGGATTTTCTGCCCCCGGCCTCCTTCCCATCAGCATTTTCCCAAGTCTTCTTTCGGGTGTTTATGAAATGTCTGAATTCCAAGGCCATTAAAATGCATTTTGGGATAGATCAGCTTCCATTAACAGTACAGAGGCTTTCCGAAATTACACCAGCACTCTGTCGGAGGCCAAGCCTCTCCTTGATGCCTGCCTTCCCCTGCGCTGTTTTTTGTTTTGTTTGCGCTCTCCCCTTCCCAAGCACAAACATGCTGGTGCAGTGTTCATTATTTCCCCACGGCCTCCCCTGAAAGCAATCGACAAGCGAATATACATGCACGTGTGTGTTCCCCCACATCCACCGCTCTGGTCTCCTTCTCCACCTCAAATAACAAATGCAGATATGTTTACAGTCATTTTCACCAAAGCCTGCTTGGCCACTGCAGAAACATGCACCTGAAACCTATCGAGCCCGTATCAAGGCAAGAGCATTCGCAGTCACAGGTGACCTTTTTCCTTTCCAAAATGGAAAACCACGAAAGCGTGATGAGTTAACCAGAGTTAACTGCATCTCAAGGTGAATGTGTGGGGCAGCAGGAAATACCCAGCACATGCTTTTACGCACAAAAGGAGCAAAGTGCTCCATGCTCTGCGTACCCAGTCATTTTTATCTGCCCTTCCACCACGGAGAGACGCGACCGTTCCTCTCATACATTCATTTCACCCGACTAATAGATTTTAAGCACCATATTGCGAGGGCCCCGCCGTGAATCTTGCAGAGGTACAAAATGGTGGATGTATGCTATTTTTTTTCCCTTTTTTTTTTGCATTATTCGTAACAACCTAGGCTCCGGGTCGCAGGCTCCCCTCCGTAGCCACTGAAACAGCCTCCCCGGCCAGACACACACCCCGCACCGGCCTCGCAAGACAGCTCCCTCGCACACGCAAATTATGTTACAAACCTGATGTCATGTAGCCCCGTGATGCCTGGGAAATAAACGCTGGTGGGAAGTGTTTGTGCAGCCGGTAGTCCTTCTCGCTGCGGGACCTCATGCGGTCTGAGGCCCGGTCGGAGAAGTCGGAGCTAGGCCAGGCCCGCCGCAAGGTCGTGCTCCGCGTCTTCTTCATCCTGGGGCTGCCGGAGCCTAATCCTGCCGCCGCAGCATGGGTGAGGGCTGGCGGCTCGCCGGACGTGCGCTGCCAGGCATCAGCCGAGCGCCGGGGCCGCCGGGGCACAACCTGCACCCATCGCGCCGCCACCTCTTCTAGGCAGCCAGCCGCAGGTCCCTTCCTTTTTTTTTT
>VYZX01004351.1:82745-184224 GCA_013401335.1 Brachypteracias leptosomus
CTCGCCAAGGCCGACCCCAACCACCTGTCCCCGGGGCTGGACCGCCGCCGGCTCCGCACTAGGGGCGGACGGCGTGAGGGGTGAGGCCACCGAGGAGATCCGTGGCCGCACCGCCCGCCTGCCTGGCCCGCCCGCCGCCCTCCCTCTGCCCCGCCGCGCCGAGAGCAGCTGCTGCCGGAGCGCCAGGCGCCGCGCCGCCACCCGGGCTCATGCTAGTCCCGGCGCGGCCTGCGGGTCTCGCCGTGCTCCGCGCTCTCCCGTGCGGCGCCGGCCGCGGCTCGGGCCAGCTCGCAGGCACCCGCGTACAAAGCCCCGTGCGCCGCGCTCCGCCTCCTTTCCGTCCGTCCTTCCTTCCCCGGCGGTGGCTGCTGCGAGGGGACGCTGGAGCCGGTCCGGGAGCCAAGCGCGGTCCGCAGCGCCAGGCACCCCGCACCGCAGCGCCGGGCTCCGGGCGCCGCCTGCGGCAGCCAATGGGGAACGGGCAGGGGCGGGAGGACAGGGCGGCCATGGCAGCCCGGCACGGTACGGCCCGCCGGGCCTCGCTTCCCGGCGCCTTCGGGGCGAACGGGCACAGTGGAGGGAAGCGGGCCAGGAGGGAGCCGTGTTTCCGGGACACACCTGCGCGGAGCTGGCGAAATTCAACCACGCATCCCTCCTCAGCTACACCTTCTTCCCCCTCAGGGAGCCTCCGCTCTCCCCAGGAGGGCCTGGTCAGCCACAGCACCACGTTAAAAACATGGCACCCCACGAGGATGTCGAGGCTGCCCGGCCTACCCGCCTCGCCGGGGGAAGGAGGTCGGTTGCCCACCCTCTCGCCCCAGTGTCCTGTGTGTCTGCGCCCAGGGCGCCATCTTGAACCGGGACAGGCTGCCAGGGAAGCAGGGCTTTAGAACTACAGTTAAACAAGACTGCACGAAGGGCCTTGGTTCCTCCTCTGCAAAACAGCTTTGAGCACGCTTGACATCAGGCGATGCCAGCATTACCAGTGGAGACACTGCAGTGCAGGGATTTGAAAATGTTGCCAGCAAATTTTTTGCAGATAACACCAAGCTGTGTGGTGTGGTCAACACACTGGAGGGAAGGGATGTCATGCAGAGGGACCTTGATAGGCTTGAGAGGGTGGCCCATGTCAATCTCATGAAGTTCAACAAGGCCAAGTGCAAGGTCCTGCACCTGGGTTGGGGCAATCCAAAGCACAAATACAGGTTGAACAATGAGTGGATTGAGAGTAGCCCTGTGAAAAAGGACTTGGGGGTGCTCATTGATTACAAGTTCAACATGAGCCAGCAATGTGCCAGTGCAGCCCAGAAAGCCAACCCTATCCTGGGCTGCATCAAAAGAACTGTGGGCAGCAGGTTGAGGGAGGTGATTCTGACCCTCTGCTCTCATGAGACCCCACCTAAAGTGTTGCATCCAGCTCTGGAGCCCCCAGTACAAGAGGGACATGGACCTGTTAGAGAGGGTCCAGAGGAGGGCTCCAAAGATGTTCAGAGGGTTGGAACACCTCTCCTATGAAGACAGGCTGAGAGAATTGGGCTTGTTCGGCCTGCAGAAGAGAAGGCTCCGGGGAGACCTTATTGCAGCCTTCTAGTATCTGAAGTGGGTTTACAAGAAGGCAGGGAAGGGACTTTTTACAAAGGCCTGCAGTGATAGGACAAGGGGTAACGGGTTCAAACTGGAAGAGAGTAGATTTAGATTGGAAACTAGAAGGAAATTCTACACTCTGAAGGTGGTGAGACATGGGAACAGGTTGCCAGGGGGGCTGTGAATGTTCCATCTCTGGAGGTGTTCAAGACCAGGTTGGATGGAGCCTTGTGCAGCCTGGTCTAGTGGGAGGTGTTCCTGCTATGGCTGGGGGGTTGGAACTAGATCATCTTTGAGGTCCTTCCAACCCAAGCCAGTTTAGGATTCTATGAAATTACTTGTGTTACATTTTTATAATAATTTAACCGTTCTTACAGTGGGTTGCGTCACATTTCTAAGAACATGGAAAATTAGAAGACTGTAATTTTGTCAGTAATTGAAAATTTTCAGTAGTGGTGAACCAGTGAAAGGATGACTATCATTGAATGAATTGGACATCAAAGCCAGCAGACCTTGACACGTGAACCTGTTGTTGCCTTGCTGGGCAGCTTTGGGTTAATCACCTCAGTACCCACCTCAGCTCGCCTGGCTATGCTGCTGTGGGCAGAACACACACCAAAGAATGATTCAGGATTTCATATGCAGCCATCCCTTTCACATGAGTAGAAATTATGTGAATGAAGCCCAGCAAGAACAATGAAAATTCAATATTATGAGGTCCTTTCTCATTCAGACTCATCTCATTCCAACTGTGTGAAAATCCATCAGGAATGACATGTTTCCATTGATACTTTGTCTACTGGTAGGAACAAGAAAAAGATAAGCAAAAAAATGGCCTAGAGCTCCACTTATAAGATATTTTCCATCATGCAACTTACTCATCTAGCAATTTACTCATCAGCCTACGCAAAGCTTATAATAGAGCATGTTTTCACCCTCAGACCAGAAAAGCCGTAAGAAGAACTTCCAGAATCATTCAACTTTTCTCACCAAAGGCTGAAGGCAGGATAGATGGGTTAGCACTACCTAGCTAAGTCAAACCTTAAAAATCTACCTGTTCAAATTAAATTCTAGTCAGAAGGATAAACTCTTATTCCACTGGGAGTTGAATGAACGAAGGTTGTGCATTTCCAGCTGTCGAGAAGTGGTTGAATATAGCTGGCCAGCTAACTTCAACCTACAGCTGAACCAAACTCAATCCTTCCCCTAGTCTAGACACAGCCCTAGATATCAATCTGTTCCATTAAAAAAGACATGAGACAAAGAGACAAATAGGAATAAGCAATGAGGAGGAAAAATGAGGTCAAGAAGTCGAAAGACAGAACAAAGCTGGGGGGGGCGGGGGGGGGGGAACAAACAAGACCACAGTGATCCTTACACTGGCTTTCTGCATAATTATTCCCGACTAAAAATATTTGAGTCTAGTTTCAGGGCTATTCTAACAAGTATCACAAAAAGAACCAGGGGATAGCTCTGCAACTGTCGGATAACGCACACATATCCCAATTCTTTTCAAGCAATTTGCTGTGCACTAATGAACCGGTGTCAGTGCACAGAAGCCTTTCAAGTAGTTTTAATTGATTTAATTTGTACACTTGCAGGGACTCTCATGAGAGTAATACAGCATGTACAATTAACACATCGTATTTTCTACTTATCGATGGTAGGAATTGGACCGGTTCATAGTTTTGGGCACACATAACAGGATGCATTTTCATTGTGTGATAATTTTAAGTGAGTAAGAATTTGCTCGTACAACTATGAAAAGTTATTTTAATATCAAAATGGGGGGAGGAGGGAATGAGAGGAACAGGCAATCCATCTAGAAAGGTCAACTTTCCCTTCCCAAGTGTGGGAAGATTTGTTTAAAAGCAGTTTTAGAGGCCTCCTCTCAGTACTGAGACAATACTGCTGTGGTCAGCTAAAACTCCTTGTGCTCAGTCTTCTCACAGTTATCTTGTTTGGCTTCAGCTTAAAGTTTTCTGACATGGTATCTGGAAGAGCTCTTCTCTTTGAAGAGAGGAATTCAGAGCAAGTTTCCTCCTGCTCTCGCATTGTTTGAAGTCAAGTGTTGTTACTGGGATGAATCAAATATCTAATTAAAGACCAAGTTTAAGTTTTAGCTGTTTTCTTTGGAAAAAGAGCTAGAACTGTGAGTGTAATTGATTTTTTGCTTTGGTGGCCAAACTGAAATAAAATAATTTTCTTCATATGAATTGAAAGCTAAAATTTGAGAGCTTTAAAAAAAAAGCAACCCATAACATTTTATTCTTAGACATTTTTTATTACCTTCTTTTTTTTTAACAGAAGAAAATAAATGTCTGGATTCATATAGCTATGTTAGAGCAGGGTAGGGGAAAGAAGAGTTCCCAACTACAAACGGCTGCCCTGCTTGGTGAAAAATAGTACAGTACCCTTATAAGCACAATCTGAAATAAATAAAAATAAGCTGTTTAATCTGACAGTTCCAACAGGGGCAGGGAGGACCAATTTTCTTTGCTTTAATTTGCAAATATTTTTCCTACTGTTAGACATTGGTAAAGTTTTGCCTAATTGTAAAATGAAGTATGGAAATAGTCTGATGGAGCTTTCCAGGCATAAGAAAAAATACTTCTTTCAAGAAGGAATTGAACTGATGGAAATCTGATTACTTGCCATCGATGATAAAGAGGAAAAGGAGATGGTTTCAAAGGTTTTTGTTTTATTTTATTTTAATTCACCCCCAGCTGTTTTTTTGTTTGTTTTACTAAGGGAAAGCATTGATTCAGAAGCTTTTTGTTGAGAATCAAATAAAGTTTATTTTTATCAGCTGATATTTAAAGTCCACCAGGTACCATCTCTTTCTTGAATTACTAGAGAGATTGGTCGGGCTTGGATGAAGAGACCATAGAGATCTTGGGAAAAAAGTCTGAACTAAACCAAAAATAGGCATCCTGCCTCCCTCTTAACCTGTCAATTCTTTATCAGGAATTGACAACATAATAGTAGCCATTTCAAAGGCACTGATTTAACATTATGAATTTCAAAAAAGAAGCTTAGGTTCATATGAGATATTGCAAAGGATTCTTATGTGTTCAGGCTTCCAGTCACCACCCTGCGTCAGCCCAAATTCATGGGGAACCTGAAGGCTTTTGGAGAAGCAATTCAAAATCTTAGCTTCTGAAAACCTTCTGTGTTATCTTAAAAAGTGAGAAAACAAATATTACTAAGGGTATTTATTGTGTTTGATTTTCATACTCACTTATTAGTTGCTAAGCAGATCCATTCCCATTTTATGGTTAGAAAATGGCAAAAAGGTTATAACTGGACCAGAAGAGTGTAGGAAATCAGTGGCAAATACTGTTAAAACTCAAGGGTCCCAGCTACTATTTCATAGGCTTATTTTTCCTCAATTGAAAAATAATAATTATGTAGCAGAGTACAATATGGTAAGATATATATATATATCTGTGTGTGTGTATGCACGAGTTTTTGTGCACATGTTCATATGTGGTAGTTGCTCTCACGTAATGTGGCATTTCAAGTTTCAGTGGAAGCTACTTCTTTTTTCCTCCCCATGACAAGTTTCCACTGGGGAGAGCAGCAGGTTTTAGTAGCAGAGTGGGCTGGTGTTGCCTCCTCAGCCTGACTGGCTTGGGGACTTACTGCAAGAAGTTTTCAGATGAAATAAGCCCACAAGCCAAACACCAAACTAAAAATGGCAAAATAATAGGACACGCAAGGAGGAAGGCAATCCCCCTCTTCGCTGAGACAAGCTACACATCTAAAGTCGTGGTCTCGCAAGCTATGCATTCAAGCCTGGGTTCTCCCTTACTATGTCAATACCTTGCCTGTTGCACATAGTCAACTGGCTGCCTCACAGGGAGGAAATTAAAAGGACTTCATTTTATTACTGTCAGCTGAGCCGGTGTCAGACAAGCACCCAACACCACCAGAACACAAAGCCTTGTGGCTTCACTCGCTGCAGGTCTATGATTACGGGTCCTTTCCCAGCCCCCAGCTTCAGAAACAAAGACTACAATCAGCGTTGGTATTACTGTGACACGGGAGTGTGGCCTTTCTCTAACCAAGGCCACAGTTACTAGCAACCAGGTAAAAGAGGGAGCAGAAGGTCATTTTGTGGCCTATGGAAACAAAACCATCAAATTCTGTAACTTTTTAAAAGGCGTATAAGATGTTGCAAAATGCTGGGAAGGAAATGCAGGGCCTGTGAAAGCGGGAGAGGGAGAGCAGAACAGAATAAAGAGAAAATAAAGAGGGAAAAGAGCCTGCAGTACAAGCAGTTGAAAAGCAGTAAAGCAGAGGAGGGGGAAAGAAAGTGGAGTATGAGAAGAGGTGGAAAAAATGTAATTAAGAACTTGGGAAAAACACCAAACTCAGGTATAACATCACAGGCCTTGGCAATATATGGTTTTATTAGATCCACAGCTCTGCATAATAGCCTTCATGAGAAAAGACATTACCAGCATCTGTCTCTGTCTTAACAAATGTGCAGAACTCTGACTCTAAAAAGGATGATTTTGTGCAATTCCTTACTGCTTAAGGAGGTCTGTTAATGGGCTGCAACTCTCCTTGGTTGTAGGAAGGGCTAGTTTTCCCTTCCAGGTCTTTGTAACCAGATTTACTGGCAAAAACAAACTGGAAAGCTCATGATGCAGCACATCCTCTTTCACAGCAGCCCTGAGACTTCTGACACTAATACTATTAATTTGTCACCTCTCACTAGTACTTGTTGTTACTCAAATCCGCAGGAGAAGTCAAGCACTTGTAATCTATACTTGTGGTCCAGGTCACAAAATAAGGCAGCCTCTCTTGATGGATTTGTTGGCAAGGAAATAGTTGGATTTGCTCAGACAACCCTCTCTCCTTGGAGAGAGCTTTTGAAAAATTCCACCAAAAAAGGGAAAGAAGAAAATCCCAAAGGCAAAGGTGCAAGTGAAAAAACTTCCAAATATATAAAAAAAAGTAAAATGGTTCAGAGCTTATCACAAGCAAGTCAAACTTCAGCATGCTATCAGGTTGTGTTATACTATGGTAGTAATCCTGGCTTAATTACAGCACCTCTTAAACTAGTTTTGGATCATATTTCTCTCACTGTTATGCTTTGGGAATGTGTGATGACAGGAATGCAGCACTGCTGCTGCACACATGCTGTAGCTCACTGATTCATTTTTCTGTGTGCTGGGTTATGCACTGTGGTATTTATTTTAACTTGCATGACTTTTAAGAAAAACCTGCCTCCCCTAAGAGAAGAAAGACTCCCCTGTTTTTTTTTCATGCCAGACCTTCTGATTGCATTTGTGCTTCCTCTGCACAGAAGACAACTGATGCAGAAGGATTTTAAATCTGGGTACCCAAGACTACCTAAAAACATACCAGGGTACCAAAAGGAACACAGGCAGTAGGATACTACAGGCTGTAGCATACTACAGGCTGTAGCGTACAAAAGTAGTTGGAGAGGGAGGCAAGCTGTGAATCCTGCACAGATTTTCACACAGTCAGGCATTTATTAAACCTCTCACGTATAACAGAATTCAAAAACTTGGAGAAGTGAAGTTACAGCAACTCAATTCATTCACTGGCTGCTCTTCCAAAGCATATAGTAGTAAAAGATGTGCCAAAAATGTTGACCTCAACTTTCTTGTTTTCCACTGGTGTCACATATCGTTAATATCCCGGTATTTCAGTAACATACTGATATATAGGGGCCAGCTGTACTCTTAAGTTAGAAAGACAGCCTATCCTGCTGCTTTGGGAGTTGAAAAAGTAGACAGTGAGAAGTAAGTGGCCAATGTAGACCCTACTAGCAGTAAAAACCATTACAGATTATGTTTTTAAAGAGTAATTCACACACCTCTGTGTCCCTTCCCATTCCTCCACAGAGCCTATGTTTCTGCTTTATGCTCATGTAACACCTCACAAGAAGACAGCACCAAGCACGAGCAGGCCTTGGACCCTGGTGAAGCTACTGGTGCTACAGCAATACAAACAACAAGCAGATTCTGCATGTCAGGTAGGTACCTTTAGAGGAAAAAAATCCATTGAGAACAAAAAGAAAGCCTTTGGCTATACAAGTGGGCACTGTTTTGCATGTTGCATGGCTATTATTTGTCAGTATACTAGTTTTAAATTCTAAATCCTTTTCTAGAAGAATTACTCACCATACACAAAACTGAACAAAGCATTGCAGGCATGTTTGCAAACGGGACAATGAACTATTTGATGAGCGGTCCTAAAAAATGAAGCAGCATACCAAGGGAACTAAATCCCAGCAGCTGCTATAACTACACAGAGCATTTGCTGAACAACCCAGGACTAAGCTCCCTCTCAAAATTCTTGCTTATACAGCTGTGCAATATAGTGAGTATATTTTATAGATGTAGAGATATATATAGCATGTATAACAGGCAGAGATCTCAACCTTAGAAAAATTGGGAGGCCTGAAAATAGGCTACTCCACCCTTTGTAAACAACCTCTTGTCATTAATTTACTTCCATATGTGCAATAAGCTCTGCCTATATTAAATAAGCTTTCAAAATAGTGGTTTAGCACTGAAAATGTATGGTTCCCACCCATCAGTTTGAAGAGAATACAAGCAAGAGACAAACCCATGAGTGAAAAAAGCACTGATTCATCACCTTACAGAAAAGTAATTCAGTTACTTCTTGGATATTATAATATAGTCTTAGATTCAGAGGCTGTCTCATTGGCATATACTAGTATATAGGCAGGAAAAAACTCTAGAGGAGTCATAAACAGAGACAGAAATTAGGTGATTCAATACATGCCTGACCCACAGGCTTCTGGAGACTATGAGCCTATATGTTCTCTGGACCAAACTGCAGTGTTGCAAAGTCATTTTGTTCCCATGAAGGTGATACTCCTAAGTCATTGGTTTTCAGTGGGACCCCAGAGCTTCTCTGTTCTCTTCTGATGTCATAGTAGTGCCCGTCAGAAGGAAGACTCCACTCCTGAGACAGCTACCCTGCCTATTCCTGGTTACCACAGCTTCTTGCCAATCTCTGCTTGGCTTTTGAGGCTCTGACATTACCCACCTGTGTGCACCCAGAGACAATTTCCCATTGCCCTGTTCAGGTGAAGGTTTATGCAGGCACTTGCACTTGCCTCTCTGTAGAAGCTGTTCTGAGCATTTCTCCCAAGTGCAGAGATTTTTGTATTCTAGTAGAGGAACAAGAAAACACATTTTATAGCACTGGGTCTCAAACTTCTCCCATCACCTTGTAACAAAGTTAAATTCTTCAACTGGGGACTAGTCCAACAAAATAATTTTTGTCTCACTAAGTGACGTGCTACATAACAGTTCAATCTGTCAAAGCAAATGTATCAACTATAGGGAGCTCTACTACTTTTTTTCTGTATATCCTTTTATCTTACTGGTGGCTGTCAGTTGCTTTATTATTAATTAATTTGTTTTTAAATACAAAGAGGGACTTAAATCCAGTAGAGCACTGTTACCAGATTTTTTGAAGGTCAGTGCAAGATCTTTAACTCTGTGGAGCTAAGGAGAAGGGAGCAGCACTCACAGCCCCTCCTTAGCAAAATGCTTCTAACATAGCACTTGAGTGTCACACTGGATATATGAGCAGTCTCTACTGTGAATTTTTCAACCTCCAACTTTCCTGCCAGAGTCAATGCTGAGAACAAGTGAAACATGTAGATGTTATGAAGAAAAACATCTCTTATTACAAAGGAATATCATTGCAATAGCCAAATTGAAATAGTGAAATTAAGAAAAGTAAACTAAAATCAAATCAGAAAAACAAAGAA
The DNA here is from genome assembly GCA_013401335.1 of Brachypteracias leptosomus. Lineage (NCBI taxonomy): Eukaryota > Metazoa > Chordata > Aves > Coraciiformes > Brachypteraciidae > Brachypteracias > Brachypteracias leptosomus. The sequence continues at coordinate 92,119 of VYZX01004351.1, forward strand.
AAAAAATCTCCTGTTTCTGAAAAGCATACTCCTTACTCCCACTACAAAAGTGTACTTACATTCTTTAAAGAACATTGTTGTGGTTTAAGGTTTGGGGAAGGGGAGGGACAGGTGGAGCGACTATTCCACTCCCCTTCCTGCCACACTCTATATAAAGGACACGGGAAGTTCCGCTCGCCCCCCTCTTCGCTGGAATTTGCTGCTGGCTCCGGACGGCTCTGTGGCTGCTACAACTCCACGTGGCTCGGGAGAAATCCAGTGGCATCCGAGGATCGGTGTTGTATATATTTGTATATATACCTTCCCTTGTTACCTCTGTATATTTCCCTTCCTCTGATATCCCTTTTTGTTACTCCCTGTTAAAAGTTGTGATCTTAATTTTCCAACTTTGTGTGAGGCCTTTCTTCCTCCCCTGGGAGGGAAGAGGGGAGGGGTGAAACTAATTCTGCTCTGTGGGGGTTGCCCTAAGCCCTAAATGGAGACAAACATGAATGGCACTGGCATAGGATAAGGTTTCTTTCAAAGTGCTTTTCATATTATAATGAATTTTTTTAAGGCAAAGAGAACCATTTATACTTAATATTTCTGGAAATCTAAGAAGATCTTTTTCAAAAGAAGCAAATATCGTGAGACAATTTACATGAAAGTGAAATTCCTAGCATTAGAATTCTATTTGAAAGAATCATGTACAAAATGAAGAGCTAGAAAGCCTTTAGTCTTCATTAAAACTGATAACTATTGAGTTGAACTCAATACCTACACAAGCCAACTGTGGTATATCTTGTTAGTTATGGTGCTCATCTCAGAAGCTCTTGCAAAGAGTCACCATGTTTCCATACATTAAAATTTCAAGTGCCCTACCCCCAGCTACTCCAGGAATCAACAAACGATCAGGACAAACATTTCTTAGGTTCTAACAGAAAGTAGAAGAAACTCCATATGCAAGTGCTCAGTGACGTGCCTTTGATCTTCTTCTTGATGGAGGAGATGTTTGGTAACCTCTCCATCTCTCAGACAGTGTAAGGTAGATCAGGCAATCTGCCTTTGCAACTGACAGACTTCAGATTTGTCAGAGTGTGATGCTAGTGCCAAATTGGTTTTCTCTTCCTTCCTCGCCAAAGATGGATCTTACTGTTATCCCAGCCGATGAAACCAAGACAAAATAAACACAGGCATCCAGGACTGAAACAATGATAGACCATATGAGAAGGCGTTTAAGTGCCCTCAGCCATCCAAGGAATAAAAAATTATAAAAACAAGTACTTCTTTTTATTGCCCACATCCCCATGTCATTGCTGTGGTACTTAAAAAAATACAAACCCTATGGATTTCTACCCACCACATAGTAATTACTGAAATAACAAAGCATTGAAAAAAAAGTCTTTCCAAAGCCTGATGCCATTACTGAGCTGCCAATGAAAAAACTCTCACTAACACCCCTTAAGTGTATCCTACTGCACTCCTAATCTGAACACAAAAGGCTGGGTTTAAACACCCACACCCCCCCACCCCGAGATTAAAACTGCCTGCAGTTTTCAGCTTCAGGCCAGCAATGACAATATTTTAAATCCTTAGCTACTGGCTTCATGAAGACACAGCCTACAGACAGTCCCCCAAAGTTCTTTGAAATGTTAAATACAAAGCAGGAGGAGGTCATAAAGGAAATATTCCTTATAAAAGGAATGGATATCATATGCAGGCTTTTCAAATACACTTCGTACTTGCTTTGCTTTCAGACACCATATTCTCAATCCTGCATTGTTCGAAGCTTTTGAAAAAAAAATCAGGAATGAAATGAAACACACAAATTAGTCCTGTAAACTGCTGCTAATATATTAATGTATTACCTTTTAGCTCTTATAAATCTCTCCAATGTATATTTTACTCCTTATCTGGAAAGATAATTATTTACCTAATAAGTGATTCTACAGCAATTATCAAAAAACCAACCACTTAAAAGTAACATACAGGTTTTATTGTATAATCTTCTGCAGCATCTGCCCAAGTATTTCAATGGAAGCCAGTGTGGTTCCCTGCTGCACTGGAAATCCAGCTATCTTTTTGCCAAGAGTCTTCCAGTGCACACAAAAGGCATGAGGATTGTGAGACCTGTTTTATCCCCTCTTATCCCATAAACTAACTGCAATTGTTCTCAACAAATACAGTTAATTATGCAAGAGGATGGGATTTTCAAGGTAGTTACAAAAAAAAATAAAAATCAGTTTATCACACCAGCTTTGCCAAGAAGTACAGTAAGCTTAAACTATGAGAGGGCTGTTTGCAGGGTAGGGGAGCAGGCAAACACAACGTTGCTCTGCCACTGACAGAGGCCCCAGCTGGAAGTGATGAGTTTTGTGGTTCCAAACTGTTGATAGGTGGTCAAGTTTTCCTGTCCACTTGCATTCTCCTGGAGGTAAAGAGGGTGGTAGGAGTTTTATTTCTGGCCCCTGCCCCACCCTGAACACTCAATGCCTCTCCTTCCACATTTGGGTATCTTAAAGAAAAATGAGTTTTACATTCATTTTTAAGAACTTGTGTTTGGTTTGTTTGTCTTGTAAGGTCTCACGAACCTAGTCCATACTTGCTTCTGGCTAGATGCTCCACCAGACATCCACAGAAACATCCCTGTCCAGATTTACAGTTTGTGTAGTTAGGGAGAAACATAACTGGTTGCCACAGTGATGTCCCCAGTTGGAGCAGCCTTTGGACTTCAGTCTCATGAAAGGTACCAACAGTTAAAAACCCCTTTAATTAGATGGTTAATGGAAGCAAGCACTCCAGCCAGCAGTGAATGCATGGTTAAATCACTGGCAATCCTGAAAAACCAGGCTACTGTAGTCTGAAGTTATTCAAGCTGTTTAATGTTGGGTTCTTCGCAAATTTTTGTAGCTCAGGCCACAGAAATTGCCATTGCTGTGACTACGTGCATGTTTGACAAGCTGCTGTCCTTTGCTTCTAGACATAAGTGTATTATTTGGGCACCTTCACAGAAGGGAAAGCCTTTTTACAGAAACGTTCCAGCTACAGAAACGGACTGAAAGGTTATAGCAAGCTCAGGAACATCACATGCTTTTGGCAAGGTGGGATGGAGGAGGATGAAAGGCAAAGGGAGGGTAAGCAGAATTATTATTCCTTGATGATTAAACAAGCACAGAGACTATGATTACAGATCACAGACATCTTTTATAACATGCCAAACTAGCACACAGAAGAACATGCCTCGATAATTCAGTCACACAGGCAGTATTGACTCTCCACAGTTTGAGAGCAGATGGGGTCTTCTGAATCAGAGGCCCCGCCCTGATATTCTGCTTTAGGCCAGTGAAGCAAGACAAAGCCTCTGAAGTACACTGGAGAACAGGCACTGCTGGACATAGCCCTGGCAGGGAAAAATGCTCCTCATATTCAATCCTCACTCTTCATGGCAGAAATCAACGCAAGATATATTGTGATCTCTGCATGTCTGTTGGACTCCCTACCCCTATAAAACAAGCAAGAACAAACTCCAGGTAGTTGTAACCTGCACCTAGGCTTCAGTAAATTGTGCAGCTAAAGAAGTGCTCCTAGAGGAACCCTGGTAGGTAGGTAGTTTATTGTTAGAGGAGATCAGGTCCACAGAATTTCGTAGGAGTCAGAAGCAATGATTCACAGACACAGTTCAGGCTTGCCTTGACTCACACTGCTTGCAATATCAACTACAGTCAGACAGCCTCGTTTGTCCAAGAGGAAAAAAAAATTCAGTATGAAACAAAATTACTAGTACTTCGTCCTCAACTAAAGTAACTGACCACCCATTAGTTGCAAAAGAATGTTGATGATTCAGTATTAATGTATTTTTTAAAAATCACATTTCTGATGAGTAAGACTTCTTGTCAGTTTTAGTGAGACATACACCACTAACATTATAAAAGTATGATTTTTTTCATAAATGTAAGCTATCAACAACTCATTTAAGAGAAGACATGGCTAGAAACACAATTTTCATCATATCCATCTTCTGATAACAATATTCCACCACCCCTAGAACAATTAGGTAGGAAATTCAAACCTTCTAACTTCTGAAATAATGTTTAAGAAAAGAGATCTGAGCTTACCAACTGTGAGAAAATTCAGTGGTCAAAATCAAGAACAAATTCAGAAAACATTTGGACTATCTTTACCATCTCAAATTTTAAAAGGTGACATGACATACCTTTAATGGAAAGAACTGCACAAGTCCTTTCCAAAACATGATACATAGCTTTAGAGACAGTTATAGAGACACATGCAGCAAAGTGAATACAAATTACTACAGGTGCTACAAGCAGGAACATCTCCCAAGTCATGAAGGCAAGTTATGGGGTACTGAATGCTCCTGAGGAAACTTAATTATGTTTACCCATGTTTGAACCTATTCCCGCACAAGCTAGGGTTCCACATTTGCCAAAAAGGGTAATTACTGCGTTGAGATTAAAAATAAGTAACTCCAGTAACAAAATAGTTATTCTGGCAAACTAGATAAATCATGATCGTAATTCAAATGAGTTCGTAGTTTGCTTGACTTTTTTGGAAGTCAACTTTTTCTTGGATATAATGATTTTCAGGGTCAGAAACAAAACATAATCACCCATCATTTCCAAGGATGACTGCAACAACTGAATTATCTGGAGATGACAAGCTGACGCTCTCTGGGTACATTTTTGTATCCAAAAAGAGGCAAGGAAAACAATGTCGCAAAGAGAAGCAGATGGCCAATGAGTTATCACTCTTGGTCTGATGACTTATGTGGGCTAAACTTGTTTATTTACTCACATACTTTCAGAAAAGAAACTTTCCTTATGTTAGCAGCAGCTATAGAATCATAGAATCATTTAGATTGGAAAGGACTTCTAGGATCATCAAAGCCAAGTGCCAGGTCCTGCACTTTGGTCACAACAACCCCATGCAGCACTACAGGCTTGTGGAAGTGTGTCTGGAAAGGTGCATGGCAGAAAAAGACCTGGGGGTACTGGTGGACAGCCAGCTAAACGTGAGCCAGCAGTGTGCCCGGGTGGCCAAACCGGCCAACAGTATCCTGGCCTGTATCAGAAACGGTGTGACCAGCAGGAGTAGGGAGGTGATCGTGCCCCTGTACTCAGCCCTCGTGAGACCGCACCTTGAGTATTGTGTCCAGTTTTGGGCACCACAGTATAAGGACATTGAGGTGCTGGAGCGGGTGCAGAGAACGGCAACGAAGCTGGTGAGAGGTCTAGAGAATATGTCTTACGAGGAGTGCCTGAGGGAACTGGGATAGTTTAGCTTGGAGAAGAGGAGGCTTAGAGGAGATCTCATTGCTCTCTACAGCTACCTAAAAGGAGGTTGTAGTGAGTCTGGTGTTGATATCTTCTCCCAGGTAACTAATGACAGGACAAGAAGTAATGGCCTCAAGTTGCACCAGGGGAGGTTTGGATTGGATATTGGGAAGAAGTTCTTTACTGAAAGAGTGGTCAGGCACTGGAACAGGCTGCCCAGGGAGGTGGTGGAGTCACCATCCCTGGAAGTGTTCTAAAAATGAGTAGACGTGGCACTTCAAGGCATGGTCCAGAGGTCAGAAAGATGTTGGACAAAGGTTGGACTTGATGATCCTATATTATAGATTATAGCTATATTATATATTATGTATGTATTATATACACAGTACATACCAGTGCCTACACACAACATCAAGGGATCAAGCATATACCCTCAAATTACCATTTTGTTCTCCTGCAAGGACAAAAGTCACAGTTGACCCTTCCTGGGGCCAGGGACTGAAATGACTAGTATGTCTAACACCACGGCTCCAGAAATGGTTAAAATGGGACCACAGAGTTACAGCTGCCCTGCCCACTGGCTTGGAGATGGAGCAGAAGTAGCTCAGGTCCTCCAAGGCAGGGAAGCAAGTCTGCAATTACTGGCTATACCCTCTACCCTATTCAGGAACTAGTACCTCTACCCATTCACTACCCCCTGTTGATGCAACTCTCCTGCTAACCCTGCATGATGCAATCACTGTCATGTGGTCCTGAAGCAACAGGCACTACTTGTGTGTCGCCAAGCCCTGTCATATGAACCACCCTTGAAAATACAGACTCTTCTTAGACCATCTCACCACCTCTTTAGGATTATTCTCACCCTCTCTTTAGTTGTTCTCATTATGTTCTGAGCATAGAAAAATAATGCAGCCTTTCTAAGCACCTAAAATTCAATTATGCATAAACACAGGTTGGGCAAAAGAATTAAAATATTTTAGCTGATAAACTAGCTGCTGAAAATCAGGAAAGAAAGGTCAGTGTGTGACCATTTAACCCCCTGAAAATCATCAGAAAGTATTTTCTGTCTGCTGCTGCCCTCAGCTGTGGTTTACAACCAGCCTCACACCTGTAAAGGCTGTTGGTAACCACCTCCCAGCCTGTGTTTTCTGAACTAAGAACTTTTACATAATTTTTGCACTAGCAGGAGTTTCACTGTGTTCTTGTACTGCAACTCAAGTGAGTAAAGGATTAAAGTAGTCAGTGTAATTTTACATACCAGCAAGAGTCCTCAAAGTAGAGCAAGATATTTTTGTTAGATTCTTTGAATTACAAGGATGTAAATGTGATGCGGGATGTGCCTATCGGCACCCTTGCAGACCCGTATGTGCTGAAGAGATCCACAGAGGCTGGCTGCATGGATCAGCTGGTTACAGATCAGATCCTCTTCCCATTTTCACATCCATAGGCATATTACCATGGGCTTATTACCTCTCTGAATAAACTACTGAGCTCCAAACAACTCCTCTTGCAACAAGTACCCCTCCAGTGCGGAGGACTTCAGTGGGATGGCAGATGCCATAGCAGCAGTGCAGAGACTGAAGCCCAAAAGAAGGAAGCAGGTACGGTGTGGGAAAGCCAGGCTCCAAGCAGCAACACTGACATCTGACTCATCCACATCTGGTGCCAGGCAGCCAGGCACTTGTACCTGGTGCAGCATCTGAGCCTTTGTGCCAGTGTAGAGAAGTCTACCCTCATCCCTCCACCCACTCCATGGTGTAGGAAGTGTTACACAGACTCATGAACACCATCTGCTCAACTGTAGCATTTGACTCCCTCCCTCTGGCATATAATAGTCTGATATGGTCTAAGTGCACTAATATAATCCTACATTTTCCATTTCTCTACATAATGAAGAAAAAGTAAAAATGTACTTTTCATTCTGCATTGCTCTTAAACTGAATTTGCTTGAACTGTTTCTTTAAAAAAAGAAGGGAAAATAAATTCTGTGTAAGCATAAAGTTTAACTAGAAGAAACTCTTATTTCAATAAAAATTAACAGGCATAAACATGTACAATGCTGACATCTGTACAGGAACACAAATCTACAGAGGAAACAACTTTTTTTTTGTGGCATCTTTATTCATTCTATTATGAAGACAAAACACTAAATTCCATACATTAATGCAAATACAATGAAAACTTCATTCCAGACCAGGAAAAAGCCCTTCTTTCTAAATATGTGAAACCACTAGCCATCTTTTTCCTATTCACATCCACATTTTAAAATGAAAGGAAAAAAAAAAAAAACCAAGCACTTGGATTGTCAAGTCAGAGTTTATTAATCCCACAGGACAGTGTGATCGATTAATTATAGAATATATCACTTACAGTATTTCTGTACTTGGAATACAAGTAGCTGAAGTAGCCTCCCAGCACTTTAGGAGATAGGACAGCTAGTTAGCTGGAGGCACACAACCTAGTACTTTCCATTCTTAAAAGCTGTCCAGTGATTCCACTTGCCTCATCCTTCATAGTGAAGTGGATGATGTTTTTAAATTTATTTTTCATAGAAGTCCAAAGCCCCACAACTGTAAACATGGCCACTTGGCACTCACTGGGCTTCAGGATTCCAGAGAAAAAAACAAGGAAAAAATCAGTTCCCAGCAGGCTCCAGCTGAGAGTCCTAAAGGGCAACACACCAGTGCACCACTTGCTCTGCAGAGCATCCCAGGGAGCTCACCCAACACCATGCAGGGAGCAGAGTTAGGAACAGCACTCACATCTCCTTGCGCCAACCCTGCATCCTGATGAGATCATAACACGTGCATGAGGAACAGCTTTATCTGAGGGATATATGTCAGCTTTTCCTAAACTGACAAGCATAGATAGAAGGACAGGGTAGGTTTTGAGACACACAGATACAAATGATCCCAATCTTTCATTTGTCTTTGCTGCTAAACTATCTGTGCAATGTCCCCTGAAAAAATGAAGGATTTTATTTTTTTGCTCAACTTGATGATAAAAGTTTTGTTTGGCATGGGGAAGAATGGCACAGGAAAAAAAGGAACATACTTTTAATGTAGCAGTGATTTAAGGCAGGAAGAAGAATGAAGACTGCTCACAGGGCTCATTACCACACCAAAACCTTTCACCTGAAGGAGGAAGCCCCACCAGCCCCAGGCTCCTACTGGGATCAGCTTACATCTGAAAACTCGTTCTGCCTCACCTCAGCCCAGTTCCCAGCAGGCATGCCTACGTGCCTCTAGACCATCCCAACAGTCCCACCACCAGCACTTTCTGCTCAGAGCTAGAAAGAAGGGGAAAGAGAGGGATTTGAAACACTGATGCTTATCTGAAACTGTACACGCAAATAAGCAAAAGGGCTGACTCCAAGCAAGGGACTTGTTTCTGATTCTCATAGACACAGCAGCTGCCAAACTGAGAAAAATACAAAACTGTTAAATGAAACGCAGGAGGATGACACAGGTGGACACTTACTGAGTATTTGCATGTGGACAGGACTGGCTTGTTTGGGATGATTAAAGCAATGCAGATCAAACCTTGGAGCGTGCCCTTCTGAGCGCTCTCCCAAGCCCGGGCAGGCCAGGCAGCCACAGCAAAACCCAGCCCAGGGAAAAGCTGTTCCTCCAGAGCCTGGCAGAAATACAGCACACACCGCCTACCAGAAGCTAGTGCCTGCTTGCTCTGGGCATCTACAGCATCTTGGTACCCCCTGGCATTTCCACACCCTGCTCTGCACCCAGCTCTCCCTGGGAGACATGGGGAAGATGAGCCCTGCTCAGGCAGGAGAAGGTCCCACCAGCAGGCTGGTACACTCCGTCTTCCTGCGTGAGCCGCAGCTGCCATGAGATGGGCTCTCCTGCTCAGTAAAACCCATCAGTGCAGGGTTAGGAAGAATAGACTGCAACTAAATGAAAGACTGCCTTCAAAGAGCCATGCCTTTGATGCTGGTGATACTCTGCTGCATGGAGACGCAACGAGTGCGGGATGTGCAGCTGTAATTCCCTGCCGGGACTGGTTGCCCTTCTGCTAGAAAACAAGACTGGGCTTATTACTGTGGCCAGAGGACTCCTGCAACAAACTCACATGAGCTTTGTCCAGAATTCTGTTTCAATCATGAGAATAGCGTTTGTAACCTGCTCAAATACCTTGATTCTCAAGACATTAAAGAAAGCAGCTATTCCATTTACTACCCTATCATCCTGCAAATAGGAGCTCTATTAGTGGAACTGACAGAATATGGGAGGTCAGAGGGAGGAAATACTAATATCATAATTATTCTGTTCATACCATTTTAGTAAGCTATTCAACAATAAAAATATGAGAAGGTAGCATTTGAAAACATTTAGAAAAATGTGTTCTTAAGTGATGCTTGAAAGCCATCTGAATAAATACAGCAGAAATCTTCCACAGGTGTGGGTTTATAACTATGATTTATATTCTGATAGCCAAGCAATGAATGGAGTGTCAGGCACCTGAAACTGCTTTACATTTGTAATTCATTTGCACAAGAACTGCTTTCAACAGCTTCATTTTTAAAAATTTCAATTATAAGACCACTAAAATAGAAGAAAGGCCCCACCAATCCCCAATACACATCTAGTCCAATATTCAGCCTCCTAAAGAGGCCAGCCATGCACAGCCAGGGAAGACTAAGGCAGCATTCATACCTCCCTCTAATAATCTGTGTTTCCCCCCATTTTCAGCTCAAGGGATTTGCTGTGCCTGCTGCGATTCCTCTATTGAGTAGTTTCCATGAGGCCTCTCTGTCAAAGGCTTGCCCAGCCTCCCTGTCAGCCTATGTAAACTTTCTTGCATCCACAGAATCGTCCACCCTGAAGTCCTGCAGGTTATTCCCTCTGACATGAAGAATCACCTCTTCTTTTGAACCCAGCTCCCTTCTCTTTTATTTCCTCCCAAAATTATCGTGGCCATGACAAGCAGTACCTGGATGAGCAACAACTTTAAAGTGCACCACATGACGCATCATGGCTAGAAGCTGAAGCATCGTGTCATCACACCTTATGATTATGTCATCTTTAAATACTAACATAGATTTATACAACATTATTGACCTTGCCTGGTTTAATGGCATAGTGGCTACTGGGCACTTCAAACAGTTTTATTTTTTGAAGATAGCATCTCTCTCAAAATAGAAAGAATTCAGCAGTGGCATTATTGAATATTGGAATTTAAAACCAAGGTTGCAAGCACAAATGTACATGGCAAAGCCTGATCACAATATGATCTTCCTTCAGAGAAGAAACAGCTCCTCATCTCTTACCATGAAGAATGCTTTCGTCCCTGATGCATTGTATTTAAATACAGTGAACTCTTGCACTATTTTAATTTATTTTTGAGCCAGGCAAGTTGAACGTACTCAAGAGATGGTAGTGATATAAACTACTTCTTAGTGTAGGGCTATGAAACTTGCAATGAACCATCCCGCACACTTTTTATATCATCAGACAGCTTCCAGAAAAGTTATTTTAGATTATTCTTCTGTTGAAAAATTGTGCAAAATATCCCACCTGTAGAAATCATCAAAATACTTCAGTTTCCAGCCTTGTAGTGGCTGCTGCAGGTTGACAAATTCTTCAGATTGAAACCCTGTTTTTCTAGGAGCTCACCTACATCACCATTGCAGGATGAGAGATCTGTCTAGGTATTGCTTAGTGTCATCACAATTGTGCCTGGAAACTTATGAGGAGTCATAGTGACAGGGATGACTGCAGATGAACTAAGAAAATGAGTGTAACTTTTTTTTTTCCAAAAAATGTAAAGCTGCTGATAGACTGCCCTTGGATGGGCTATCTCTCTAGATTTTAGGCACACAAAAAAATACTAGTCAGTAACTGAGATACACAAGAAGTATTCTTAAGGCAGTTCTCTGTGTAATGAAGAAAAAACATGCAGAATTTTGCAGTAGTTTAAAAGCTAGGCACCATGTAGTGCCCTCTGCTGCATACAGAGGTAACAGGCAAAGCACCACTGAACAATGACATCATCTGATATTAAACAACATGGTATGTTGTATGTGTGACAAATATTTATTTCCTTAATTATGACTGTTTTCTAAAAATAGTAATAAATTATGCAAACATCTTCAGTACCAGCTTAGAGCACGTGTTTTTTTTTACACTCTCTCCCCATCTAGTATCCTGCATTCTGTCTGCAAGCAAGCTGTCAACTCGCCTCCCACAGCTACATAGTGGGAAATTCATGCTGAGAGTGAGTCGAGACGCAGGGCAGCTGGGTGGGGGGAGCGTACGGCACCCTCAGCATGAGAGTGAGCCACAAGACACTCGTGACGGCTGAACAGCAGTGGGACACGGCCTACATGCTGCCCTCACCTCTCCTCCTACATTCAAGTGGGCTGGAAGTGCCTCTCTCTCCCTCCTCTCAGCTAAAAGAAACAAAACAAAGACAAATAAACATAAGGGAAGGTCAAACCTCTGATGTAATTTTCAACTTCCAAATAAATGTGCGTTAACAGCCTATAAAAGGCACTTTGCGCACAACATGAAAGAGGTAAATGCAGACTGAAGGAACTGCGAGCCCAAAGAGGATTTATTGATTGTCAGAACCAAGGAGGTCTCCTAATGTGGAATACAAATATTTAATCTGATTGTGAAATCTTATCTGCTGCCTTTAAGAGGATTAACAGAAATTCTCTTGCAGCAGGATATGAATTCTGATCTATTTCATGAACTAGGAATATTTTCAAGAAGCAAAGCTTGTACATTCTAACTATTTTATTAGCATCCTACTCAAAATCAAACTCAACAAAGTTGATCAAGATTAAAACTTGTTTATGGAAGCTAGGTCATTAAAAATGTGTTATTTGCATTCATACATGTTGCATGAAACAGGCATGTTACATGCATGAAAACATAAGGTATCTTTTTTTTATGAGACATGAAACATTCAAGGTCTCCACACTGTTCTGGTATGAAGATGTTACAGTAGAAAAGTTCCTCTGCCATCTCTCCCTCCTTCTGAGTCCCCTCCCTTGACAATCCAAAGTGAGATGAGCTGCCTGGGGCTCTGCTCGGTGGTCACCAGCTGCCCCAGCCAGCTCATCCTGCAGCCCTGCTGAACACACAGCATCTCTGCTGGGCTACCGGAATAACATGACGGTGATGCCAAATATCCATTTAAAGCAGAGGTGAGAAACATCAAGCGTCAGGCAACCCTCAAGCACTTGGCAGGTCTGCTTCAGATCTGTGTTGGCTGGTTGAATTCAGCCTGTTCCTGTTTAAAACAAGCTAACCTGCATTTCATCGCTAAGTAGGGCTTCAGTTGGGAGCGGTCAGTGCGATGAAACCAACTCAGCAGCACATATACCAACACTCCTGCTTTTTCCTCAATAATCAGTTTGTAATGAAGCTACAAGGTATCAGCTGAACATTATCTCTGCTCTGTTAGCCCCAGGGCTTTTACTTGAGATGTAAAGTAAGCGAAAAAACCTTGAATTTGTCATGAGCAAAGAGTACGCATGCAGTTGCAGCACCTCACACAACTCAGTCTAAGCCTTTAATCTAGACAAGACCTTGATCCAAGGGCAGCCCAATTCAGTTCGTGAGTACAGCACTGCGTGGGCTTCTGCTTGCTACCCAAGAAGGTAATGTAACGCACCACTTGTAGGTGTGAATGCCTGCATCTTTTCTATAGCCAGCAAAAAATTTTCATTATATTTTCATGATGAAAAAGTCCAAAGGACATTGCTCTTTTAAAGCTCTATATTAATTCTTTATATTGTCTAGAGCAGAAATACCTCTCCCACAGAATGGTACAGGATCACAAAGACACGGGCCATTGCCTCCCGAGCCCATGGGAAGCCCACACACCAGAACCATCCTCTTCAGCAGGGCACGAGTGCTTCACAACCATTACTTTTGCACATAACAATCGCAGTCACAAAAATGAGTCTCTCCAACAGCAAAAAGAAAGTGTTTAACAAGGATCCTTGCATAATTCCAGGTAAAGTGTGTTAGTTTCCAGCTCTCTTCTTTCATACAAAGATACCCAGTTGGTGAGAAGCTGTATGAACACCTGAGGCGATGCAGTAATGCCACAAGTGCATTGCCATAGGACACCTTTCCTGGTACAACAGCCCAGATTCGAGTGGCCCTCATTGTGTTTTCCCTCATACACCTACTGTAGAGCTAGCATGAAGCAGAAGTCCTGGGGCAAAACATGGTATCATAGAACCATAGAATACCAGGTTGGAAGGGACCTCAAGGATCATCTAGTCCAACCTTTCAAGAAAAATACAGTATGTGGTCATACTCTCTCCTGCTCTCAGCTGTAAAAAGACAATGGTAACACATCCTTCCCTGAAGGGCTTCTGTGACAGAGACAGAAAACCATAATATATGTTCTAGTATAGAGACAGCAAGGTTCATGCATATAGCCCCAAAGAGTCTTTGTCTATTGCAACCCAGAGGCACGAGAGTGTCAAAACTTACAGTTGTACCAGAAATTATAAATCTGCCATTTCTTAAGCTGAGAGCAGTTACCTTCAGAGCTTTTAACTTTAGGTTTCAGCACAAATTCCTAAGGTATCTTAAGGAAAACAGAAAGGCTGCTAATTACATGCATATGTGTGCCCTACACTATATGCGTACAACCCTAAATATCTACATTTTTATATTGTGGAAATCCATTATTCCAGAACATACTGCCCTGATGGGCCTCATTACTGAAGGCTAATCTCATGTTGCCTTTCCTGCTGCTGCTACCAAGAGTATTTTGTGCCACATTTAAAAGTTAATTCTTTCTTCTTTTTTTCATCTTAAGCCCAAACACTAATTTTCTGTGCAATATACTCAGTTATACATATGCAGAATACTTGTTGGCACCAGCAGCTACTACATGGCACTCACCAAAAACTTAAACTACACCAAAAAAAGCTCCAGATTGGACAGGTAATATTGGATGCTGCCTGCTGAACTTCATCCCAAACTTCAGCGCACATGTTCTCCTCTTGAGCAACGTGAGATGAGAGGGAAAGGCTGTGGTTACTCTGGGAGGAAGCAGGAACAAGAGAGAGCTGCATCCCCAGCACTAAATGCAGGGCCTGGAGGGTGTTCCTGGGCAACTCCCAGCTGGAAGATGACAGGCTCCTTTACCACCAGGTGGCCTTCAGCAAGGTACTCAGGGTATATGCTGGGAGGCTCTCCTTGGTCTTGCAAGTTCCTAGGCAATCCCCAAACTGTTATGACTGCTGCTGCTTTGAAGGCTGTGTGGTCAGACAGAGTATATATTTTCTGGCACATCTAAAGTTTTCTCAAGGAATGTAGGCCATGGTAAGAAAATTTTCACTTTCTAGCTCTCTTGGTGGGAACAGAACTTCCTGAGTCAAAGAAAAAAATGCTGCCCTAAGCCAAAGACAAGTTATAGGCTGCTGCAAACAAAACCGGTTTTAGGGTTCCTCTCCCCCACCCCCTGCTTCCCCTAAAAAAAGGGAAAGAAAAAAAAAAAAAAAACAACCCAAAAACCAATGTTCATAACACAGTGCATTTGGTGGCCTAAATATGGGTGTCACCAGATTCCTCACTGACACAAAGCGGTCAGAATTTGAGAAGGTGAGAAAATGACTTAAGCTTCCCTAAGAAAAATCGACCTGGAACAGTTAACCTGAGAATGGCACCAGGACGACGTCCCGGAAAGCTCATTTCCAAGAAAAGTTTCTACCGGGGGAAAAAACTTAGCAGTTCAGTACTGCCCAGAGTAAGTTCTCACATTTACACCTGACACAATGAATTCATTTGGACACACCATACTATCAGAGCCCATCTGAAAAGACAACTGCTTTTTACTACCACGTTCTTACATCATTTCCTAACCTCCTTATACAGATGCTAGGAGTAACACCCCACCATACCCAGTACTATCAGCATCTGCCTCCAGTAGAGAGAAAGGAAAACTTTGTTACGTGCTTGCAAAACCATAGAGCTTCTTTGACAAACCACCTTGTCTCCCAGGATGCTGCCTGCTTCTCACACTGATACCTAATTATCACACACCACTCCTAATCGTCTTTACAGGTTTTTAACACACTTCAAAAAAAATTTTTTAACTCTAATCAGTGTTTTTAACACCTTTCTTAAATGTGAGAAGTAAAACACCATACCGTGTTCTGTCCTTCAGTAAAATTGCCTACACAGCTACTTTGACCTACGAGTGCTTGTTCTCCCTCCAAATTTTCTCTGCCAACCCACACACAAAACAACTTAGATTATTATTTTCTGGATTAGCTGTCTGTTGGACCTATATTAGTGCAGATAAACACATTAAAAAGTTTCAAATCAAAGAAAGAGAGGCATATAAAAGGGCTTTCACTAACCTTTTGCCAGGGTGGGGAAGCTGAAGTGACCTGAGAAGGTCCGGTCAAAGGGGACCAAACCAGGCAGCAAATTTTCTCCTGTCGGCTGGTGAGCAAGTGAATAAGCAGGAAGAGGTGGTGGCTGGGAGGGGAGGAGGAGCATATCAAGGCAGATGAGTGGTTAGCTACTAAATTAGAGAATAAGCAGCTAGGAATTGTAAATAACCATACGCCCTCTGGGAAGTGGAGGGGAAGAGGTATTTTCTGCCAAACTGCTCTGAACAGTTAAAACATCTGCATTTTTCACTCTGCAAGGGTCTTTGGCCCCCCTCCTCCACCAGCCTTCCCTGTTTGTCATCAAAAAGCTTCTCCACAGCACCTGCAGACCAGAGCTTTTCCCTGGGAGCAGCAGCTCAGTTAGAAGGACAGCGCAGGGAGCTGGTGTGACTGCACACCCCTGGAAAGGAGTGCTTCAGAGCCCTGGTTGCTCCTGGGCACCACTCACTCCTGCAAACCTTCCTCTGCAGGGAGTGCTTGCTGCACCAGTTTCAAGTCTTTTTATGGTCGAGGTAGTTGCAATGTTGCCAAAACGCTGAGATTGCCGAAGCTGCTTTGATGGCCTAAGAAGGTCTCCAAAAGCCTGGAGCAGGAGAGACATGCTTAGTCTCCATAATAAAATTTCTAAATACTCCTCAGGTGAGGAAAAGTCAATGAACTGAAAACAAACCACAACCTCTGACCTACACTTTTGCTACCCAATTTCTGTTAGAACACACCTCTGATGATAGCCCCTAAAACTTATAATTATGAAGCTGAATGCAATTTCGTTGTGGATGGATAGTTGTGGGTGAAGTAACTTTTAAAAGCAAAATGACTAGAGACCTTTCACAACCAGAATCACAAATGTCATTAGAAAAAACAAGAGGATTCAGATTCCAACCCAAGAGATTCAAATCTGATCAAGATTGTCCTGAAGACAAAACAGCAAGGACTTTAATTTTCTAGTCAACCCTCATACAGGAGAGGAGATCCTGGGGATTGCTGGTGGGGACAGCAAACTCTTCATAGTTCTCGAAAGATTTCCGGTTTGATACAACCAAAATCTTATGAGAATAATCAGCTATTATTTATAGCATTATTGACCAAAATCCTGCAGGATGCGCTCGCAAGATTTCAGTGTCACTGAACCAGATTAATCATTGCCTAACCCCCTGCCCACATGAAAAGAACATCTCCTCACACCATCTCTAAGTAAAATCAATAGCCTTACAGTACCCCATCCTATTTTGACTTCTCTTTTTGTTCACGTTTCCACTCATAGGAGTAATACTTCATCTTCCTTTTCAGCAGGCTGCTTCTGCCTTGTTTTCTGTAACCATCATTTACTTCAGAACATATTACAAGCGAACAGGTCACAGCATCACCATGCCTCTCTGCCTTCCCCAGCAGCGTCCCCTGCCCTGCATTGTACATGAATCCTTGCTTAGTGGTTGGCATTAAGCTTTCATGTTAGTGACGAATCCACAGCTCTGAGAGTCTTCGGTGCCTTGCCCAGGTTTAGCAAATAATTATGCCTTTAGTGTTTCTGCTTTCATTGCTCCTAAGACTCAAGTTCTTTTCTCCCAGTAGAAATGCAAATACATATTAAAATAAAATGCATGTATTCCATCACAGTTTCTAGTTGTACAGTTTCTACCAGTTGATTCCTTGTATTTCTGTTTCCTGGGTTCTTTGTAGCTGATGTTTCTCTTTAGACACAGTTCTATAGCATGGGCACACAAAATTTATTTCTACACCCCTCTCAGACCACTTGTTGATGGCAAAATGTTACACAGAGTCTGGCATGCTTTCAGCCTACAGCACACCTATTCTTTGAATATTAAGGGGGACTCTGCTTTGCAGTCCAGTCAAACCAACACTTTTATATGAGTAAAGGGAAGAAAAAAAAAAAAGAAGGGGGGGGGGGAAGAGAGAAATAGTTCTATAACATAATTGCATACTTATAAATAGTATGTTTTCCATGTGTGTCAGATATCAAATAGCTTAATGACAACTGATAACTGGCTGATTTCTGCCATCAGCTGCTATTTTCAAGAGAACATGAGCTATTCCTAATACTGCAGTACAACTCCACTTAGTTGTGTAGGAAGCTTACATTTTTCAACCAGATGGCAGGTATATACTATTTTAACCAAAATCCTGTTTTAAGCATTGTCATTATATCAACCGCTGTTCTTGACAAGCCAAGAGGCATATGAAAGTAGATAACTACATAATACCATTTAGTATTGCCCTTTAAAAAAATAACATACTTATGAACAGCAACAGATGGGCCAGGCAATCAGGCTGCATGACCTCATTTACTGTGGGGGGGGAAGTGTTTTGTTTATTTTTTTAATTAAACTTCAGCCTTTCCTTTTGTTTCCAAAATACACTTTGTAGAACTTGGATGTGATTTTTCTCATGCATGTATCGAGCCAAAAAGCCTCTGCTCCCTGAGTGAAGCAGGAATTCAGAATTGCCCTAGCCTGGGCACATCTTCTCATCTTTCCCCACCCTGGTAACCAACATCAGCCCCTTTTTAGATCTGACCCCCTACAGCCTCATATTGCTGTCTCTAACATAGGACATGGTCTGCCCCTCTGTACTTACATTATGTCTGGGGTCTTCTCTTCACACACAAATGAAGAATCAAGAGAAGCAGACTCAGGGTGACTAAGCAGCACAACTAAAACACCCCAGGTGATCACCACGGCTTCTCCTCTCTTCTGTGTCAGAGACTTCTTTTGTATTCAAAGCTAATTTAAGTCAAGAACATCCAATGTCCTACCAGTCAAACACACTGAGCCTTTGGATTCTCCAAAACCCTACCTAAGCATTTAGGAGTATCTAAATCTGTATATTTAGTTTTGCCCTTTTTTGGATGTATGCCTATGCGAGAAGGAAGCAAACTTTTTATATTTCACATCCATTCACACTGCATTTTTGTCAGGGTTTTGCTAAAAGAAAAAAAAAAAATCCCAAGCTAGTTCAGCTCCAAATGGCCCCACACAATCATTTATTTTCCTCTGGTTATACCAACAGGGTTATTTTCCCACACACCCCTGATGTGCTGAATGACTTGTCTGAGCAAGCAAGATAATGCTTTAGGCAGCAGATTAGAAAATGCAAATGTGCAGGGAGTCCAATAGGCACCTCCTGGACTGCATCCTGCCTGACAAGGCTTGGCTTTCCACCCTCAGCTGAGGCTTCAGGAGGTGCCCACCTCTCTGAAGGCTTACACTGGGGATCTTGGGCACTGAGTGAGGTGCTACAACATCCCCATGCCCCTGTGCTGTGTCTGAAGGCAAACAGTAAGAGTGAATTCTGCCAAGAGCTCACCCAATTGTGGTGACAGCTACCATGTCACCAACCCAGGGCTGATTATTTCAGCCAGGACAGCGGTACAGCTTACCAGGGAGAAAGTAGGATGGCTTGGGTGCACCAGAGTGCCTGGCTCCATCACTTAGATGGCAAAAAAGTCAGGGAAAAACATAGACAGAAGGGACTGAACTGGTTCTCACCTCCCTGATTAGCAGGATGGCCTTGCTTGCCTCAACTACCCCCAAAAGAGGACAAAGCAGGTCCTCATCCCACACACTCATCTCTTCACAGTAGAGAGCACCATGTAGGAGCCTTATGGGGTCATTGTTTACACTGCCTTCTAAACAAAAAGAGTCTCAGGAACATCTTCTACAGAGCAAGAGAATGACAGCACCTATTTACCTCTGACTGCTCTAAGTACTAGGTGGTAATGAACAGCAAATTACCAATAGTGTGCTGGAATGTGCTTCCCAGTAGGTCTGTGCTATTCATGTCCCTGAAGGCTTTCAAAGACATGACTGGATCAAGCCCTGAGCAACCTGGTCTTCTCACAGCTGGCCCTGCCCTGAGTAAGAGGTTGGACTAGAGACCTCCTGAGGTCCCTTCCTACACAAATTCTCCTGAATCCTCTTCTGTTTGACCTTCTCACTCAAACCAACATGCTGCTGACCACGTACTATCTAGGCCAGCAAGTCCTCACAAGCCCAGCACCCTCACAAGGATTTTGAGGCCAATTCACCACAAAGGCACAGCATGGTACTATCCTGAAGCCGGGAAGGACTTCAGATCAAGGTTCACCTAATGGCCCCCACTGAAGAGCTCCTAACACTTACAGGATTGGGAGTCAAGGATTGCAGAGATAAACAATGTCTCAGCCATAAAGAACATTTCCTAGATTTCTCTGTAAGCTTTTAGTTTTAGTACTGTCTCTGTAAACTTTTACTGCTTAGTTTACTTTTTTTTTTTTACATTGAAAGAAAATCTGTATGGATCTAGCAAGAATAAAGACATCACTTTTTCAGTTATTCCAAATACTAAAAATTTGTGTGACATTAAAAATTCAACTGGGATCAGGAGTGAACTTTACAAGCGAGAACAATGAAACAATGCCGAGAAGGGCACCCTGACACCTCTTTTCACTTGAAATTGCAATTACAGTGATCTAGGTACAAAGACAATCCTGCCATTAAAAAAAAAAAAAAAGTTGTTGTAATAAAAGAAAATGTTGTTTTTAGTTTGTGAGAAGATCCTGAATCACAGATTTGCCTGAACCATGGAGTACACCCGGGGCGGGCAGGACAGGTCTGTCAGCTGCACCACGCGGTCCTCCCCAGGCTACTGGCTCATGTGGTACTCAAGAGCACAGCCAAGATGCCCAGGGCCACATCCCACCACTCAGCAGAGTGGTGTGGTGTCTTCTCCTGGGCAGGAGCACAGTTAGGGGCAATGACAATGTAGGAACAAAAGCTAGTCCTGCTGCAAAGACATCCCAAGAGTTGCAGCATCTCACAACACCGAGTCAGTTTGGCTTGCTTCCATCTGACTCATGCCCATGTACCAACGCAGCTGGCACATGGCTGTGCAGGGAGGAAAGCCACATTTATCCCCTAAGGGAAAGCTTGATTCATGCTAAAAGGTATACCAGTCTGGATCTCAGGAGAGGTATCTGCCCATTCTTGCTGACACCAAGGTTATTTAGCTCCCTCCCAACCCCTGCAGCCTTGGCAGCCTGGGCACATCACATCTGAGCAGCAGTGGTCTCACAAGGGGCAGAGACATTTATGGACAGTGATATACCTCAGATGTTCAAAGTCCCCAGCTCCCATTTTAACTTGCATAGCAGGAGAGGAAAGGGAAAAAGAGAAGTAGAAAAAGTAAATTTAAATAGATGTCTCCACAGAAACCTGAAACACAGGCAAACAGCAGCCCTGTTATCATTGCTGCCACTTGTTTTAAAGACAGCCCTTTTCCACACCGCAGTCACATTTCCAGTTCCTTCACAGACCTACCTGGAGGGACTGAATAATTTGCATCTATCTTTTCCCAACATTCCACATATTATTTGCGTTTATCGTGAAAGGGTGGAGAATAATAGTGCTTAGTGAAAGAAATAAATACATTTAAAAAACAAATCAGTCAGTGCTGCCAGTCAGACAGATGCAAAAGTTGACAAAATACAGCCTTTCATTATTTTTTCATTCCAACCAATGCACAAAATACATGAAATATAAAAGAGTGCCTCACAGAGATTTTTTCCAGCTGAATGGAGCTTTGACAGTCAAGAACATTGCATTTTTCACATAATAAAATGTGATTTTCCATCAATTGTATCAGTAATGAAAATGTAGCATACAGCACAATCCCTGGAAAGCCAAGAAGTCGAAGCCAAGGGTGAGGCTGAAAGTTGCAAAACATGGAGCCTCAAGGGGAGGGAAGCGGGGGATAGAGGAGAACCGGTCCTCCACTGTTCATTTACTTTTCTACCAGTGGCCCCCCCCAAAGGGGCTCCCTCTCCTCCTGTTCCTGGTGTTCAATGGGAGGGGCAGTCAGAGCAAAACCATCCATCTGCTTCCCATCACAGGGAAGACTGCCTAGGCTAGCTCCTGCCAAAGCCTGTCATTAGCAATCGCCAGGAGAGAGAGCATGAGAAAACACAGCACAGCTAAGACAACAAACCTAATACTTTTAATACACTAATCATAACAACAGTACTCAATTTTGTTCTTCATAAAAATATTATGGGAGTCAGATGGGTCATCCCAGTAGCCTCATTTTAACAGAGAAATTAATGTAACAGGCAACACAAATGTTATTTTCTTATGCCACAGTATATCCATCAGCACCTATTAGAAGCATCTACAAGAGTGAAATATGGCAAGGAAGGATAATTTGATTAAGCGAGTGCAAAACCTTGCTATCCATTAATATACTTTGTCTCCTTGTAGCTACAGCATAACAGACATGGTATTCGAATCCTGATGCAGCCACTATAATCCAAGATCTGGTATTTCATGAAAGCTTGGAGACATGATCATCAAACTGCCCATGTTTTCTTGCCACAGAAGTTCAGCACAACCCTTCTCACCTCCCCAGGCCTCACCAACCAGGCAGGGCAACACCAACATTTCCACAAATTCCACAGAGAAACTGCCCTTCTTGCATGTCATCCTTTAAGATTTATTTTATCACTCTTTCATTTCAGGTGACCAGGAAAAAAAAAAAAAAAACAAACAACCCCAGGTTCAAGTGGTTTGTAGCAATACTTCCCACGACTGCTGCCATGGGGAGTGACAACCTGCAGAGGTATTAGGTTCCTGTGCTGCTGGACACTTCACACTGACGAAAGCACTGCTGCCAGTTGGACTTTTCAGCCACAACTTTTCCCTCCCTCAGGAATATAATCACACACACCCCTAATTACCAAATAAGAGCGTCTGTTAATTACCTATCTGATGTAATTAAATATGACTGAGGTCAAAAGTGATCTGCCAGGAGGGAACAGAGAGGCAGCAAGCTCTAATCCTTTGCTATTCTCCAAACCTGCCTCAAGGCTCAAACCAAACCCAGCTGGAGCTCGTTCTCCTCTCCACAGGCAACAGAGACTCCCTGTTTGGGGCATTTGTCCAGCTCTCTACAAGCCACAATTTCCCCCATCACTTTGGCAGGAGCTGTCCCTGCTTCACTGGCCCAATCTCACCATCCAGGAAGAGCACACTGGAACAGATGAACACTTCAGGATCTCCAGGAGAGCAACCTGAGATCAGCTCCACGTCATGATGCCTCTCTTGATCTCCCTGCACCAGAGTAACAGCAACATCACGACTGACACCTGCACACCAGCAATCAAAGCTGCCAAGTTTCTTTTTAAAGACCTCCCTGCCCTCCCATTGCCTGTACTGGGAGCAGGGGACAGAGAAGAGGAATGGGGAAGAAACCTCCCTTTGGGAAGAACTATCATGTCTTTGCCTAAGGATGACACAGCTCCAACTCCCTGAGGACTGTCCCCATGCACATCACCGTCATCCGGCTCGCCTCCCTCAAACTTCTTCCTTTTGTTAGGTGGTTCCCACGCAAATCTAAGAATATCCTGAACACATGAGTGAATATGAATAACAGTTCTTTCTTCCTCCTTTCAAGAAACTATTTCCCCATTAGTTTCTCTCATGTCCCTGCTGTGGTATTTAGCTCCAAACGTCAATGACCCATTTAAGGAGGGGAGAGCATCTTCTAGAATGACTTGCCCTGGGCTATTCCATGAGCTGCTCAGAAGTAAATCTCAGCATTTATACCCTCTTCACTTGAAGAAGAACAATCCCAGGACCAAAGGAAAGCACAGCTAGACAGAGATGGAAAGTGAGGGGAGATTTTTTGTCTCATTCTCTCTCTCTCTCACACATTTTGCTGTGTTTATTACTCTAGTGCTTTAGAAAGTAAACATCACTGGGAGATCAGAGCTGAGCTCCAGCCCAAGTCTGCTCAGACTTGCTGCTAGATAATCAATGAGAAACTTTCAAAACGTCTTTTTTCTTTCCCTTTGTGGGACAGGGACATTTATGTCTCAGCCTGCTATGCTGAAGCCTCCAAGGGGCCAGACAGGCATTGGTGAAACAGCCTGGAGTGGGACCACAGGAGGGTGCAAGGAGGCAGTACCACTGCAGGAACCTGGCCAACGTCCATCCTTATCCCTGTTCTGGCTGTGCTCCATCACACCTCCTGCCCTTCATTCCTGCTGTCTTGGCTTGACTCTGCACGCTCACCTGTGGGTTGGTAAAAGGCTGTGTGCTGACTTGACTCCTTCAGGTTGCTCGCTGGATCCTGGGGACCACTCCCCTGCTCAGGAACAAGGTGCACAACCATGGGACACAAGCAGGAACCAGCCAGGGGACACTGCATCTCCAAGGGAGCTGGAGAGCAGGATGTGATGGAGAATGGGGACAGACATCTGTAAAACGCCAGAGGAGCAGCTTTGAAGGAAAAGATATGGTAGAAACAGAAGCTGGCCACTAAAAAGGAAAAAGAACAAAAAAAAAGGCTGTGGAAGAGCAATCCAGCTGCTTAAGACCAAGCTGCCAAGATGGAGGAAGAAACAACCAGGCTACTGCTGATGGATGAGAGTTCAATTTCTCTTCTAGATCTCCCATCATAAGAAGAACATGGAAAAAGGTGTGTCAAAACCCTCAGGAACCAGAGCTAGTAGAAATGTATCTTTTTTATCCCTTAAAAATCATGGATCAAGGAGGCTTTGCCTCCCTTTTACCGTTCTTCTCATCTCTGAAACATTTTCCTGCTATCTTTCCGCTCTGTCAACTCTTACTTTAAAATAGCAGAAGATACAGTGCATAGGAAGCCAGCCTGTTGTTTAGACACAGTCGTTTGAACCTAAACAATATAAAGAGGAAAAAAGCAGAGGGGAAGAGACAGGCAGATGGTGGTGAGCTGTGCAGACAGGCACTGCAGCCCGAGTGTTATTGCAACATGCTGAAGCATGGTTTGTCAGAACCTCTAACTCCCTAGTTTTTACAAGCTTAAAAATGCAAATACAAAGTCTCACTGCAAGGCAGAAAGTCGGGAACACAAGTTTCAGTTCCAAACTACATTCCTAGTGCTGTTGTACTTCGGATTATAAAAATAATGCATTTATATTGAAAAACTTGATGTGCCTCTAGACGAAAATTAAAAACAATTAATACCATTTTGAAGGTAAAAAAAAAGAAAGAACAGTATAAAACATGCTTTTCATCAGTTGGTAACATATGCTTGTTTTCAAGTGATTACATATATTTTATTTTCACAAAAGTATTCGCCCAAAGTTCAATAAAGCTTCTGAATGTGAAGGGGTACCTCAATACTCTTGGGCTACCCTTTTTCAAATATTATCCTACATTTGAAAAACAGCTTTGGACAGTTTTTAAATGCAAAGTGCTCATCATTATACATACTATATACACTATGTCTAACAGGATAGTGCCCAGTAACTATGAAAATATATCCAGGGATATTTGCATTAGAAAAAAAGTACATCCCTTCCCTTTCACTTGAAACTACCGCAAGCCTTGATGGGGCTGGCTGCAAGGAGAGAGCAAAGCCCCAGCAACACCTTCCCCAAACACACCAAGCATCCAGGCTCCCCAGAGCTCAGCGGCCTTCCCTGTATCTCAAGCTGTCAGTGCAGCCGAGCTGTGATGAACTATCCTCATTAACGGTGAACTTCTTTGTTTTGATGAAGTAAATGAATAACTATGTTTGCGCCCTAAGTGGACTATAAATCACCAAGGCATTGAGCCACTTAGCTTAGTGCTGTCAAATATACTTTGCAAAGGCCAAACACAACCACTATGATAAATTTATGCAGCTGAAGTTGTCAGACCACTGGTAATTTCTGCCTTAAAACCCTCGGGACTGAGGAGAAAGATACGAGAGAGGGCAAAAAAGAAAACAGGGGAAAATATAAGTACCAGCAACCTTTAGTGACACAGACCTCCCAGAGAACATGACAAGAGGAGGCAGAAGAAAATAATCTAGAGTTAAGGCAGAGGTAATACTTTCAACTTGGCATCTCTGCGATCTCGCGTGGGGTGTCAGAGGAATGACCAGTCCTCATGGAAAACGGTGCAAAACGGGCTCTTTGGAGGTGGAGCCGGAGATCAGATTTGGAAAGGGCTCTGCCTCGGTGCCCGCTGGGGTGGGACAGGCACCCCTCGCCGCGGTTTTGGGTTAGATGGACTCGGGGCTCGTCCCGGCACTGCCGTCACAGGTCCCGCACAGACGGAGCCACGACGCATCCCGGCTGACCCAGCATCGCCTCCCGCATTCTTTCCGCTGGGACCATTTTTAACTTAAAAACACTCGGATCTGGCGGCTGAACCCTTTCTCCACAGCTCCACCCCCGGGGCCGCGGCTGCGGAGGGAGAGCCGATGGGGAGGAGCCCGGGGCCGAGCCGGCCACCGCCATGCCTGGAGGGGCCTCTAGCGGCACCCGCCTCCCGCTCCCGCCGCCGCCCCATTTCAGCTTTCTAAGCAGGATCGCTCCCAGCAGTATCCGTTCCCCTCCCTGCGTCAGCGGCCCTGCAGTTTTTAACCGAACGCCGAGAACGTCTGAGCTGCAGCTGTTTTTTTCTTTTTTAATTATGCACCATACTGACCCATATGGAATTGAGTTCATGAGGTCCCCACACACCCCACAGCCTTCACTTTCCAGAACTGGCTCCCAGAGTTGCTGAAAACATAACTGCAAAGCCTGTTGGAGGATGCGGATCAACCTGCAGCTGCCACCCAAGCTGCCAATGCGAGCCCTGGGACCACCGACCGCCACCTTTCTTCTAGAGCCTGCTTGCCAAGGGCTTGCCATCCTCCCGCCACCACCATGCATGACCCAATCCCTCACCACTGGAAGAGGCATCCCAACAAGTGGAGGGCCAGCACACTTGGGGTGAGCTGGCTCCAGCCAGCACAGAAGACAAGGCTTCCCTTTCCCTTCTCCTTCTTTCCCTTTCCATTCTCCTTCCCTTCAAGTTTCCTGAAATGAAATCTGCATTTGCAACACGATCTTAGTAAAATCATACAGTCTGACAACATTTGCCCATATTTTTGGGAAAGAGGGGTAACAGCAAGGCTGAAGGCCAGGATGATTTCAGGACTGTATCTGGTGCATCACAAGTAACCACACTACTCGCCCTCCCAGTGCTCCCCCATGGGGCTGCAATCAGGCAGGCAGCAGTCAATCCCTTATGAATTTCCCACTAACACCAAATTTAGCACAATCACGGTGGAGTCCCTTTTTTGCTCCCATTTAGAAGTGGAACACCAAAGGGAGTCCAAGCTCAGGTCATGCTGCACTTTGCTCACCTCCAAAGCCCATGTTTATGGGGAATGTCACTAAATAAGGTTGTTCAGGTGGGAAGGGACCTTGGGAAATTTCCAGGCTCCTGCTCAAAGCAGGACCAGCCCTGACTGCACATGAGGCTGCCCAGGGCCCGGTCCAGTTGGGCCTTGAAAACCTCCAAGGACAGAGCTCCTAGAGCCCCCCTAGGCAATCTGTCAATGCTTAGTTACCCTCATGGAGATTTTCTTTTTTTAATATTTTGCCAGAAAATCCCATTCCAGTTTGCAACCATTGTCCCTTGGAGCCTGGCTCCACCTCTTCATTAACCTCCCCATAGGTAGGGATAGGCTGCTGTAAGGTCCCCCTCCAAAGCCATCTCCTCTCCAGGCTGAGAAGAGATATCCCTCAGCCTCTCCCATAGCATATGGTCCAGGTCCCTGGCCATCAGAAAACCCAGCAACTTGACTGTTTTACATTATATGCTATTCATATTTTATAGAAACTAACATAAATGCTAAAATACACATGTGAAGCCACAGGTCAAAGATTCAATAGTTCTCCAACAAAACAGCAACAAACTCACCAGCTGTGCATTCGTTTAAAGGAAAGGCAGACAGCAGAGATCATCTGTGGTTTAGAAAAGGGGCAAGCCTCCTTCGAGGCAGCAGAGGGAACCTACTTACCACTTTTCACATGCCTCACTGGGAAATACACATGAATATACTTAGCTCCTTGAAAGCTTAATGCCTTCAGTATGAGTCATGCTCCAAAATGCTAGCATGCTTTTTACCAAAAGAGTCCTCAGATTCACACCAAACAGGAGTATAGTGATCCTCTGATGCAGGTAAATTGTTTGTAGCAAGACAGATGTCACATCAGAAAAATACACACTGCTGGTTGTGCCCAGCACTTGGGGAAAACTAGAAGAATGATTACCATGATTGGAATGGCAGTAATTAAATATTATGAGGCCTGAATAAAACTCCCAGGTGAAGTAAGCACAGGAGTGGTATCTGGCCAGCCTGGGAGGTTACTCTCGCAGCAGCCTTCCTCCTCCTCCGCTGTAGCCACAAGCCATATCCTTGGGCAGAACTGCTAAGAAGTGCCAGCTGGAGCCCTGCTCATGTACCTGCTCAGGTGCCCTGCAAGTCATTGCTGTATACGCAGGAAATTCAGCCTCTGTGCAAAACGACTTCAGCACCCCAGTGAGCTGACACCATCAAGAGCACAGGCACAGACGGAGCACGCTGGCTCAGGGTCACTGAATAAGACACTCAGATTCAGCTGCCTTTCTGTGCTCTGGGGAGAGGACACCAAAACCACCCAGCCAGCCAGACTGGTTAGCTGGCTACTCTGCTCCTCCGCACTGGAATCAGGATTTCCAACTTGCTCCCCAAGCAAGCTGGGGAGATGAGTTGTCACCGTTTCAGAGCTGTACTGAGACATGATGAAATCACCGGCAAGGCTCCCATTGACCTCAGGTAAACCCAACCACACACCGCAACAGGCTCCAGAGAAACTTGACAAAAATTAATAGCACTACTATTTTGGATGCAAAAATAAGTTATTTCTTGTTCTTTTTTTTTCCATTTCTGGGGACACCATTTGGAAGCTTATCTTCAACTAGAGGCTAATGACTTACTTTTTTCCCCGTTGATTGTTTCAAAGGGAAAAACATCACACTAATTCAGAACAAGGAGGTATCAGAACAGTCAGCAGGCTCTGCAGACCCTCTGTGAGCTACAAAGCTATTGATCTGGAAGACAAACATCTTTCTTCTTTCAGCTGCGATCGATTGCTATTTTTCAAACTAACCAACACAGGAAAAATCTCCATTACCACTCAGCATGCCAAAGCATACTCAAACTGCTCCAACATGTTATGCTGGGATTAAAACAAAGAGCTACTTCTGGATTGTTTATTTCTGTGCTAATGTGGTGATTGTTTTAGGATCCTTTGCTGAAAGCAGCCACCCTTTTCTGAGAGCTCATGAACTTAACATCAAAAGCAGTTGTGTCCTGGATCAGACCAATGCCAGGGATGAGGTGGAAGCTACAAGGCTGAGCAGTGCAGTGTGCTGTGCCCAGCACTGACATGCTGCTTAAAGCATGGATGAGATACTATAGATTCTGTACTAACCAGAAGTTAATTCAACCGTTGATACATACAAGATGGGCATCCCCAGGTTTTAAAGGCTGATTCTTAGCTACTTTCTGCTGTGCTGGGGAGCAGCAGGAAGTCCTCCTCCCTCTGGCTCCAGCTGAGGGGGGGGGTCTTTGCAGCACAGTGTCACACAAGTTGGGCAGCAAATATGCCTTGCTGATCCTCTGCCACCCCTGTAGCTCCGTGCATCTTGAGGTGCTTTGGGAAAGAGGGTGTGAGGCATTAATGCCCTGCCAGCTTTGGAGGGAACAAGCAAGAGGTAACGAACTCAGTGTCAATGGCAGCAGCAGGGCTAGGGTGAACAAAGATGAGTCCCAGTCTGTGCGCAAGAGGCTACCAAAAGGCTTTGAGAACAACCCAGGGCACTGAGGCAAGAAGAGAGTTTGGAGACAAACGCCATGGAATTCACAGAGAGGCTCCCACCAGCTTGAGCATGTTCACAGCACAAGACGCATCACAGCAACCTGCCAGAGCCACAACCCACCTACAAAGGGCTGGCAACCAGGGTGCTAATTCATAATGCATCTGTAAACACCTTTATTTTTCTGGAGCTACATCAAGGTCTGGAAGCAGAAGAAACAGTTACTCTAAACCAGAACTTGGCACAGCAGCCCCACTTGTGATTATTTGAGAGCCAACACATTCCCAGTACGGTTAATATCACTGTGCTCTGCTTAGAAAGGAGGACAAAAGTGGAATAAAAGGGAAGGCAGCAGTACCACCAAAACATCAAAGTTACAGTTACAGGGACTGCAAACGGATCAGGGGTTAATGACACATAGCTTCTGCAAAACCACCAAAGCAGGGACTTACATGCTATCATAGGCACAGCTTAAGAGGCAGCTACTTCTTCATGAGGCTTCAGATGAAGACTTTGCCTAGCCCTGGAAATAATCCTTTCAGAAACAGACAGGTACATTTGGGATAGAGTCCAAGAAGCAAGCAACAAGAGCCAAAAGACTTTTGAAACATGATCTATACGTAAAAACTCAGAAGATTAAGAGAAGGTTACAGAGGTGGTGAATACATCATGAGAATATACAGTCCTGAAACCAGATAACTGTATGGAAAGGATGGTCACTAGTTGTTCTACTGCAGAAGAGAAACAAAACCCTACTCTACTCCCAGTAAGTTTTGAGAGTGTTATAAAAAAAAAAAATCAATGTGGCAAGTGAAGGTCTCGCACAGGACTTGTTGACAGGCTGTGAAATCACTCTCATCAGAGGTTTTGAAGATAAACATCTATCCTTCTTGGGGCCAAGGAGATGGATTAGAAGATATTTTGAAGTCCCTTCTGGCCCTGAATTTCTCAGAATACTTCAGTTCCACTGGTAATGCTTGTCAGTAGGCCCTGATTATTAGCCATAAAAAAAAAAAAAAATCTTGTCCTTCATTTAGTTCTGTGATATCACTTCTCATTTTCTCCCTTCCTTTTTTATTATTTTATTGAGTCATCAGACCATACCTCTGTATCAAACATCAGTGAACTGGACTTCTTATGTTCATGCATATAATAAACATGGTGGATATAGAAAACATCAGCCCTGCTAGCTTTATAACAAAATACATTGAATTACTCCATGGCAGCATACCCTTGAGTCTTGCACTAACCCTGCAGATACTGGCTTATCTTTTGCTGAGCAGTGGAAAGTAAGTCAGAGGTGCGGGCAGCAGTGGGTAATTGAAGGATTTAAAACAAAAATGTAATAGTCAGATCTGCTTCCTGTTTCCAGAGGTAAAGGAATTTCCTGTTTCCAGAACTGGCTATTTAAAGAAAATCCTGACAACAGAGGTTTTGGGGCTGGGTTTTTTTCCTAATAATGCCAAATAAAATAAATTAACAGAGCCCATGTTCCTGAGCACATTCTTCATAGAGGAGTGGCCGCTCATTTGCGATCACCATACTGCCGGGTGCCTCAGTGGCCAGGCTCAGCTGCAGCACCCAGCAATGGTGGAGAAGGAGGAGGAGGAGAAAGGCTTAGCAAGTACCTGCAGCCTCTGCATGAGGGCTCTGCCATCAGCCTCTCCTCTCAGCCCATGCTGTAAATACTGAGGTCAATCCAGACAGACTAGCAGGGAGATGGGAATAGCAAAAGGGCCCTACAGCCAGCTCCAAATCTCAGCTGCTGCAATTACTCGGCAAAGTACCTGAAGACTTCTTTTCTACAAGCATAAAGCTGGATGCTTTTCATTCCAGCTGGTTTTATGGATTAGTCAGTCAATGAGAAATAAAAAAAAAACCTAGATAGCTCACTGGTGGAGTATTTCTGTCATGCTGTCATTGTAGCAGTTTTCAGTGCTGCTCCAGGGCACTTCAAACAGGTAAAAAAAAAAAGAAAAGAAAGGGGGGGAAATCTCTTAAGATCTCTTAAGTTCATAATACCCTTATTGGTGTAACATTCAGCAAGGCACTACAGAGAGAGTTTCATTTGCTGACTTTCAAAGTAGTTGACAGCCCTGCTGATAAGTGCAGGCGAGGTCTGACTTTCTTGCTACAAAAAAAGGTTTGAAATTGGAAGCATACCTGCGTTGTACACCGTACATTTTGAAAACTTTAATGTTTCATAAACCTTACATAGTTAGAATTGCTTCTTCTTTCCATTTTTTTAAGAAAAAGAAAAGTTATACTTGCAAGTTTTCAGCACTGAAAAAGTGAAATTCTGTCCAGGTTGGTCCTGAGGAAGAAAAAACTGTGTGGCCATTTGTACTGTATTGCAGCAGGATTTCATAGTGATTTGCAAAGGAAAACCGAATTGATTGGGTTGCAGAGGGATTAGCTGGGCCCAGAACTTTCATGGAGAAGACCATGAAGGTAGAGGGAAGCTGGTGCTACTTTTATGATAGGACACAGGTGTGACATCCACCACTCTGCTCAGCTGACATGTCCACAGGCTTGCATCCAGGGACCCTTCCAGGGTGGTAGAAGAAAAGGTACATTAAAAGGTGTTTCTAGTGGTGGAAGCAGGGCAGCCTGTGACCAGCCCTTTCTTTCCTGCCCTCCAGAAGCCTACTTCCTTCTTCCATACCTAAAATGATGGGGCTCATAGCTGCACAGTCCTAGCCTTCACCTTGATCAAGGAGCCTTAAGCAAAAATACTAGTACTCTCTAATCATCCTGATCTGGAACTAGAGAGCAGAGTCTGAGAAGCTCCACCAGTCTTCATAACACAAGAGTTTCCTGACTCCACAGGAACACACAGACTTACCCATCTGCCAGTTACGCAAAGCATGTTTAAGCAGGCACAATTTTGAGGGAGAGGAAAGGAGTTGGACAGGACTGCCACTAACTACCCTTCAGCTCCCTTGCATCACTCCCGTGATTAAGGGAACCAGAAAGATTTTTTATGGGGAAACACGAGGGGTATCCAAACCCAAAGAGAGGAGGAGTAGGCAAAGACAAATGACTAGAGGAGAGGGGCTAACACGTTTTTCTATCTACTACTTCATGTGGTGCATGGCTACACATAGAGTGGGTTTGGCAATGGTCACTTTGGATAGGAGCAATAGTCAAAAAATGTTGCTTCAGATTTTTGCAGCATTGAAATTAACATCGATAACAAAATAACATTTATGTTGGCTGTAAAACATCTGGGACATTTGAGTTAATGCACAGACAAGTGACAAAGGGATTGAAAGACCAGATTTCCTGCATGGAGAAACAGACGCTGAATGGAAACATGCCTGCTCACCCCAGCTGCCAATTGCAAAAACCTGGTCCATTTTTCCTGGGCATTTTTTACACCTGTTTCCTGGTAGGTAATGACATCCAGCAGCAACGGAAGGAAAACAGCAATGTTTAAGGGTCATGGCAATAGCACTACCCATATGAATCAATGCAAAAATCTGTCCTTGAGATATATTCCCACAGGGAATCCTTTTGCCCCCTCACATTCCTGGTTTGGTTTTCTGCACACCAGAGAAATCTGTCCTCGGCACAAGCAGTCTTCAAGGGATGGCCTTCCTGTGGCCAGCACCAAGAAAGGTTTGTATGAAGATCAGCAAAATAGCATTGTGGCAAAACCAGCTTGCTGAGCCTGCTCAGAGGTGGCCTGTCCATGTGATGGTCTACCTGAGAAGCTGCCCTGGGCAGCCCTGAACACAGAAGCTCCTGTGTTGACATGGAATCCTCTTTCTAACTTCCCCAACAGTCCAAGTCTTTTTCTGGGCTGGAGTTTGACAGAGGGCCAGGCACAACAAGGCTAAGGAGACCCAGGGAGGTCTGCAAGAACTTTTCACAGTAGCATTTGATTTTTTTTCTGCAAGTTAAGAGACCTTCTTGCAGCCAGTAGCTATCACAGGGCTTGGCCAGAGTTGTAAAGACATTGTGTCTATCCAACCTCACAGGAGTTGCAAACACTATTGCACCCATTTCACAGAGACTATGGCGTCTGCCACAATGCTGTAGGACTCTCAGCATGCAATGATGGCAGCATTCCCAGGATCTCAGGGCCTGAAAAGGCAGCGAGCTTGGGACGTGTTCAAACAGCTCCAAACCATTACAGTTGCTAAAAAGAGAAATTCTCACCTCCTCATTCACTCTCCCCATGGAGGAATATTAAGCCAGCCACAACAGCATGACCAAGAGCCATGTGAGATGTTTCCTACCGGAGAAGGACCAAAGCTGCATCCTGAATGAGTGTTCTTCAGAAACAGAATAGACATTGAAATGAGCCTGCAGAATCATGCCCAAAAGTCAGGATAACACATCACAAGTAGCAGTAAGTTATTCAGTGATCTGAAGCACCAAACCTCCAAGACTTGCACTCATTCAAGAAGTCTGGAAGAAGGCAAAAATTAGCTATTATTTCAAAAGCAGCAGAACAAGTGCAAGCTTGACAGCCCCTGACCTCCAGAAAATACTAGAAATTTATTAAGCAGGGAAAAAAAAAAAAATAAAAAACACAGTGCATGCCTAGCCTGCCTCAACCCTACCGTTTTACAGCTGAGCATTTCCCAACATACCTCCTCCATGAGGTGGAGGTGGTTGACAGGGCCAAGAAAGAAGGGCTCCTGAGGCCAGCAGTAATGACTTAAGTGACATGAGTAATGACAGCAGGAATCAGTAAGCCTTGCTTACACGCTCACTGTCATCACTGCCAACACCAGTGGGAAGCATCTGCCAAGAAAAATCTGGTCTCGACCACAGCAAGGCTTGGAGCTGTCTACCAGCTGGGGAGTACAGTGACTGATGCTTCCAGTTCCATTTCTCACTCACTCCACCAGACTACAACCCCTTGCTTCATTGGGAGAAGAGAGAAACCAGATATGAAGTTTTCTTTTCAATGTCAAAATGATAGATGGGAGCAAGTTTCTCCACTTCTTGGCATACAAGCTGTGTCCCACACAACGCAAATGAGGACATCAGGCATTAAATTGAGGGCTTGCTGAATGAGAATTTTTAAGTGTGGATGCTGCAGGGTTTTCCTCCCTCACCACGTACAACTAATGGCTTGGATCCTGCATATTTCTGGCTTTCTGCACTGTGATTTAATGCTACCTGTGACCTCAGTCTGACTTAATAAGACAGCTTGCACACCAAGAAAATATTTAACTAATATTTAAAAACAAGTTCTGGGATTGCGCTTTAAGCATTACTTACAAAAAAAAAAAAAAAAGATAGTGTGTAGGCTAGGTGCTTGAAAAAGTTACTGCAAGATATTCCTGCAAAAACTTTGTTATCATCATGAATTACTTGATGCACAAATATTTCTCCAAATTTAGGTATCTGCAGACCATAGGCATTAGCAGAATCTAGACCAAAGTTATTTAAACCATTCAGATAAATAAGCAATTGTTTATGGCTTCAAGACCCAGTACAGGGTTAGTTTCCCCTGGTTCTTTTACAGCTAAAAGAGTTTCATTATATACACTTAAATTTTTAATTGCTGCTGAGATACCATTTACATTTAAGAACTTCCATTTCACACAGAAGTTGTGGAGGACAGTCAGCTGGAAGACAACAGCAGTGATACAGTGAGAGGAGGGAAGAAGGCAGCTTCCACATGCAGAAAAGAAAATATTGTTGGCATCATTTCCACACAACAGGAAAGCAAAACAGCAAAGAAAAGGAAAAGAAAGAAGAAAAGGAGAAGAGCAGGGGGCGGAAAACAAATACTACATCAGATAGGTCACACTACACAGGAAAATGGCTAGAACAAAACCCACTCATAGACATCAGGAATACTCAGATACTGATTTTTTTTTCAAATCACACCAATGAATTTATATTTCACCTACCTAAAAGAGAAATCAAGGCTCTCCATTTTATCTGAAGGACATAACTTTATTACAGGAAGATATCACTATTGGCATAAACTGGATAAGCACAATGAAATCAAATAAAAGATACAAGGCAACAGGACAAAAACATAAAGAGAGAGTGAAGATTTCATCAGCTGCTAGATGGCAAAGCACCTCAGGGCTTTTAAAAGTTAGTGGCACTCTGAACTATTTATACTTAATATTCATTTTACCTAACTGTGCTCTCATATTTATATCTATGCAAACCTTTTAGACCACTATCAGCTCCTCAAACTTTTCATGGAGTAATGTGCAACTCCACAATCATATTTCTCCTTGAAGACAATATAAAAATTACGTTACTTTGAAGATCACCTCATTGATTACTTGCAGCTTCCAGGTCAACTATCCTTAGAGTTAGGAGACTGAGGAATCATTAATAACAAGTCTTGCATCTTGAAACAGTCTCCTCATACAGGCAGCTTTTACAGTGAGACCAAGACATACCATATACTCCTTAAATCCAAGGCATAGGCCTCTGCCTAGAGACTTGGTACAGTTGGTGTACACTACAGCACAATACAATTCTTTGTACAATCACCCCATACTACACTTTTTTCTAAGCTACGGGTTTATTTGTAGGGTTTAAACATTTACTTTTAAATGGGAAGATTTGAAATATACATATAATATCTAATATACATTAAATATCTACACCTATCCTCAGAAGATCACAATACACCTGGATAGCATGCACATTACTATCAGCCCCCCAGGGGCTGGTTTAGCCTGACTCCAAAATTTTGAAGTCCCTTCCAAAGCAGATTCCTCCTGCTAATTTTAATCCTGTAAGAAGTAGTAAAAACACGCTATCCATATTCACAGAGTGTGTCTTAGGACCTCAAATCTGAAAGGTCATTCACCAGCGACTCATTAAGGAAAGAGACATTAGTATTCCCATTCCCAGTGACCCTGTTCCCATACCACTCAGGGAAATGGGGGCTCCAGTATGCCTTGGCCCAACCCCATACAGCAACTTCTCAAGGCTGACAGACGTGGATTTCACCACACACCTATGACAAGAGTTTACATGGATTACCTGGTTTGACTCACTTCTCTTTTGAAATATTAATACAGCTTCAAACTACCTAGGAAGCAGCACTGCCCATGTATTCAGGGTCCCTGGTCAGGAGAGGAAAATTTTGCTTTATTCAGGTTTGAAGCATGCTTTCTCCCCTGAAAGTTTTCACTCCCTTCTCTCTCTTGCCCTTTGAAGTGGCTGGCTAACGCCAGCTGTACTTGCCAGCATTGTAGGTCATGGCACAACTGGGCAGGCCAGCACCACTAGCTGGGTGCTGCCCAGAGAGATGTGGAAAGCCCAGGTGTCCCAATCACAGGTGTTCCCACTGCATGGTCCCACAAATTGAGTACAAGCAATAGGCCAAATAATTAAACAGCAAGCTCATATTTGGTGCTTTTCATCCAAATGCTCCACAAAACTTAAAAGAGAAGAAGCGTATTATTATTGCCATTTGCAGTTTGGGTAAACTGAGGCATGAAGGGATGAATTTCCCTACTAGGTTCACATAGTAGGTTGAAACAAAGCTTGGGAGGGGACCTGTTCGCACAAGTTTGAACCTAAATAGCAAAGAAAATGAAGTTATTATCTGCATTCCATCAACTGCTGTACCATATGGTTACATGTGGGCACAAGTCCAAGCTAAGCACCCAAATGACTCCTTCAGCTCTAATGCAACAAACAAAACCCAAAACTCGCATCCTTGTATTAATCAGACTAATCCTTTAAGCTTTGCTTGCGTTTCTGCTGACACTATGTTATGAGGATCTATGCTGAAAATTTAATGAAGGATAAACCCAGCAGATGAGCACAGACTCTAATGCTACATATATCTGATCCCATCTTCCCAAACCTCTCAGTTTCTGAGAGGAAGGGTTTTTATATGATAACAGGCTCTTTCCATTCCTGGTAAGATGGTATTTTAAAGTATGCTTTAACAAAGCTCTTGCTTGCTAAGAGCACCTTGGTTCCTGATTACATCTCCAGCACGTCAGGAAAATCCTGCACACACTAACTGCTCTTCAGAAAAACCAGAGATTCTGAGAGTTAATAATTCAGTGTCTGAAAAACAAGAACTATCAAGTCTTTTATTATTAAATATTGTATAGTTTACCAAATAGAAGAAAAAGAAAATGAAAACCATGTATAAATGGTCTTTATTTCCTTTGAAACTGCTTTATTCTCCTGCCCCACTGCTTGAAGTGTACGACCTCACGTACACCAAGAAATGGGGAAAACGAACCAGGGGACGAAGGACAAGGACAGGTCTTCACCTGGGTGCCCTGTGCCAATGGGCTGGATATGCATAGATTTTTTTTTTTTGTATGTTTAAAATGACACTTCCTTGAGTTCCTGCTCTCAAATCTAGGATCAAGCCATACTGGGTTGCAAACTCTGCCCTCTGCCTTCAGACACCTGCCAGAGGGCCTCCAAGGAGAAGCACAGAAAAAAGCCAAAGGGCGATACCACGATTGCTCCAATGACTCTGAAATCAGACAAGCATGTCCAAGCCAGAGTGAATGCAGCAACACTACTTCATGCCTCACATCCAGGAGATTTTCCTCCTCTGTATTTTAACAGTTCAGGCATTTGACCCAAGAAACAGTAATGACAAAGTTCACTGTGCATCTAGGAGAGGAAAAAGCAAGTATGTTGACAAAAGGCTGTTTCTCCAAGAAAGCCTACTTTCTTTTTATGTCCTTCATAAATTCACAGACGACCCTGCAATTAATATCCAAGGTGCTTTTTTTCTTTTTCCATCCTCAAAGGTCAAGACAAGAATTTAACCTTACTGACAGACAGCGTCACAGTGGGGATGAGTTGACCAAAGTTGTTAATAAATATTTCAGTACCAAATAGAATGTTGTGAACTTCCCAGGACAGACTGAAATGTGGAGGCACTCTTAACTAGAAGGGTGCTTGCCTGTCTTAGATCACAGGAGAACTAAGGGAGCAACAAAACCAGAGCAGTTATTGCGAGGCTGGGTGTTGACAGGGCATGGGAGATACTGAAGAAAAGGCATCTCCATGCAAAGGTTATGAAGGTATTCAAAGGATACAACCACTGAGGGTATTTCAATATGGCAAAAGTAAGGCCCAGCCAACCCAGAAAGATGCTGCAGACACATACAAGCAAGTGCTTCCTCACCAGCTTGACAGGGAAGGGTAATGTGGGGTTGATACCTGGCTTAGTAGACAGGAGGAACATTAGGCAGAGGCTGAAGTGGCTGAAGGAGGTGTGCCAAGAGGCAGCAACAGCGAAGATCCAGCGCGGGCAATCTGATGCTTGCACAGGCTAAAGACCTGGAGAAAATAGGGATGCTGTATATATACGTGTATGTGCGTGCATGCCTGTGTCAGGTAAGCCAGCAGGAAGGAGGTCTCAGCGATGACGGCGAGAGGTAATTACAGCCTGCAAAGGTCTGAGCTCGTAAAGACTGAATTAGTTTCCTTGAAAGTTTCTAACTGAAGATTGTGCGTGTAGTCCAGACACATGGGATGAGCAAGAGGCAGAGACTGAAGAATTACTCACTATGTGCCCAAATGGGATGGGACAAGCAAAAATTGTGGAGGAATTAGGAAAAGGTGTTCAGGAGGGAGGGTAATGAGATGGGTCATATCACCAGTAAGCTACTGGCCACAAATGTCACAAGAAAGGCAATGAAAGGCTAAATGGAAAGAGATGGACAAAGAAGAGTAGGCGAGCAACATGGAAGAGAACCTGGACCAGACTGTTGTACAGCCAGCAAGGGGCTTGCCTAATCAGAGAGCCAACAGGAATGTGCAGGACAGCCCAGAAGAGGGGCAGGGAGAACTGAACCAAGGAGGTGTCAGCAGGACAGCCAGAGAGGTCAAAGAAGATCAGAGGGTAAGAAAAGAGGAGTGTCGAAAGCAAAGCAGCCAAACACAGATGGTGAAAGGTAAATCAGAGTTCAAAAAGAAACGTTTCCTCATGCCCAGGAGAAAGAATATAGGAAAGACAGAGGAAAAAAACCCAAAACTTGTATTTAGTGCTAAGATGGGAATCCCAAACAGAGGTAGCCCAAAGGTACAAGAAGTCAGGAGTTTATGTGTTTTGCCTTCTGTCTGACCCTGAAATACTTCAAACCAAACATACACATTTTGCATGGTACATTTAAACTCTGCTTGCCTTCCCACCTCTCTGCGGACAAAAAACAAAGCCTGACAAGATCTGTTTTACTTCATGATTTCCATTCTCATTGCACCACAAAGCTGAACCAGCCCAGTGACCAGATTCAGAGAGATCTGTGTTTATTTCCGTATGTTGTACAGGGCACAGTCCAGCCAGGACAACAATGACAATTGCTTCCTACAATTATTACCACGTTTCACACCCTTTCCTCTGGGTTATGAGAGGCAGCACCCCTTCCTCAACAACAGCTACAGCCGGTTTCCTTCCTCACCGGAGACCTGCAGATGTTCAGCATCTTTCTGGCTTTGTCACTACTGTCCCAGCCCCCTTCACCCTCTCTAAAGAGACAGGGCTTTCATCTTCTACCAGAAAAAAACTCAGTCCACAATTTCATTTGAAGGAAAGAACTGACTTGGCACTTGTTAAAATAATTTATAAAGCATTTCAAAAATATCATTTACACTATTATTTCCCCATTCGTAGGAAAACTTTGGTTCTTCTCTAAATCATTACTAATTCCTGGCAGAAGGCCACATCTGGCCCGTCACAAATAATCACTAGTTTGGGTGTTCTTCTGTGAAGCAAAGGGCACTGTTCTTCTCCAGGGCTTCAGCAAGGAAGGCTTTGGTTTAGCTTCCTTGTCACTTCAGGATGCTACAACATTTACCATTCACTTGATGACACTACCAGTTACTTTTAAAAAGGATGGTCATTTTAACCTTACAAATAAATTTCCATCATTTCAAATGCACTAATTTAGGCAGAAGGGATTTTCCAACGTCTTAATGCAATTTTGTGCTTGCTTAGCGTCCTCCATCAATAGATCTTCCAGGGATGTATAAACAGGGAGCCAGAGAGCACCAGCTATTTTCAAGAGCTCTCTCTCAACATCCCTATCAAATTCACTCCAAGGGAAAGCCATAACAATAGAAGGGCACACAACAAAGACTTCAACTTTATTTTCACTTTGTAGATGAAGGAGGTTGAAACAAAGATATGGTTCATTTCCCTGAGGCCTGAACAGTCGGTCACAGCTCACAAGGAAAGCTGTGGATTGCGTGAGATCCTAAAACAAAATACTCCAAGCAGATAAGCTTTGCAGATCACATTTAAACTTCACACATCTCCTCACTTCTCTGTAGGGGAAAATAAATAGTTTTATACGGGCAAAATGATTTATCACAGCTAGACAAACACCCCATACATTGATGGAGGGTTTGAGGAGAGCTATGCAGAAG
The DNA here is from genome assembly GCA_013401335.1 of Brachypteracias leptosomus. NCBI lineage: Eukaryota > Metazoa > Chordata > Aves > Coraciiformes > Brachypteraciidae > Brachypteracias > Brachypteracias leptosomus. The sequence continues at coordinate 132,780 of VYZX01004351.1, forward strand.
TTCGCAGTAAGTGGCAAAAAAATCTCTTCAAATAACAGTGTAAATTGGATGTTTTGGGAGCAGAAATCCCCTTTTTCAGTATAAAAGTAGCCTGATAACTATAAGACATTTACAGGCACCATCTTTGCCAGACACTTCCCATCCACAGGCCCAAACACATCCTGCCTTGGATCCACCTCCAGCTCCAGCTTCCTGACCCACCTCCTCTCACTGCCTTCCAGGTAACACTCTTGTAATTATAAATTAGATAAAATAGCTAAACGGATGCTAGCAGGCTAGTAATTTCAACACACCTATGTGCCTAATTTCAGATGATTACATCAAGCATTCCTCGTCGAGCTGAAACTACTCACACAACTGCAGGGGGAAGATGGCAGCAAGCTCAGCTCTCAACCAAAAGTTGTGTGCTCTGCAGGAAAGAAAAAGGAGGAGGAGGAAGGTCCTGTACCACCTTTAAATGAGGTCACGGGAGCAAAATATGGCTATTTTGTAGCCTTCTTTACCTGTCAGGTCTAAAATGCAGCCCAGCTTGCCAGCAGCAGTTAAGCATCCTGCATTCTTCACCAAGATAATTTCATAACAGCTGAGGCTCTGTTCTGCACTGTGTCAAAGGCTTTTACCTTTTGTAACACAAACTCAAGAAACGGCTTAGAGCAAAACAAGTTAGGCTTTACCAGTCAGCCAGCAAGACGCATGTATCTTTGCTTCCACAAGGCAACAAATAAGCTGGGAAAAGACAGAAGTGAGAGAGCACTTTACTAGAGGTAGAGCACTTTGCTAGTCTTCTGCCCTGTAATGAAAAAGCTCACCCAAAGCAAAGATAAAGGCCCTGTTTTATAAAGCTCTGCCCCTATTTTAGGAGTGGGATTACCCATATTTCCAACATAACCATACAGGAATAAATCCTCCAAAATACTCGGTAGAGCAACCCTACACAATGGCAAGGAAAGCCACTGGATTCCAAGCCAATACATCCTACATCTGAGCTTTTTAATGGGGAAGAAAAGTTAGAGGGAAAGGAGACTGGGAACCCAAAATCCAGTGATGAAGCTCAGCTCCTCAAGCCACTCCTTGCCTAGTCTGTTGAAGATCTGATCATTAAATACTCTATATTCAGTATTACATTAAATTTCAGAATTATTTCTAAATCTTCAGGACAGTCTTTTTGACATTCTTATACAAAGGCCAAAGCACTGAAACCCCAGCCACGTCAGTGTATATGGCCACCACCACAGCACAGTATACACACATACATGTGCAAGAACCATAGGAGGACTTACATTGGGTTTCCCCTCCAAATGAATGTATATCCCAACTGTTCTTTTCACTATTACCATTTCTACCCATTTCTGTCAATTCTCTCTTCCTGCTGTTCTTCATAACACTGAGTTTAAACATTAGACATGTCCCATACAGACATGATGTCTCTCTGCCACCAATCTGACTGGCTGGACCAGCTGGGTCATGCAGAGGAATAAGCTCTGACATTAGGATTTGATTCTGAAAGTTTTAGTTTTCTTAAGTTGAAGACTTGATTCCCTTGCATGCAGTTATGACATAAATCCTCCTTAACATATAATCCTACTTTGCTTTTGCAGGTAGCAGAGCACTAAATGTTCTGTCAAGAATCTGGTTTTGTGCATTGCCCAGATGACAGAAGCGTAAGGGAGTGGCTATCCCAAAGCACCTTCAGGGATTTAAAGCCTTCTCCTTTCACAAGGCACATTGCTGCTGCAGGACATGGTCTGGCTGAGCCATAGTAGCAGATGCAAGAAAAGAAACAAGGGTATGATTTTGAGAATAATATTAAATCATGCTGAAGCCACCATAGCAAGGCAAAGTTACTGCAACAGACTATTAAAAATTTCTTCTTCCTCCTCAGCCTGAGAGGGGGGCTAGAGAAATTTGATAGACACAATAATACTTTGTAACACTAGAGTGGCTTAATAATTGTTGTGCATGCTAAGGAGTCGAGCTGATAAATGTCTCCTCACTGTCGTGTAAACTAACTGAAAGCAAAAAGCTTTGCAGTTTTCTGAAGGACTGTTTCTGATAAGGACTAAAAGTTTTCTTTAGAACTAGCTGAAGCCAACCTTTCAACTTGAGTAAAAGCCAAGAAGGGACTGAACACGCGCAAGGACAAAAGGTTACTAGCAGTGATGAAGAGGAGCCATTTGCCTTCATCCCCAAGACCCTCCACAACCACCACCAGGAGGCACTGAGCATGTGCAGTTAGGAGGGGTTATGGAAACGACCCCTTGGAACTAATTATAATACGAAGCGGGAATAGGTCATGCATATGTATAGGCAAATCATGGAATTTCATGAATATTTAACAATTGATTGTATAAAGGTAAAGCCGAATTGCCATGTTAGCAGCACATGCCTTTGGTGGTGTTAACCCCCATGTGCCCGGCGCCGAATAAACATACCTACTTTACAATCTTAGATTGTGGAGTTCGATTTCCGCGTGTCAAGCCTGCCACACCAACATCAGCAAGCCTTGCTCCTAACACCATCATAAGCCTGTCTTGCACACAAGCACAGTGGCTAAGGGTGCAGTCCCTACGTGCTCAGCTTCCCCTCTCACTACCCCAACCAATTACCAACATCCTACATGGGCTAGACCTTACACCCTAATCTGCAGGATTGAGCCCGTCCTCCATCCCCACCACTCCTGGCATTTTTGCCATGTTAAGGATGTGCATGGCTCAGTTGATTGCTTTCTTTAGGTCTGGGAAAGCAAAGTAATTCTTGAGGACACCCATTATAGCTCACGTCAACACAAGTTAAGTCACAGGAGCACGCTGATGAGCTCTTCATTCAGCTCACTGCATCCTGTGAAACCGCTCCTTTAGCAGATCTGAGCGGAGAAAGATTTCCAAGTAATGATTTATCAAACCACCAGATAAGATAGTGTAAGAAAGGCCTCTCTCAAGTGAGCATCTTGCTTCCTAGTCTTCCCTACGTTACTCATTGAGGGTCCAGCTACTGCTGCCCTTCCTACTACCTGTTACGTATAGCCATGTACGATAAGCCAAAAATGGGAAATAATTCTCATTGGGTCTTGAAGGACCCAAGCTTCAGGAATTATACCAACAGAAATAAAGCCCACTATTTGCCATGCTGAATTATTCCACCGGGAACATTAAAAACAAATCCCAAAAAAACCCTAAGCCACAATCAAAAATGAGCAAGAATCCTAAATGAGACCATATGTGAGAGCCTATGTTCCACAAGAGTTCAGCAGGTAAATTTTCACTTGTTAAATAGTTTCATATTGCACAGGTAGCATTAACTTATTTTTTTCTTTTATTGGACGTATTAATGAACTATGTTATCTTTGTTCTGCTTGTGCTATTCAAAAGAGGTGACAAAAGAATTCTCCCCACCTCCCTAGATTACATGCTATCCCAAATGTTTGTACTTTGCGGTCACTTTATGGAAAATATTCACATAAGTAATCACACCAAAGTCATTATAACTACTTCTATGAAGAAACATTTAATCTCCTCTTTGGGCATTTGCAGAGATCAGAACCCCAAAAAACACTAATATGCTGAACTCCGTTCCAAACTGGGCATTTTGAAGTAAAACAGTCTATTTTTAAATGAATACTGTAGTAAGTATCTCCTTTTGTAATGAGCCCCTGACACCAAGAACCCCTGGCTTCACATAGGTCCTTAAAACTCTATAATAACCTCTTGGGAGGTCCACAGGTTTTTCTTTCAGCAACAGGGCCAAATTCCACAGACTCACGTTTCTGGTCCTTGAAGCAGATTATCAGATGAAGAAAATAACGTGTCTGTAAAAGTAGAAGGAAGATCGTATAATAGGCAGCATACCAGTGCACTGACCCCCTTCAACCCACAATGGGGAATTCAAACACAGCACTTCCAGGCTGGGATCTTCTGCTCAGTGCACCCCATGCTTTGGCTTTCAGTGAGAAGGGCTCCCTGCCTCCAGTGCCTACTGCCCACCTCCTCGGCCAGGTCAGACTGTGAATGGCAAGCTCTCATTGCTCTGAGACCACAGTCAAGGTACATTCTCCTGACCCCTGGGACTCCTTGACCACCAGCACTGTGCTGAGCAGCAAAGGGAGTGTCTCCTTGTGTGACTTCTCCAGTGAACTCTTCTGGGAGCCACCTGTGGCTACAGAAACCAGCTCCACATTAGTCACAGAGGGAGCCAGGCAAGGGCTGGCAGCACACAAAGAAGTTCTTGTGTATGCCAGATTTTTCTTCTGTGAATGTATCCATTTACTTTTGAACAGAAAAAACTTCCAGGTTTTGGGGGGAAAGGTTGTTTTGTTGTGGGGATTTTTTGGTTGGTTGGTTTGGGTTTTTCGTTTGGTTTTTCTTTTTAAGAGAAATCTTTTGTGTAAAATATGGAGGATTCTAAAAGTTTAACACACAACTTTCTCATTGTTTTATTATGTTTTCTGAAAAAGTAGGGGGTTGGTTTGTTTCAAGCTTACCTCCTAATAATTTAATTTCATGCTCCTGAATCCTCTACAGAAAAGACAGAAAAAAAATCATTGTTCTACTCATTTTCTCCACAAGACTAATAATTCAGTCAGCTTCCACAATATAGCTCCTGAAGCACTCTTGTTACCCTTCCTTGCATATTTTCTAGTTTTCTGGCTTTCTTCATGGTTTTTTTTTTTTGGTGGGTTTTTTAAAGTCGGAGAAACAAACTCCACACAGTATTCAACATACCTATGCACCACAGTAGTTACACATTGGTATCCTATAATCTTCAGATTTATTTTCTATTTCTTAAACCACAAGTTTGCAGAAGAAAAAAAAAAATCATACATTAAGTTTAAAACAAACTGGTAAAATACCATAAGTTTCAAAAAAATCAAAGATGAAGCCTAAGCTCCTGCCTTTGTTTCTGCAATTTTCTATTTACCTTTCTGTTATCAACTTCAGTATGTTTCTCCAGTGTTTTTCTATCCTTTAGACACAAAATGTCTGAGTACTTGGGCTGCTACCTTTGGTCCAGTTGTCTTCTCAGCCAGAAAAAATACACAACAACTCCTCCAATGGAAAAGCTGAGGCCTCAAAAAAAAAAAAAAAAGAAGCCACCCAACTGCACTTAGGAAGGTAATTCACACCCTTGCATTTAAACATACCTAACAAACATGTTCTTAAAAGGAACAAAGGCATTTTCATTTTGTTTGTTGAGCATCTGCATTCTCAGCATTGTCCAGTCATTAGCATGGGTATTAGCATTAGGTCATGAGGCCAGGAGCGTGTGGTGCCCAGCACCACCATAAACAATAATACACACACTGACATCCAATACAAACATGGGATGGGGAAGGATGAGAGATTTCATTTAAATGAGTGGCAAATGGACTGAGAGAAGGAAATATAAACTGCATCAACAATAATCCTTTTAAACAGTTCTATATTTTTCTCTGTTCATGATGTACAGTAACAAACCTCAGAAACTTTCAAAGAAACAGGATGATGCTTTTATTTTCAAGGAGTCAGGAGCTAACAGTGTGAGATACCTTGCACAGACACTGTTAGTTAGTCAGAAAGAAAAAAAATAAGACAGGAGTCTGTTTTTTTATCAAGTCACTAGAGCTATCTAATAAAGTCAAAGAATAGACTCCTATCTAATAAAGTCAGGCATGCCCTTAGCAATGCATTAGTCAGACAGGCAGCTCTGGATTCTACATTTAGAAAATCTTGCATATAATTGCCTGGGCTTGCAAATGCCACAATATCATATTTCTAGCAATGCTTTGGGCAGCATATTTTGTATGAGTTATATCAGGAAAGATATATAATCTCGTTCAACTAGCAGTAAATTTTGCTTGCACACACACACACACTTCTGAACTGTTTAAATATAAAGCAGACTAACTGGAAGACATGAGCAGAGAATTGCTTGATTTTATCCCACCGTATCTTCTACAACTCACCTGAAACCAGCTACTTATGGCACTACAAAGAAAGCTCCAGTTTGTCCAGGAGATAATAGAAAAATTATTTACTCTTTCTAGCAACTAAGTAATGTGAATATTCAACTTTACCAGCAGCCTTCATAGTTAGTCTGGAATAACAGTAAAAAGTGTGATCTCCCCTCATTTACTGAGTCCAGGGTGAGTTTGGCTCCAGCACTTACAGAACAGTTTTACCCAACTGTCATTATCCATATTATCTCCACAACTATGATGAAAGCTGTAAATTGCTTCTGAAAGAGCACTCTCATTTCTGGAGACTGAGAAAGTATTTCCTGGCTGGACCAGAAGCTGGTCTCTTAATAACTCAACAGTAAAACATATTTTTTTGGGCAAGAAGAGAGGAAATGGGTATTAGAAGAAAGAATAAGACAAATCGCAAAGTCTGTGTTTTCATATATCCTCTCTCTTGTGTTCCCCTTAGCTTGAGGCATTTCTATTTCTCATTTCACTGCAAACACCATCTAACTCCTACTGTCACTAGAAAATTCCCACTTATGGAAAAAAAAGTTTTATGTAAGATGGGATGGGAAGCTCTATAGTTACCAAGCCTGCCTCCTCCAGCAACCCACTAGAGTTTAGGTCACAACTTCTAAAAGCACAAGATCATCCATCTACTTGGCTTCTTCCTTTTACAGATCTGCTGTGCAGTAGACACACAAATCTGCTGACCAGCCACACAGAACACAATCAATCTTAACCAGCACCAGAAGCAGATTAACAAATCTGTTGTATTAGGAATTGTACTAGTTGGGCCAAAAAGCTTACAAACTTTGTTTTCTTTGGTTTTATTGAAATCACAGTCCACGCAAAATACGTAACTAGGGTTGGTTTGGGGTTTTTTAATCATTTATTCAGAAGATTAATTCTCTGCAAGGCAATGAAGCGTGTATTTTTCAAAGCCCAAATGATACCCATCACGATGCAGAAACACTGAAATTAAAGTGTAAATGGTCAATGTCTCCTCCCCTCTACTCACTAAGACCAACTTCAAGGCCTGCAGCCTCCATTAAGTTCTTTCTGCCAAAAGGCTGAGATAAGAATGAAAAGGAGGGAGATAAGAGGGAAATGCTCACTAACAAGAGTAGTTTGTGAGTCTAAAGCCAGACTGAAAACATGATTTAATGAGCTGAGTAAAAAGGCTGTGGTTGCACAAGGAGCAGGTCAGCTGCAGACAGAGAAGTCACAGAAGTGGGAAAATGAGGTTATGAGAGAAAGAAAGAGCACTTGGTTAATTTGTTATCCATAACTTCCATTCACCAAATCATTACAACCTAATTTCTCAGCATTTAAAATTAAAGAAATGGCAGGCTTACTGGCCATTTCAAAAGGTCTACCACAATTACATAAAGCAGCTATTGCTGGGTTTATGGAAAAAAATAAGAATAAAATTAACCATGGATTAAGTGGCTGACAAAAAACAAGTCTTTCCCAAGAACAAGTGGTGTGGTAAGAAGAAATCCTCCTATAAAAAGCTGCTGGCAACTACAGCTCTGTCAATCACCTTAAGGATCTGTCAAAATAGACAAATATGACTGAGGCAGGCCAATATTTTGTGGAGGGGGTTGTGCCCTTTTTTGGTGTTGTGTTTTTATTAAAGAACAAGCACATTGCAAACCAAAGGCACCAACTGCCTAGTCTTGTTCGTAGCTGTGCATTCAAGAAGGCTTCTCATTTGCCTCAAAAAAGCTGGTGTCCAAACAGTGTGGGTGGAAGAGGCAGCCAGACGTCGCTGTGTGCTCCTGGGTCTCCCATTACGCAGAGCAACTGGAGGCAGGAGGACCAGGGGAACCTGTTATGCAGGAGCCAAGGCTACAAAAGGACCTGTCCACAGCAAAACACGCAGAAAATGTGGAAATCATCCACAAGATGCACCGGAGTTGCTGTTAGCTGCTGCTGTCTTTGACCGGGTGTTATGGGTTGGACGGTGGGCAAAATCTGGCCCAATGTCATGAGGGAGTTTGAACCAAAAATGTCTGGAGGTCCCCATCCAAATTACCTTATGATCCCACAAATATCTGTTTACAGACTATAATGCAGAGAAGATGAGACTACAGGTTGACAGCAATTTATCCCAATCTCTATTTTCCTCCCCTCTGATCTCAGGTTAGGTTTTTGCCTGTGAGGTGGCTAACTATGGGCTCCTGTATCAGAGCAAAAGGGAGAGCAAAGACTGCAAGATCTTTATGGTGCTGATCCACATCAGCTCAAACCACTATGGAAGCACAGACACAGAGGGAAGTTCGGTTCCTGATAAAAATGATAAGGAGGGACTGTACTGTGGTAGTCAAACATCTGGAAATGGACCTGTGCCATCCTCAACAAAGAGGAAGCAAGTTACAGACAACATTGGTAAAGACTGACACTTTCCATATCTACCCTATTATGTTCCAGCATGGTTTCTCAACCTCATTGTTCCCATGCTGTTCAGCACCATGCCTTGCCTTAACCATATCCATTCCAAGAGCCAACTTCTGAAGGTTTAGCTCCAGCTAGCACCAGATGCAGCCAGTGACATTTCTGAAGCCATCAGCAGAGAAAAGATGTCTCCAAAAAAGGCGAAGATTGTAGAAGCAGTTAGAGCAAAGTCAACAGAAGAATGATGATGCTGCAAGCAGTGGGGTGGCAGGTAGGCCACGAAGGGGACAGGCTGTTATCAACACTTCATCAGGCTGGTCTGATCCTGGCACAAAGCCACCAGTGGAGAGAAAGGTAAGAGCTTGCATGCTGGCACAAGCTTTTAAGCAGAAAGATAGCACTGAGAACAGATCAGTCACAGATAAAGGTAAAAGGCAGGCTTGTTCACACACTAAGTTCACAGAAAAATAAATTCAAAAGGCAAGAAGTGAAAAGTCCTGAGGAATTCACTGCAACAGCTCAGTTTGTAAAGGAGGATTACAGTACCCCGATGCTGCGATGTAGTCTAGCTAAGCCTGACCTAGCTTTAATCTAGGAATTTAAGTCACTTGCTGAAGCAGCTCATTACAGGCTGCCTGAGCAGCAAGGGGAGTTAGCCACTGCTGGAAACCCTAATTATTGCTGAAATTGAAGAATGCAAACCATATCTAAGCTGGCTAGCTCAAAACTAGCTCAGATACATTTACGTTCAGCTGCAACACATGCAGGAAAAGTCAAGGAGCCTAGCAATGAAACAAAGCTTGGTCATCTTGCAGAAGCATTGAGGCCTATGGTTTCAGGAAGGGAAAAGAAAACCCCACAAGATACCACTTCCCTTTCCACCCTCACTTTTCCAGGATGAGAGCTGGTCACTTCCTGAGATGTACTTCCAGGCATTGCCACAGAGAGAAGAGAATCGGACAGCACTAACAAATGTGCTTCAGTAGAAGACACAGAATTGTCTTGAGGTGCAAATCTCATCTTTTCTTACCATAATTAGGAAAGAACAAGCCTGCAAGAAGCCATACAGAGTACTAAAACCTATAGGTAACATCACGCAAGAAACATTATTTTGCAGTTTAATGAAAGAAATATCATATAAACCACTACAGGCTCCGGTTCCCTTCTGCAACACTCTATGCAATCACTGCTGGTTTCATCGCATATACAGAGACAGACCACAGACCAGGACAGTATGACAAGCTTACTCTTATGTCTACTGACTTGATGGGCCCCGCACTCAATTTCTTAGTTAAGCAACCAGAGCAAAAAGAGGAAGGATAGTCAGTCATATGTTTATGGTTTTAGAGTCAAGCCAAACATATATCTAAGTATCTATGATAGCAAACTCATCATAGCTGTAGTAAAGCTTTCAAAAGACTTACACATGCAATTCATTCATGAAGCAGGCTGAGGGGTAACACATAATTACTACAGCCCAAGCGGTGAGAAAACAGGTAAAGCAAATCCAGGCAGATTTTGAGCAAGAATTCTTTGCCCAGTTGCCTACTTACAGATTACCTTTCAGTCACAAGTAACCTCATATGCAAGTATAATTATCTAGGGGTTCGACATGCAAGAGCATTTATGGACTTCAGCCCCAGATCAGTGCTGCAGTGCCCAGCACAACATAGATTTGACAGAGCCACCAAGTTCTCTGTCCCAAAGCACTTCTGCTGTCAAACACAAGACAAGGAGCAATGTCTGGACAAGGCTTTCCATCAGGCAGCACTCAAAGTGCCAGTCATCCTTGTACACAGTTAGGTGGGCTGCTCCAAAAGTTACCACCACAGGTGTCTTCGAAGCAGAGAAGGGAAGAAGGTGCAGAGTGAATACAGAGGTTCGGGGTAGCTGCCATAGATGGCAAAATGAGAACTATGAGAAGGGAAGGTTTTGAAGTCTGCAACACACTGGTAGGGGAGTAGAAGTTTCAGCTGCACAGGTATCTGCACACCCAGTTGTTAAATGCTAGGCTTAGTGAGGTCAGTGGTTTCCAACTCGGGGGTCTGCAGAACCCAAGTGACCTGTCAACTCTTTTCCAGAAGGTCTACAGAAATATAAAAGTGAAAAGCACCACTTATATTTGTTGTATTTCTGCTGGAAAGTCAGCAATCCGCAAACTAAAGAAAGCTGAGGACCATTACACTACTGAGTAGGCTCATCAGGACAGACGGGAATGTAAATTATTCAAAGCAATAGAAAATCCTCAGGAATTGGATGCACAAGCCCCTGAGCAAAAGTGTTCAACAGCATGGAAACAAGAAAAAAAAAACCCAACAAAACTGAAATAGCACATCCCAGTTGTTAAACATTTTTCTACCTAGTGGGAAAAAAGTTCTGTCGAAATTACTTCCTTTTTAGTCCCCGTCACTCATCACAAAAATCAACTGTGAAGCCTGCAGCTCACTTTTCTTCCATTTCACGAGATGATTGGTGTCTAGTGGCTCCCAACAGACAGGATGTTTTGGCCTCTCTCTCAACACAAACATTGAAGATTGGAAAGACAGCACTGGGATTAATTTAAACACTGAAAACTGAAGCCCAACAATTATCTGAGCAGAAAACTTTAAAGGACTCATGCGCTAGCACACAGATAAATCTGCTTTCCCTCTTTAAGATCAAATATGTCACTGAATGAGACTAGTTGTTGACAGAGAAAAGCAGAACAAGGATAGATGTAGTGATTCTGACACTAAAACATTTTACAGCCATACTGCACTTGAAAGGTAGCCAAGAAGCAAGTCCCTACAGACTTTCCCAACAGTTATTCGGCATAAGGTTTACCGAGGAGCTCTAGCTGTACTTCTCTAACAAAGACAAACTAACAATCAGGAAATACCTTGGAAATAAGACCAAAGAACTTGAATTAATAAGAAATCTATAAACTGAAGGATACAAGCTACTGCCATAAATAAAAAACAACAAGATGATAGCTGCTAATTCATGCCCAAGGAAAAATACTGGAATGATTGTAGGTCAAGTTGCCTACGTTTTGTGACTTCATCTTTATTGACAAAGTACTAATTAAGACTTCCTCTTCATACTTTTATTGAAGAAGTATTAAGACTTCCTCTTTGTACTTTTCCTGAAGGCATCTACAGACTGTGGATGAACTCTTCTGCTGTTTATTTTTCAGAGTATTATACACAAGAAAAATAAAACTGCAAGGAATACTAGTCCTGATTTTGCAAGCTTAATTCTCAAAGGAGTCCCATCTTACATGCAGACAACCCACTCCGGGATTAACCAGGAAGAGATTCCTCTGGTGAATCTCTGAACAACAGTCAGACAAACACAATAACACACAACATGCCTATATTTAAATATGTGAGTCCTCCCACCAAAGTCAGACTTAACTTACTATATGCCCATGTGAGCATCTGCATCTTGTTGAATGAAGACACTCAAAGGAATGGGAAGCTTATGTTCACACAGCACTTAAAACATCACATACACCCTCACACACATCTGTAAGAAGGAACTCCAGCTGAAGATTGCCCTAAGCTTCTACTGCGGAACACTTAAGCACACAAAATTTCTTTGAGAAATGCTGCAAAGCTTTGAGTGCTCGCAGTGATAGGATGAGGAGTAATGGCTTCAAACTGGAAAAGGGTAGATTTAGGTTAGAAATTAGGAGGATGGTTTTCACTACAAGACTGGTGAGTCACTGGAGCAGGTTGCCCAGGGAGGTTGTAGAAACCCCAACATTGGATGTGTTCAAGACTAGGCTGGATGGGGCTTTGAGCAACCTGATCTAGTGGAAGATGTCCCTGCAATGGCAGGGCAGTTAGAAGTAGATGATCTTTAAGGTCCCTTCCAACCCAAACCATTCCATGATTCAATGATTCACAGCTCTATGAGTCCTATGTTCTTCCATCTCCACCTTGCAGGCACTCCCAATCCACAGAAAGATGGAGGTGATAACATGCAGCTAGATCTCCCAAGAAAATGCATTAAGTACTATTAAAGTCTCTGCTTTAGATAAAAAACAGAGCAGATTTGGCACCTATCAGGCTTGCTTCCCTACCAAATGAAGCACAACACCCAAGACTATCTGTTCATGTCACTAAAACCTGGCCAGCCTCCCTTCTCTTTTGGCCTCCCACTCCTTCCAGATGTTCATATTCATAAAGGAGGCTTCTCTACAAGGCTGATATCTCATCTGAAGATGCCGGTTTGAAAAATATACTTGTTTCCAGAGCATCTAAGATTGCAGAGACTGAAAGTTATTATTTTCCTGCTCCCTGTTTTACCCACTGTTTATCTCTTCATGACTATTCTTCTCAAAAAACTATTATTTTCCTCTTTAACTGCATAGGATTTTTCAATCAGTAACACCAAGAAAGTATTTCTTTTTAACCTGAAGGTTAATTGTGACAAATTAGTAATGACAGGAGGAAAGCTCAATGTCCTCAAAACTTTTTTCAGCTCCACTTCAGAAACAGTAGGTGAATGTGTCCCTTTAAATTCTCTTTTCTCAAATTAAACTAGAGAGAAAATTCCCACCCTTTTATTTATTTTTTAATAACCTCTCCTGCTAATAATGTCTACTATGTTAGATACTGTCTTTGCCCTAAAATACACCTTGAAATCCTGTTTTTCAACTGGTTATACCACCTTGGGAACATACAGCTAATTAAGACATCTCTACAGCCCAGGTGAGTTGGTGACTTCATAAAACCAGATCAGGCCACACACAACCCAACACCAGGCACCTGAAAACCTCCATTCAGGCTCATCCAATTGTCCACAATTTGCGCCTCCTTTGGCTTAAACAGCCACATAAACACCAAGTATGTGACAGCCTACTAGGACCCCCTTCCTCTACTCTCCTTTCCCAGTGCTGTGGATGTTTCACCCTCTTCTTCGGGCTCCCAAGATTGCTCTCATCTGCCTGGACCACCCCCCTGGACAGTTGCCATTTGGAAAGCCTTACTAGGAAGCTCCAGATAGCAGGCAAGCCAAGTGGATGGAAATATTCACATGGGTTCTCACCTACTTCAGGCTTCAGAAGCTAGAGCATCTTAACAGCACCCTAGAATTAAGCAAGGTGTATGGGTTTCCCTGAGCAGAGACAATGGAGACAAAGGAGGCCTTTCAGGGAAACCCAAAGAAAACACTTGGCTTGCTTTTAATGCCAGCTATTGTTATTTCATCTGTCAATGAAAAGCAAACTTGTTTGGGCAATAACCCTGCAATATGCACAAGGAGGAGAGCAAACATTTAATGCCAGTCTGCTAGAACGGGAGGCAAGGGCAGAGTCTACTCCCACATGGGCTCAGGAGGCTTGAGTGCAGGCTGAGCACTCTTGGCAGCCAAATAACACACCAAGAATCCTTTGACTAAAGCACCTCCCCTAAAAGAAAAAGAAAAAACCAAACAACCAAAAAACCCCAAACCCCATCCCCCAAACAAAACTCCACTAAATGTAGAGAAGTTCACTGCAGCATCAAACAGAGCTTACAGGATTTCAGGTACCTCTCTAGAATTTGAACATAATAAATTACCAGGCAGTGATAAATCCCATTTATGTTGAGTCGATCTCTTTGGGAAGGAACATTGATAATTAAATGTATGCTTTGCTATTGGCACAGTTGCGGGGCTCTGTGAGCTCATGGACTCACAGATACTGGTTAAACAAAGTAGACGCAATATATTTATTAGGCTATTAAGTCTTCTTCACAATGACCTGGAGAAAGGCTGATATATCCAGAAACCAGTCTATTTCCTCCATATTCTCTGCTTATGAAAAGATATCCATGGATATTATGACTAAAGTGGAAAACACAACTACAGTCTGAACAAATGAATATTAATTTGCCTTTCTTCTTAAGCTAAAAGTTTCACTGAAGTTGGTATAGGCTTTTTTTAAGGACAAAAAAAAGTTCCCATTTTTAAAAAATAAATACTCATTCTACAGCCCCACAATAACACCTAAACCCCCGCTGCCAAATCTCAAACACACTGGCAGCACCCAGCTTCTTCTAATGCTAACAATACATTGCAAATTTTACAGCTCCAAGTGTTAAACATGGTCCTTGAAGTCTCACTCCTTTTTGAGAGCGTACATTACTGCACATAGAACTTCAAGGCAGGAGATAAGCAGGAGTTACTGGAGCTGTGGTAACTGGTGAGGACAGACACAGCCATGAACTGCCCTGCTACGAAGCCACTGGTCTGTCACAGGCCAGCCCCAGACTTCCCCTCCCAAAACACATCTTTCTTCCCCTTCTGCTGGCACCAGAAGGAGGAATCATCCTCCACCACAGCCCGCCCAGTCCTGCTGGCCACTGCATTTTAAGCCATGTTATCAGGAAAGCCACTGGGACTTGTCATCTTGCAATAGTTCCTTCTCTGCTCTTTTGGTGGGATTCCCTGTACCAGAGCCAGCAATGGGCCCTTCAGCATCCTCACTCACCTCCAAAGGTAAGCATGAGCTAGCATATGTACCTTCTGAAGCACTTAAAGCTAGCAAAACCTGCTTTAAAACTAAAACTTCATTAAGGTGTCCAAACCGTGCTCTTCAGATAGAAACATTTTTCACTCTCACAGAGTGTTGATTTTGCAAGAAACCAATTTTGGAGTAGTTTCCTAGAGTGTAGGTGAATTAGTTTGCCTTTCTAAAAGAGCAATCTTCGACAGGCCTGCATATGCCTTCATTAATCATCTGATGGTGGAATTCAAGGATAAGCTAAAAGGCTGCTCTATTTTACTGAATCCTGCTGTTTTGGTGTCCCATCCCTCCATGGAAGAACAACAACAAAGTCTCATATTGCATGGGTTAGAAGTATAACCAGCTCCAGAAAACACACTACAGAAGTCATTATACCATGCATATTTAAGTGCACAGTATAGTAACTTTCTCTCATAAGAAAACCAAAACCAGGCTTAATAAGTGCCAATGGCAATATTACACCATTGCTTTTCTGCTACAGGAAAAAAAAAAAGGTAACTAGAAGAACCACTATTCAGATTCCCTGGGTAGCTACCAACCTTTGAATGGGCTCTCTATTGCTATTGTGGCTCAGAACAGGAGCCTGATTTTAAAAAGTAGCTGTGAAGACCTGCTCGAATGTCAACAGGAAAGCACTTTGTTTCATCAAAATATACATGTCTATACATTCTTAACATTCAGATATTTCTCATCAGAGGTCTCAGGTGAAAACCCAGGTCACGAACTGAGGGATCAAGTACACTGGACAGAAGAAAGCATGTTTACCTATTAGGTGAAGGGATTTTATTTCAAGAAGAACATAATATCCTTAAAAACCTTTCCAGATCTGGCCCACCCAGGGAGCACTTTCAATACTGGAAACTGGAGACTGCAATAACATTCCCAGCAGTCAAGGTCATTAAAAAATAATAAAAACATTTATGTTTTTGTATTTAAAGCAGAAAACCATTATCAAGAAGTTCCACCCATCCTCATGTTTCACAGCCAGTTTCTGCAGGGGAAACCACCATCTGGTTGCAGCTTTTATTTTCTCCAAACACTCCATCATTTCCTTGACTATCAAGAAAAGAGGAGCCTGGCCATCACGTTTGCCAAAGCCAAGGGAAGATATATTGTTGCTCAGAAGGCAGCTTTGGATGCCAGTAGTCTTGGAGGACACCTGGTCCACCTGGGTTGCATCTTTTCTGCTACTCTCTCCAAATGGACATCTCGAATTGAGAGAATGTGGTAAAGCTTTGGCATGCCCTAGCTGGGGCACAAGCTGTAATTCTCCTGGCCAGTAGAAAGGAGGACAGGTTCACCATCTGGACGAAAAGCCCAAGGCAACAGCACCAGAAGAGCTGGGAGAAAAAGCTTTGTTATCATTCCCTTTACAAAGGACTCAAATAAAAAACCTGCCACTCAAGCCCAGGGATAGCACTGTTTTCATGCATGGCTGACCCTTCCTATAGCATCTAAATACACATTTCTCCAGGAATCAAAACAAACCCATTTGAAGCTAAATTTTAAACTGTGGCAACACATGTAGAAGGCTTGAATGTAGTTCACTAAAATTATTACAACTTGATGAACAAAATATTAAGCAATGTGCCTCTAACTAGCAAATTACAAAGACAAGAAAAAGTTGGGAATGTATTATTGAGTCTTCATGCCACAAAACCACAAAGAGGAGTGGGTGGGATAGGGGTGCCTGTGGCTGGTGGTCCCATAGCCATCCTTTGCCATGGCCCCCAGGCACTCCATCCACCTCAGACTTCCTAAAACAAAAAATGATTATGTACAAAACAAGAGCAGGACTGATGGAAAGGTGATTTAGTGAGCAGCCCAGCAGCACATGATGCTGGCAGCCTAGGAGCCCATTTAAGCACTGGGAGAAACACCTGACATAGGCTTCATTCAGTGCATATCTACTGCACTGCTCCCCAGAAAAGACAAGGGCCCTTTGAGGAGGGAAATGAGGAGGATTTAATTAAGCACTGGCCCTCACAAAGAGATGGAAACAGCGAGGGCCCCGGTGCCATTTCCGCTTTGGCCAAGCCCTGCGGCCAAGGGCTGCTCTCAGCCACCGTGGTTCCCTTACAGCATCACTTCTTCATATGGAGTGTACACTTAACTTGCAAGGCTGGATGACTTATTTGCCACTGGGAGGGACTCTTTACTATACAATGGCACTCTTTGTGAGGGAAAGGAGGTGGGGAGACAGTACTAGCTGGCCATTAACCTTATAAATCCTTCACTTGAGTTGCACAATAAATACCATGTGTCAGTGTATGTGACTTTGCTTCTTCAGGAGAAGCTGCTTCGAGTGAAAAAAATGAAAAAGAAATGAAATTTAATAGATCATATCTTTCCTTTTTATGTGCCTCTTTATTTTCACAATACATTTTAGACTACTTGCATTAGTCTTGCAGACCATCCACAACTTTATTTAAAGAGCAAAAAGCATTTCTGATTCCAAGATTTCACTCCCAAAACACAAACACAATCAGGCACTTTATATGGAATCCATACTCATTTAGCTCTTGCCTCTCTCTACCCAGTCTCTAAAAGCTGCTTTTACAAAGCACATTAAAGGCCCAGCCCAACAGTTCTGATCAGCAAAGTTCTTTGCGCAAAGTTGGGAGCAAATTCATAATCAGCTCAGCCAGGCCATCAGATTAAGTTTACTTTTTTTTTTTTCAGGCTGTAATAACCATCTCACAGATATAAAAAGTGCTTAGTGTATCTCCAACCAGCTCTAAGTTGGGGTGGGATAGGAGAAAAAAAAATTGTAGTTTAAATCCCCTGAAGTTCCCGTGGCATACAAAAGGTATAGACGGGTGTGTGGCAAACTCCTCCTCAGAGGTTTTATTACTATGAAACCTAATGCTCCCTCACTGAAAAGAGATTTTCATGAAGGAGATAATTGGGAGGGAAAAAGACAATTCACATTTTATGACTGCCTATAGATGAATAACATTTAAGGTCCAACAGTCTTCACTGCACCATAATCATCCACTAATGACTGGAAAACTCACAGTGAAAACTACTGAACCTAAACATGTGGGGTGTTAATTTAATTTTTGGTGGCAAGAGAGAACACGGCAGGAAGAGAAAAGAAAGGGAACACTTAGCTCCAGCTCCCAGCGTGGCAAAAAACGTTTCCCCCCCCTACGCCTGGCTGGGCAGGAACAATGCACAACAGCCTGGCCCCGCCGACTTCACTGAATTATAACTCCTGCTAGTTAGTTTAATTATTGCACATACATTTCTTGAAAATTCCATTTGAAACATCAGCGACTAATTGGAGAAATTGCTCTGGGCATGACCGAAAGGTTATTATAAAGTTTGGCCACTGTTTTTCAAGCAATCGTTACAAAAGGGCATGGCCCTTCCATGAAGCGTACGAAAACCTCTCAAAGATGCCCATTGTCCAAGACACAGAAATCAAGTACAAGAGATCCAGAAGGAAGTCTCAGCTGGGAATACAAAAGGCAATGAAGACACAAAAATGAGGTGGAACATCCTGCTACACCAGCAGAGCCTTGCATAGAAGAGTTGAAAGAGAAAAAAAAAAAAAAAAAAAAAAAAAAATTCAGCTTCCAGGATTACAAATATTACTGGGTGCAAATGGAAGGTGTGTCAAAGACAGAAATCTTATTAAAATAATAGTGCTCATTAAAGACTTAAATTGCAAAAGCCTTGCAAAGTTACAAGAAAGCTTCAAATCATTCCTACCAAACACAACTAGTTTTTATCACGGGATCCATAGGTTTGCATGGGGTTTCCTTGACCCTCTAAATCAGCGTATTTAGCATGTGCTGGTTTGGGGTGTTTGTTTATTCAAAGACTGCTTATGTCTCCCAAACCTTCACCTTCAGCCAACTTGAAAACCTAGATACACCCACCAATTTCCTAATACCCGACTAACTCTCATCACTGCTAAAATGGACACTGAGCAAGTTTCTATGGCGTAACCATTCAGTTTAAGAAAACTGCTAAGGAATTAAAATCACACATAAAACACTTCATTCCCTGTATCCTCAAGCCCTAAGCTGTCAGCACTAAAGCAACTTTCTGATGTGCTTCACACTTCTGCCCTGTTTCGTGATAGGGTCTAATTTTACAATTCAAGAGGTAAATCTTTGTATGCTAGGATCTCACAAGGATTTTAATCCATTTACTTTCTGTCTCGGACACACCTGCACCAAGTGTACTAGGACTGTCCAGTTCCTGTTAACTACAGATAACACTTTAATGAACTTTTCATTATCAAGCCAGGGTGACTTAAACATGGAAAGACCATTCAGAGACTAGTCTCCTCCTAGTTTACATTTTACATTCCTAGCAGCAGAAAACATGCTATACATATTAGAAGTTTAGTATTCCCTCCTCATCATCAGCTAGTTTTTCCTCCAGTTACTATCTCAGTGGCCATCACAACCCATTACTCATCAGACCAGCCAAGGCTCTGGACTACAACAAACAATAAACATCAGCAGTACCAGCAGAGATTTGAAAGTCAGGCTGCAGCAGTACCTTCTGGGTCATGTTATCACTTAATGATGCAGGTGAAGGGAAGCATTGACCAAAGCTCTGTGATACCTGTGCATGGAGGATGTGCAGTCAAGAGGAGGCATTTCTGCCTCTTGCCCCATGCCAGGCAGCAATCAGGAGATGCTCTTCCAACACCACTTTGAGGCAAGCAGCTCATCCTCTAGCCACCCCATCCCAGCTGGACTCCAGAGGTAGGTGGAGTAGATAGCCATCCCTACCTTTCTGCAAGAAGCCATCCAGCCATGAGAACAGGCAAGAACCAACCCTATGTTCTGCCACAGCATTGTCCGGGTACCCCAATGGCCCTGGGGTGCAGAGAAAGACGCCCTGGTCAGTCCCATGCACACCCTCACTGTTATGCCTGGCCATGGCAACCCTCTATTTCCACCACAGCATGAGGGCTACCGGCTGGGCCAGAGCAGCACAAAGCAGCAGCTTCACCTCCATCAAAAATACTGCACTGCTTTTTACGCTTGATCCCATTAGTTATTTATTAACAGCGGTAAAATATTATGGTTTTCCTCTCAGCCCAAGATAGTCACCACTTTTTTTTAAAAGCTGAAAAGCATGGAGACTTTTTTTCTTTTTGTCTGTAGGTGTACTGTTCAGTGCTTTAATGCTGCAAAGTGGAGAATAAAGCGTGAGAGTGCTCCTAAATAAGTCACAACCATTTAAACATTAGGCATCTAATTATGTTGAAAACACAATTACACACATTTAAGCAGATGCTCATGCCCATGGGCCAGGCCCATTACTTTGACTCTTCTTTAACTACCTAACTTTACAGTAAGCGCAAGTTGAATCTACTTAGGTAGAAGACCTGAATTATCAGTCTGGGTGTGGAAAAAAGGCAGTGAAAAAAAAAAAGAAAAAAACACCAATGTTCCCATCTCATCTGCCACAGCTAAGGACATGGCACAACAGGTAAAGACTCCAGCAGGTCCCTACTCTTCTTTCATAGCCTTTAATCAAACACTGAGAGGCATTCTCTATTTCTAAAGTTAAATTAAAACTTTTGACTCCGATCTTTTGTAAATTCCCAGCAAAGATAACCCCCCCAAGGAATGCATATTATTTACACACCATTGAGCTTACTTATTAACATGAACTTCTAGCAAAAGTTCCATTTCCGTATTTTAAAACGGGCCACAAAGACCTGTTTACATTCCATGTCTGGCTTTGGTAATGTCAAGGTCAGAACACAGCCTTCAATAGTCCTCCTGTGCAGGAGGCTGAGGAATGTTGCCCAACGGGTAGGGTCCAGGGACACCCCAAAAGTCAAACACTGACCCTTACACTCCGTCAGGCAACAGTGCCCATTTTGGAGCTCTTCCCCTTTGGTCCAGCTGGAGCCAAAAAGCCCACATAAGCTACAGTGAGCAGCTGGCACTAACCACTGCCCGTATCTCTACACTTAGCACCACACTTTGTTCCAAAAGTAAAGGTATGAGCACTTAATAGCCCTGAGTGGAAAGCACAGGCAGGTTTTCTTCCCTTGTTTGCTGGCCATGCAAAGCAGTTCCATCCAAACCTCAGCCACAACTCAAGTCCACTACCTATCTATCTATCAACTTTCTACCTTCCTCTAAATATTGGGGAATGCATAAAACTTTTCCAACACCAGAACACGATTTGCCACCTGTTCTCCAACACTGGTTTGCTGTCAGAGGTTCAGAGGGAATTTCTCTATGAGAAGGGAAAAAATGTCCATCAACTCTTTTTTAAATGGGCAACTTGTCCTGAGCTTCCCCCTCAGCACAAAGAAATGGTAACATTTGAGTAAGTCTGACGGGGAAATAGTGAATGACAGAGAAGCATCTGAGAACTGGGCAAGATGCGAGACTGTAGATGAGCAGAACTGATCAGCCTCTATATTGCCTATTCCAGAGGGACAGCAACAGCTAAAAACATTCAAAACTGAGATTAAAAAAGGAAACTGAGATGCACTGAATACTAACACTTCATTCCTTGAAGAAACTTTACTCAGATAATTTCTTAAAAGAAATGCATGGGAGCATCCCATTCCAAGGATCTGAAACTCCCAGTGCAGCGAGAGCATCTCTAGCTCTGTGACCTGTTCCAGATGCCTGCTGCACAAGACACAGATGACAGAAGGAAAAGACAGGAGAAGCCTCACCATCATTACTGCTGCAGCCATGGGAAGCAATAAAACAAATCCTCACAATTCACCTTCTGTTCATAAGAGAAGATGCATGCTTCAAGATGTGAAGGTTGCAAGTTACCTTAAAACCTAAGGACAATTTCACATCTGTTGCTCGTCACAACTCCCTAATATATACACCAAACAGCCACAGCCTTATTTCTTAGAGGTTTTGTGTGTGTGTGTCAAAATAGGTGCTGCAAACAGTTTTACTGTCTGTACCAAGATTTTTTTTTCCTGAAGAAAATCCAGGAAGAGATGTGCTCCTCCCTAGGCCCCACCACACACAGGTGAGACTCCCTTGGGGGAATCACACCATAACTTGAATCTTCAGCCCATGGCAACATGACAGACTTGCCACTTACTGCTCCAAAAGCTGTGTACCCTGGATTGCAAAAATACGTACATTCCTCATCCCCTTCTGCTGCTTCTTGCTAGGGAAGACACCTTCACAGAAACACTGTGACACAAGTTCGAGCTAACAAGTAGATCCAAATACAAAGTGAAATACAAGTTCAGGAAACCTAGAAATGCTAAAATGAACTTTTAAAATTTCTAATGCTAGAAATCATTGGTTTTAATGAACTGATTATAACTCTACTTAAAAGCTCGTGCTCTTTCTAAATGCTAGCGGTTATTCCTGAATTGTGCAGAGGTCTGGTAGCTCAGGAGGGTGCAGGATCCCCCTGTAGTGAAAGGTCCGAGACCGGCATGTCCGAGGAGTGAGCCCCAGAAGCTGGCCAGCAGCAGGACAGTGCCGTTTCACCTTGCAAGGGGCATGTTCTAAAATTTACAACTTACGGTTTTAACCTCGCCCGCCGAAGGAAACGGACGAACGCACCTCTCCAACCAGACCCTACAGACATCGCCCGTAGCTCTTCTGGCGAACCCCAATGACTCGCAGCGCATCCATCTAACGCTGCCACCCCCCCACCGCTTTCGCGCCCGGCCACTTTTGGGAATGCCAATCCAGCAGCGGGGAGGGCCCCGCTCCACCGTGCCGCCTCCGCACACTCCGCCCGGGGCAGAGAGACCCCCGGCATCCCTGGCCCCGGCGGCACCTACCCAGGCACTTGATGTGGAAGCCGGTGGGGGGCTTGAGGGAGCGGCGCGCCCAGCCCTGCCGCAGCACCTCCAGGTGCTCCTCCTTGCCCTGCACCAGCAGCACCTGCTCGTCGATCCAGCCCAGGAAGAAGGTCTCGGCCACCGCCGCCGTGGCCCGCCGGTCCCAGAAGTGCTGCATGTTCTCCCGCTTGAAGTCCGCGAAAATTTCGTAGCCGATGCGGTGGTGACCCAGCTCCGCCACCGGACCCGCACCGCCACCGCCGCCTCCTCCTCCTTCACCACCGCCGCCGCCGCTCCCCGGCTGCCCCCCGGCCCCGGCGCCCAGGACGATGGCCAGGGAGTGCGGGGCGATCTGCAGGCACCGCTCCGCCCTGCGCGGCATGGCCGCTCACCGACCGCCGCCGGGCATGGGCATGGGCACGGGCACGGGCACGGACATGCCTTCCCGGGGCCGCGTTGCCTCCCGCGGCCGGCTGTCCGCACTCCGCGCTGCTCCGCCCCCGCCACGGCACCGCCCGGCCCGGCCCGGGCTGCTCCGCCCCCGGCACTCCCCGGGCACGGCGGGCGAGGCGGGGGTGTTCTCCCGTAGGTGCTGGCTCCGCAGCACGCAGCAGCCGCCGGCTCCCGGCCGAGAAGCCCGCACCTTACCGTGCCCCACGCCCGCCTCCTCGTCCTCGCACGGAGCGGGAACCCCATCCCCAGAAACGGAAGGAGCCCGTTGCGTTCCCGGCTGGTGGCACAGGCTTCCTGGCACCCTCCAATTTCGGGAGACCTCTCCGTTCCCTTCCCTGTGTAAAACACAGGGTCACCCCCCGGCCACTTCTAGATTATCCCAGCAAGTCTCACGGTCGTTGTATTTGTACTTTTCCCAGGGGTTACCCAGCTGTAGGTAAAACACCTGGTGAGCAGCACTGACCCTGCTGTGTCCAAAAGTCCATATTCTTCTTCTTCACCCATAAATAACTCTGTGTCACTTTGTGTCACCCGCGTACTGAAATCTGACAGTGATTGAGCCCCTGCAAGGCTCACTCCTAATTCCTGTGGCTCTTCCAGCAGTTTCATGTTTTGCCTCCTCTGTGCTTCAGGTTACTGGTTGCCTGTGAGGCTTAAGGGAGAGCTCAGCAAAAATGGGCACAGAGCAAGCAGAGATGGAGGGGCTCAGGTCCTTCCCAGCAGAGTCTGGCCTGGGACATGTGTTGAGGCTGTAGGTGGCTGCTGAGGAACAGGAGGCAAGGTGACAGTTACACTTGTCATAAGGTGGATTTAGGGACTTCACTAACATCTTGTGAAGAAACTCTCAAACTCACAGCAAAACCATGTCCTTCACTGCTGAAAATGGGGCTTGAGTTCCCAAATCGGCTGTGGTCATTGGATGCATCAGCACTGTGTGCAGATCACACAGACCATCCACAGAGAACGGATGGCTCCAGCAGCATCCTTGCCCCAGGGAGCAGGGCACTGTCACACTGAGGAAATGGGCAGCAAAGTGTGGGAATGCACCTGAAAGGTGAAGAACATAGGGAAGAAAAATTTGCGACAGAGAGGAGGGACAAGAGCAGAGGCAGAGGAGAAGGGGGTGAGAGGAGGGAAGTGGCAGCGGCTACTCTGCTGGGCAGTGGTTTAAGAGCTGCGATGAAGGACACTACAGCCACCACACTGTCCTGTGCACAAGCCACAGTGTTTTACCTGTTGCTTCTGAAATCACTCACATCAACAGCACTTGGCACTTTTGGTCCCCCCAAACTATCACCCATTCAGTTCTAACTTCATTCAAATCTCCATCTAGTTTCATCTATTTCCTTCTCAGGAGCACCGTATAACAGTCAGGCTCCTCTGATATTCCCACTCCCTACTTTTTGGGTTTCATCCAGTGCTGTCTAGGCACTGTACTGAGGAGGATTAAATTTGCCAACATCCAAAGAGTTTTACAAGGAGGCAAGCTGTACAAAACCAATTCTACCAAAGGGGAAATTAGAGGTAAAATAAATTGTCCAAAATCACAGTGAGCCATTTTGAGCCAGGAGCAGAGCTTATTAGTTCTGGCTCACAAGTCTCTAACCCCTTCCCAAATACCCAGCACAGCAAGATGCCCTTGGCCTCAGCGAGCAATAGTTTTGATGGTGCTGCTTGTCAGTATTTCAAAGGAGGACTTTAACATTGTCATTCAGCCCTAAACTTTGCAAGAGAACCCCCCAGCATCCTCATTGTCCTCCAAACTGCTTCCTAAAGTCCATATGAGCCATTGAGTGCCTGTAAAAAGAACTAGTCTTAGTGTGTTGAAACAGCTTTGTGATCTTGTCATACTTGTGTTATTCTTACCTTGTGCCTTCCTCCTCTCTGCATTATATCAGCCTTTTATCTTGCCCATCATACTTGTATTTCAGTTCTCCTGGGCAGGGCTCACCTTTTTGTTGCCTTTGTGTAGAGCACATCACATTGACATCTGAACCACTGATCAGAGTCACCAGGTAACTTAAGGGCTTGGATGGGTTTTCAGTTTTTATTCCTACCTTTAAGAACAAAGGGGCCAAATTAAGCCATTTGACTGTTTTTAGGGTTTTGCACCAGATATGTGCTGAGTGCTTAGATGTGGGACCCCACATTTTGCCTACAGCCCTCAAATCCCAAGTGCGAGCCAAATCTGTGATCCTTCTGCTGCCTCTGGAAAAAGCATGTGTTCAGCACAGCATGCCTGGCAGCCTTCAGTCATGACACCAGCCTTGTTCTCTCCATTACCTGAGCTTCTTTTCCCTCGTGTGGTGAAACACACCACAGTCATTTTCCTTCCCTTGCAAGGCATTTGCAGTAACACTCGTGAGCTGTCAACATCTTCCCTATCCTTGCTTGTTCTCCTGCAGAGGCTGTTCCTCAGCCTGCTAATCCTCTCCCACCTTGCTTTCATCACCTCTTCCCTCACGCTGCTTCGTGCCTCTCCCCTGCACTCACAGGCTGGCCCGTCCTTCATCCCCACACTGCCCCTCTCTGCAGCTTTCACACTTGTAATTTGCCCAAAACGTGTCACACAGATCATGGTGCTTGTGGCATAAATCAAAATACACCGTGCACTGGGGGTTGGGTTCTGTCCCCATAAAAGCCAGTGCCAGGATTGCTGAGTAGGACCTTGAGGCCTCAGTAAGACTCCCTTGTTTCAAGGGCCTGGGGAAAGGCTGTGGACAAATACATACTGAGTACATAAATGAAGAACAGTTTTTTCTCCTCTTATTATTTTTTCCCCTTTTTTCCCCTCTTGTTATTCTTTCAAACAATTTTTTGCCTCAGAATTTTGGGAGTTTTCGTTTATTTTGGTTTATTTATGTTTTGTTGTTTGTTGGTTTGAGGTTGAACAACATCTCCTTCTTTTTATTCCCTCTCACTTCAAGGGACTTCTTCCAAGCAATCAAGATCTGTAGGCATACTAAAGCCCATCTGGTATTTCCCGGTAGAAATACAAGTGAGAAGATAGCCAACAATCTTCTTAGAGCCAAGTAATGAAAGGGGGTGAAGTGGAACTCCTAAGTGCTTCTGAAGTGTTTGGAAAGGCAGAAGTTTTCCTTGCTAGTGGGGTGAAACCCCTGCAGATTTAGACATATCTCTTTGAAATGCATCAGCAGTGGCAGGAGGTCTGTAGTAAATGGCGCCATTTATTCTAGGTAGGAACAGAAAGCCAAACAAACTTAATGGAGCTGTGCTCTCTGTCTGCACTGATCCAGAGCTTAAGTGCAGTACCTCTGTCTCCTGCAAATCTTGCCTTATTAAATCCTCCTGGGAAGAGAGTATTCCCCCAGAATTCATCCAAGGCCACAGAACAGAAAAGAAAGGCTGAGGCAAAATATATAAATATTTAATGGTGGTTGTGAATCCTTGATTTGTACATAGTAAGGCAAGTTCCACAGTATGACAGCCTGTGTAGTATGGTAGTGAGTGATCTGCCTCAGATGCAGTATTCAGGCAGTAAGTCAGCAAGTGCCTTACTCAGGATTTCTTCTGTAAGAGATTTTTGAAGAGTATTTCCTGTCAGAAAACTACTTTTTAAATCTCTCCAATGGTTTTATACAAGAAGAAATGATACTTTCCCTCCTGACTGTCTATCCAGTGATGTTACCTGGCAAGAGAGTCCTGCACACTTCCCAACCAAGTCACTTCATTCCCAGGAAGAAGCTGCCCTTACCCTTAAGTGGTTTTTCAGGTGGTTGAAGTGCGGTTGGAAAGAAACTGCCAGCTACAGGATGGATTTTTAAGATATTTCTGTCAGGGCTTCTTTTTTGAACATATCTGTGTCCATTCCCACATGGAAGTTTGACTGAAGCTGGAGACTCACACTGTCAGCCTAGTGACACAGAGCTCAATGCAACTGCCCTCATCAAATACAGCATTTACTGCAGCCCTAACGAGACTGGAGCTTACAGACCTCAGTAATTAATTTTGAGAAGAGTTGCCCCTTCCTCCTGCCCCAGTCCAGAAATACCTGTGCCCAGCCAGAGGTGCTCAGACAAAGAGTCAATGTAAACCAGCTCTGGCTTCTGGCTTTGCCTCTGCTGATGTGCAGGTAGAACAGCCAGGACCAGGTATGTCCGTAAAACACAGACCAGATGCACTTCTTGTCCCACTCTGAGAAAAACCAGGAGCAATCTCAGAAGAGTGAATGTTCTAAACCAATGGAGATCATGAACAGTGATGGCAACTTGCACTTAAGAAAGGGAAGATGGTAGAAGAGGGAGTGTTAGTTGGTTTTCCTTAAAACTCTTCCCAGAAATGTGGCTGCCTTTGTAGGCAAATGTAGCTCTATATTTGCCTAGTTTGTGTCACATGAAAACACTGATTTGCTACCAAGAATTCCTAAAACAGTACCTAATTTAGCTTTCCCCTTTTGTTTTGGTAACCAAGTTTTATAATATGGGGATAATAATACTTCTCATGTTCATAAAGTCCCCTGAGACCTGTTATTAAAAAACATCCCAGGAATGACTGCTTGACAATCTCTGCTCTGGTGGGAGCCAAGTACTTCTGTGCTTGGTCCCGTCCTGCCATTCTCCATCCAGAAGCTCTGCTCAGAAGTCCTCGCTCAGGCAGAGTTCCCATTGAAATCAATGGGAGTTTCCCACGTGAGGAGTGATGAGCTAGGTCCAAACTAAACACCCAGCTCATAAGCAGCATAGGAAACAGCTGACTGCATCATTTTTAAGCTCTGTGCTTTTACCTGACTCAGACTTGCTGGCATTAAGAAGGATCCCGGGAGCAGGATGGGATCCAAGGCAGGAGAGGAAGATCCCTGGTTATGGCAGGCATGCCCATCTTCCTCTTTAGGAAGATCTTTGCAACGGGGTGACTACTGCTTGGATAGGTGAGCCAGTAGGTAGACAATTATCTATTGTTTTCTTAACAATAGTCTACGCAGACTGGGGAAGTTCCGCTGACCGGGAGAAAAATCACCTCCTAGCAGACATGGACAACAAGTTCCCACTTTACTCACAGGACATGTGTAATACAGGGTACAGGTCTCTCACATTCAAACTCAGGTGTCTGCACTTAGACAGGTAAACAACACTGCACTAAGAGTCCCAGATTGGAAACCTCTTTAATTTTATTGATTTATGAAGCTGCAAAGAGGGAAATAAGACTTACAGGTGTTATGAAGCCAAAAAGCTGGTAAAGGGCTCATCACAGCAGTGTAGGGGCCAGAACAGATTCCCTACATGGGAAATTCTTGCCTGTAAATTAATAAGGAGGGAAGAGAAGGGTATATTTGTATCTTAACCCTCTAAATACATTTCTCTAGAGTAGAGAAAATTCTACGTGCCTTCCATCCTATTGTTGACAACCTATCGTTGACCTTAGCTGCTATGATATTGATGGTTGCTTTTGGCCAGATTATAGCCAGACACTAAGGTGGTATTAGACAGAGACAGGATTTTGCTTCTCACTCTGTGGTTCTGCTCTACTTGCAGGTAAGATGCAATTTTAATTATGGAAACGGCACACCAGTTTGTCTAAACTATCTGCTTGTGGCATTCCCTTACAAGAACCACAGAAAACACATCCAGGCATCTCAGGCACTGATATATTGAAAGAACTAGGTTCTGGTTTTATGACTCCCCCACCAGTAATGGAAAGAATTTGTGAATTAAATGACCGTGAATTTTCATGAGTGTTCTGGAAGAAAGAGCAAAAAATCTGTTTCTATTCCCTTTTTCATATTTCCCCTCAGAGCCCATGGCCTGAAGCATGGGGGCTCTGCTGGCTCCTGACCCAGCCAAGCAAAGATGTGCCGCTGATCCCAGGTGGTTCTCACGCTGCCAAGTTAGGGACCCCAAAGTCAGGCCAAAGAGATCAGAAGGTCTCCACCAGCCTTGGCATTTTAATCTGTAATATCTCTGCTTTGAATAGACGTGTTTTCCTCCTACTGTCCCTTCACATATAGCTCAAGGCAAGTCCTGTGAATAAGTGCTGCTGGCAGTGCAAGGTTGTACTCAGGAGAACAAAATTACAGTGAGATAGGTAGACCCCTAAGAGTATGCAGACGTAAATGGCACACATAGGCAAAGCGTGTGTTCATGGGAAATCCTTGCTCATGTGAAATGCATAGCCGAGAGTTCCAACCTCTCAATTGTCCTGTAGGGACCCCATTAGACCAGGGACCAAAAAAAATCGTGGTGAGCCTGCACTTTCATTTTGCAAATATATCCTGAGCCTAAGCAACAAGGTGAGGTAGGCAGAGCTGACCACATCTAAGCGAACAATTAAATCAACTCTCCCACCTTCTAAAAGAATTTAATCAGAGATTGCTATCTCAATACCCATCTGGGGGGAAGAAAAAAAAATAATTTAATTAAAAAAAGATAATTCAGTGCAACAAGCCACTCTGCAGGCAGAGTGGTCAGTGCACAGGGTGCAGGGACCAGAGCTGGGCAGAGGCTTTGTGAGCAGCCTTGGCTCTGCCCTGGCAGCAGAGCTGTGAGCATCAATCTCAGCTGAACAGCTCTGATGTGGGCTTGAAGAGGATAGCAATTTCATGTCTCTAATCAAAGCACTCCGTTGGTGGGAACTGTATGGTCCATCCCTGCAGGCAGGGTTGAGGGACCTTCACTGGTGCCTCCAGGCATGGGAGGAGCTGGCACTGGGTGCTGGAGGACTAGCTAATGCATATTGGCTTCTTGGAAACCCCCTTGGTGGCACAGATCTGGAGAAGCTTTCCCACATCACAAGACTGGAAAGCTCCACAGTCATTTGGAATGCCAATTTTTGGGTGACAACACCCCCTTTCTGACTAGGGAAAAGGAAAGTGACTGGTGTTGCTGGTTTGGGGTAAAAGCCCTTTGAGAATTTGCCTTGCCTTTCAGGCAAGCAAGCACCCACACTGATACAGTAAATCAAGATACGACGAGGCTCTACCTGTGCCAAGACATTCTTGCTTTTCCTGCCAGAAAGCACAGGCGAGCCGGCGGGCTCACTCTCTGTAATCAGGTGGTGACATCTTCCCAGTCTCTGTGCATCGATCCACTGATCATGACTTCATTCAGAAAATGTGAGCCAGGCTTACAGCTCCCCTAAACTAGAGTCCAACTCCCAGAGCTTTGCAGGAAGATGATTTTTGCACTCAAGCAAGGAAAAATGCCTGTGGAAAGGGGCACTAACCACTACCACTATCTTTGAACTTAGGAGAAGGCTGGATGTAGCAAAGGACGCTGGATGCCAAGCCTGCCTCGGGTTTTAATTCACTGCTCTATCTTGCTGCTTCTCCAGCTACCAACATCCTACTAGCATATGTTTAACACATATGCATCTTTTCTTAGTCAGGATACCACTTTCTGGTGTTTCTTTACTTGGTACAGATGCCTCTGGAAAAGAATAACTTAGCTCTGAGAGAGAGATTTCCATCATGTATGTTTGGTTTTTTCCTTTTCCTTTTTAGTGGAATTTCTTACCTGGTTTGCTCTGTTCTATAGCCTTCCCTCTTTTCGCTTCACTTCAGGCCTAAAGATTGCCCTCAAGCAGCTAGTTCAGTCAAAGCCATGCTTGGCTTACAAATCAGGAAGTAACAGGCACCTCACAGTTGCCTACAATAAACAATTTTTACTTTTAAAAAGCCCCATACCTGTTATGGTGTGGTGCAAATCATCCCCTTTTGCTCTTTTAAGTGGTGAGGGTGGTGGAATAGCCCAGAGATCGCTTGTATGCATGGAGAGGGAGGTAACAGACACCTTCTCCAGCAGGACCAGCTGCATCTCTTCCAGCACTGGTTTTGTACCTGTCGGGCAAATGCCAAAAACTAGCGCACATTAAGGTTCCAGTGTCTGCCAGCCAAGGGCTAGCTTTTCTGCTCCTCTGTTGTTTTCCTTTCACTCGGAGCAAAGAGAGAACTATGCAGGTTGATGGGCTAGATGCTCACTTTCGAGTCCCCTTTGGCAACATGCAGTAGGTGAAAGAGGTGGTGGGATGGTTGTAAAAGAATTTATTCCTGGTTTAA
This sequence comes from Brachypteracias leptosomus, assembly GCA_013401335.1. Classification (NCBI taxonomy): domain Eukaryota; kingdom Metazoa; phylum Chordata; class Aves; order Coraciiformes; family Brachypteraciidae; genus Brachypteracias; species Brachypteracias leptosomus. The sequence continues at coordinate 163,834 of VYZX01004351.1, forward strand.
TAGCCCTTCATTAGAGCTAAGTCTTTTGCCTAAACAGCAATTTGGCTCCCATCTCCTGAACACTGCTCCCCTGCATTAGGTTTTTATAATAGCTGTAATTACAGATGCAAGCTCTGCTTTTATTTTATGGGAGCCAAGGTAAACCTGCTTGATGTCACAACCGGTGATCCTCAAGTACAGCCAAGTCTGTGAGGCAGCATCTCCCAACGGTGGCATTTGATGTGTGAGTCACAGCAAAGACCTGACGGTTTCCTCAGTAGCCCTGCCTGCTCTCGGGACTGATCTCTCCCACAGGTATTTTCAGCAGCCATCCTGCTGCTCTCCTGCCTCTTCCCTTTGCCTCAGCTTGCCAGGATTAGACAGTTTAACCAATGACCCCAGTTGTCATCAATCTCAATATTGAATGCACCGAGATAATGCGGACAATTCTCTGCTCTGTGAAGACAGGCATTTATGAGGTATTTGTGAAACCATTTTAGCTAAAGAAGACAGACAGCTCTATTTTGTGCCTAATATTGCCTGACAGGTGTGGACACACCCTGGGATAACTCTCTTGTCATCCCAATAGAAGGTCAAGAGTCTACATTTGACAGAGAGAATAGCCTTTGGCACTTCAACAGAAAAATGAAAACACAGCAGCATCCAGAAAAAAAACAACTAACCTCTTTGTAAACCAGGTGTGCCAGATTTAACATCTCCCAGAGCTTAATTCCTTTAAATTTTGTAGCTCCTCTTTTAAGCTTATCCATGGACCCAACTCCAGGCTAAACCAGAAAGTTTAGCTTTTCTTCTGTTAGCCATTATTGGCTAATTGCTTAAAACATCTCAGGCATGACGAGCAGTGGCTCTCTCTCCACTATGGTTCTTTTTTCTCCTTTCCTCCCCATCCAGCACCACCTATCCTCCCCTCTCTTCTCCCTCATTCATTTTCATGCTTTCCCTAGGGATCTCCATGCAATGTCACCCTTTGTTTCCCTGTCATCCTGAGCACACAGCAGAGCTCAGCTGTGAAAGAAGAGAGCAGAGGTTGACTTCAGTCACAGCAGCAGCATTGCTGTGACCCCACCATGGCTCCTGGGGGAAACCCCAGCCCCATCAGGATGCAGAAATTTGGCTTAGACAGAAAATTCATGAAGAGCTTGATAGTGGAGCTGTAAGACATACCAGGGAATAGTCTGAGCTCTCCTGGGTTATTTCCTGGGCTGGTGCAAATTTCAGCAGCCAAATCTGAGCCCACTTCACTGGCTAATGTCAGACCCAGCAGAAAACACCATTTCCTGCTAAGGTAGTAAAGATGACTCTTATAAACTAATTTTGTCTTGGTTTTCATGGAAATGAAGTTGTCTATTTGTTTATAAAAAATTGGCACATCGCTGCTTCATATTTGTGCAGAAGAGAGTTACATAATAATAGCCAAGAATCAGATACTTTATTTATGAGAAAGAGATGGGAATGAGTAATTTTTAGTATGGGTTTTATGGGAATAGCTTTGCTAGGGTACGTGGTAGATTTAGAAAAAACTGCTTGGGCTTTTCCTTCTCTTTGTTGTAGGAAATGCTGCAAGTTATAGACCCTAAGAGGCAGCTTTTGTACTCCTGCTTCCCTGCACTGAAAGAGCCCATTCAGAGATGCTCAGCTATTGATCATGGTCAGCTCATACTTGACCTTGTGGTCATTTTTGAGGCCAATCTACTGTTACTTTCAAATTGTGGATGGCTTTGGGTGGTTCATACTGACACAGGCACGAAGAAGACATGAATTTATTAGAAGTGGGGGAGGAAGGAGGAAACCTCAGGGCTTTCTTTTTTTCTCTTCAGCTCACACTGCCTTGTTGTACGAGGCACTTGAGGCAGTGCACCTGGGAAGACCCCTAAGGAAATCAGAGCTGGACATAAACCTACTCTGACTGGACAGTGCTGTGTGGAGGGGAGCAGGAGTAGTTGAGTTGATTGCTACTAATCTGAGTCTCAATGGCTTCTGTTTTCAAACTTGTGATCTTTTTGACATGCAGAGCAGTGTGCCTGGAGTCCATGGGCACCCATGGGGCTCTGGCAGTGAGTTCTGTGTCTTGCCCCATACCCTTATCCGTGGGCACGCTTGGGGGAAACCTGGAAGCACAGAGGAGTACAACTGACAGCAGAGCATGAATAAGCATACCTGGCACTCCCTGAAAACCAAAGTAGGCAGCAGTACTTCATAGCTAAGGATCCTCACTCCTCCTGATCTGCAGTGCCTCAGTGTCCATTGCCCAGTCCACTTACCATGGCCTATTAGGTTTTTCTTTCACACTGTTTAACCAGTGCAGCCCCCAGCATTCAGGTTTTCCCATAGCACTGCACTAACCTTTCAACAGATCTGGTCCTTTAGCCATCATTTAAGATGACTTATGAACATTTTACTGCTCTTACTTTACAATAATGTCCTTTTTTTGCCCCAGCTGAGCTGAGGTGTGATTATTTTCCCTTGATCCCTGTGCAAACCTGAGAGAGAGGTATCCATTTCTGACTGGGATCACAGCAGATACCCCACAACTTCCATGGCAGCCTGCACACCGGGTGAGGAGCAGCAGTATTTTTTACCATGGATATTTTCCACCTTGTGTCCACAGCCGTGGCTATATACCTTGGCAGCAGGGGTGTATTCCCAGCATGCATCAAGACTTGCCTAAGGCTGGCAGGGCAGAGCATCTAGCTCATGGGCGCACTCCAAATGGCAACTGCTTGATTGCAAGGGAGATACTCAGGTAGGGAAGTCCTGCAGGGCTGGTCCTTAGCAGCACCTGGTTCACCCCTTTCTCCAGTCAGCCCCTGTCAGCAGTGCTCCAGGCTGTAGCACTTGCATTGTGGCTTAGGTTGAGGAGGAGCTGGGGTTCATCCCTGCCAGGGGTCTGGGAAAGCACAAGTGGACAGTGCCTGCCACAGAGGACATGAGGCAGTGCAAGGGTTCAGGGTGGCCTGGCTGCAGCTGCTGGTGCCTGCAGGAGCCCCTGCACCTCCCTTGCACAATGCAAATGGCTCAGAGCACACCAGAAGCTAAACATGGTAGAGAAGCAGGAAAATTCCAGTTCAAGATCTTTGTAAGTTTTGAGGGCTTTTTTTTCTGGAAATAGCTATACAAAATCAATCCCTTATGTACATACACACTCAGGAGACTTTATAAGAGAGGGATTCCTGCAGCTCATCCTCCTTCGAACTGCAATACAAACTGCTCAGGACATAGCAAGTGCAGAGCATAGGTCACCATGCAGGACCTGCCTGTTGTTCACAACATGACCAGTTCCTGCTCTTGGTGCTAGCTGGCTTTCCAAGGCAAGGGCAAGGAAAAGAGCCAGACGATTTTGAAACCCCCTGTGGCCACTAAAATATAATTTCATTATTTTGTGAGTTATCAGCAGAACAGATGAGGGTCAGCACAATTCCTGAGCAATAGCACAGGGTGAGGAGAGAGTCTGGGGCATGCCTCAGCTCTTCAGGCTGCAGATTGGCCTCACTTCAAACATAAGTGGATCAATGTGATTGGAAAAAAGACAGTCTACAAGGCAGAAAAGGAAGTTCTAACCAAGTGTTTACCACATGTCATTAACTCAAAGAGAACTGAGAACTTCCTAGAAAGTAATTTCTCTGAGGCTTAGTGGAGTCCAAGTAGAAAAGTCCATCCCTTATTTAGTTTGTTGGTTTCTTTTTTTATTATGAAAAAAAAATCACCATACATAAGAAACTGCAGCATAGGCTGTAGTTGTCCCAGGAACATGAGCTTGGGGAGCACCCAACAGCTTCCTTCTGAGCAGGCATGAGCACGGTCTTCCTTCCAGCCTGTAGGTATGGGGTAGGGGAAACTCCAGGAGATCCAGATCCTGGTTTGGATCAGCCATTGTTTTTACAGCCTAAGAAGGTAGGTTATTGCGGTAAAGTCATACTACAGAGTTAAACAGCCAGCATTTGTTGATCTCCTCATATGGATAAATTAATAAAACATCAAATTAATTTACCTAGAAATAGAAGAGCAATGGCAAGCCAAAGTTTACCACAATGATTTACATTACAGTAACGTGAAGCTTAATCATAGCTGTACATCTCTATTTCCCTATAGAAAATGCTGTGTTCTCCTCATCACAGATAGCTTATAACTGATAGTGCCTGTTAGTAATCTTGGTTTTCCTCTAGCAATAAAACCCAAGGTAGATCCCACGTGCTCTGTTCCACAGTGCACGTTCCACCCCACAGGGTAAGCCTGGCACAAAGAGCATTGTGCCAGATTCCCCCAGGTGCAAATGGGCACAGCTCCTATCTAGTCAGGGGAGAAACACCAGATTGCTCCTGCAAAGAGCACAGCCTTTTAGGGATGTGCAGCTAACCTAGGAATCAGAAAAACATTTTTGTTAAAATTACCCCATGTACTCAGTAGTACCTGACTGAGGGGGATAAGAGCATTCCTCTCTCACTACCTAAAAACTCCTTCACTGAATCTATTAATCACTCTTATCAGCATCTCCTTTGTTCTTGGGCTACAAGTACATTTGAACCGAAAACTTCTCAAGTCCACTCAGAGAGATGAGTATCTTCAAGGTCATAAATTAACACGGGCAATTACTACATTACCTACATAAAAGTCTTCAGTGGAGCAGCAGTGACCCTGAGAGACAGACTTTATTAAAAGATAACATTTGTCTGACCTCTCTGCAACCTCCTGGCCAGGCAAACATCTTTTAAACTGACTATTTTGTAGGACATGGAGAAAAAATAGTGTTTTTCTTGTCATAAAGAAGATGGTAGTTGAAAGCTGGACTAAAATGTCTTTGTTTCGTTCTATAGTTTCCTAATGCTGGCCCACAGAAAAAAAACCAAATAGTAAGCATTCTAATATTTTTGAGTGCATTTCTAACTTCATTCCCTCTGTGATTATCATATATGTTTTGATATTACAACTGTTTGCTTTTTCACTTGTGGATTATCTTGAGAGAGCACAGCTCTTGCAACCAAGGGGAATCTGTTACTGAGCATGTATGTCTGGTTACCAAGTTTCCAGAAGTTGTTAAGGTGGGATTCCTTGGTATTAGTAACAAAACAGAGGATGTGTATGTGTATACATATGTAGATATGCATGTATACATATATGCCTATGCCAGGCTTATATAGCTAATGACTCTGTGAGGGATGGGTTCTTACTTCTTATGGCTGGAGCAGTGACTTTGAATACCCCCAGCTGAGGCTGCAAGGCTGCCACCACAGCTTCTAGTGCTTGCAAAACTAGGTGGAAAGTTTTCTAAGATGGCATCATGAAATCAAACAGTGAAGAAAAATCAGTTTAAGTCCATCCCGTGCTGCAGGCTAATAAAATATCTTCTATGTGGGACAAGGAACTGAAATGCAAGGGGTTTTATCCTCATTTGGGTATTCATTGCTGGTTTACTGGAAGTTATTTCCCTGGCATATATAGGTGTGTGTATGTATACATGTATGTATATAAAAGCGATGTAATGAGAACCATCCAGATTAAATATATTACATATAATTACTTAATTAAAATAGTTTGGGAAATAAATAATTTAAAGTGGTTATTAAAAAAAATTAAGTATGGAAAACCAAATACTTTTAAAAGTTCAAGCTTTTCCTTTAACTACTTTAAAATATTAAAAAAACCCACAGTATTTGCTAGAGAGCAGATATGGCAAAAAGCTAAATATTTGCATGCAAAATGGTTTACAGGAAGAAAGTACATGTGTGCTCTAAAGTAGAAATACTGTTGGAGGATGAACAGTTACATTTTTAGAAAGAATAGCTGAAATCTCAGCCTGGAGATCAGCTTGGAATATCCCAATGGAATCAGATACTTTTCAGCAACACTTAAGTGCAGGCAAAAAAATGCAAGCTACGTGTTTTCATTTACTTTCCAGTGAGAAATTTTTGACTCTCCGATCTCTTCATCTCACTGGCAAGTTCAGACTATGGTAACTAACTTAGCATAGTTAACATAGTTTTGCATTGATACAACACTATAAGCGTGGCTATACAAACTCAATTGCCTTTGCACAATATCACATTCCCCAGCAAATTATCTAGAGATCTGAGAAGGAAATTTAACATAATTTTCTTGAAGAAGCTAGAATAAAATATTTACATTCTGTTCAGGTGAGGGCATTTATACTGTATTGAATAAATCTTTGGGGTATTTAAAATGTCTATTTAAATAGATAAGCATCTGGGTTTAGTTATCCAACACTTGCCATCTCTTTGGAAGCAAGAAAAATGACAACACTGAAAAATGTAGAGTTTTGCTTCCCTAAAATCTGATTCATTCCCATTAGTATTTGCAACTTATATTGCTTCCTTACTTCCCCCCAAATGAAAACTGTTTCTGTAAGGCTCACAAAGACAAATGGCAAATAAGATTAATCAAAGTTATTCTTTTTCTTTCATCAAATCATGCTGAAGTCTACCCCATGTAACACCCTGCATTGTGCGATGGTCTTACATTTTGTAAGGTTTCAGTGGCAATGAGACAACAAGGCAAAAAACATGAAGCCTTTTGCAGTAAAAGGCAAGGAAAGCTGGTTACATCTAATCTGAGGGGCTTTAAGTTATATGACCAAATAGACATACACCAATATGGGAGGCTTTCCAAGCTCTGATTGACATCTCTTGTGATGTGAAAGAAGAGGTGGTTCAGAAACTGTACAAAGAGGGAGCAGAGTTCTTTTAGACAAACTGTCTAGAAGAGCCAGAACTGCTTTCTCCTGGAAAAATTTTGAAATAGAGGAGAAAGCACACAATCATCTTTTAAATGCTGCTGTGAGCAACAAACTGAAGAAGCTACAGTTAACTGGTAAGTAACCATCCTTTCTCCTGTGAGCTGCTGTCCCTACACCTAGTCACGCTGCAGGGGACACTGAGTGGTCTCCACCAGTCTCTGTGGAGTAAACAAAGACGAGTCTCGGAACTGTGTTAAGACAGAAAACTTCTGTGTCCTGCCCCTTGCCTCAGTGTTCCCACAGCAAAAGAGGGCATACACACATTCCCACCCAGGGCAATGCCAAGCAGTATTCCCTCCTAGTCCAGAGGCTGATGGAGCTCTCTTGAACCAAGCTTTTATCACAGCAGGTAAAATGCAATCTGCTGTAGAAACAAAGTAAGGGTTTTCACAGGAGTGCTTTGCCCTGAACAAGCAGAAAGCTAAGGCATGTCTGGTGTCCAGGGTGCAAAGGACGTTTCAGCCATAAAGTTCTAGGGTCCAGGAAAGGCAGCAGACCAATTATTTCCCTAATTGCAAAAATCAGAGTTCATTCTATAGGAAACTTGCAGAACTTTGAGAAAAAACACATCAGAAATAACATAAGAGAGATCAAACAAAGTCACATCTTCAAGGGGAAGTGAGCAATCAGGAAAGTGCACTGCCTGGGTTTGAAGAGAACCTTCCAGCAACCTTTTTGGGAAGCAGGGACCTTGCTTCTGCCAAGCCTCTCCAGCAGCAAGGGGAGGGGCAGTCAGTCATGTTCCACACAGATGCATCCTTGCCAGTAGAGAGAGATTTGAGCCAATATCTGAGAAGCAGAGCAGAACAACTGGGATAAGTTTTGACCAGTTTGCGTATCTCAGGACCAGTCTGCATCTACATCATCTGAAATCACCTCTGTGTTTTTTGTCAGAGCACAGAGATGTAGCCCAGTTTAGTAGCCCTTAAATTTAGCAGGATTAAACAGGTCCCAGGTGGTACTTAACACTTTCACTAGGTTTGTTCATCCCTCACCTAAAAATAAGTAAATAAATCTAGGGTTTACTTTAGCAGAAACCTCAGAGCAGTTGAAACTATTTTCCCCTTATCTACTTTTAAAAGACTACAGTACGCAGAATCATCCCTGCAGAGTGCTCTCAAATTATTTTACACATTATATATCCACTTATTTTCTGAATATTCCTTAGGCACAAGAGCTAATTGGGATATATAATTTTTATTGATTATACAACTCACTTTCAGCAGGACTTTACAGCTATTCAAGAACCACATTCCTGGTGAAGTAAGAAGTGTTACAAATGTGAACTTTTTACAACCCGGTGTGGTGAGGCAATGGGACAAACCTACCAGGCTGGTATAAGCTGCCTTGGTACCCCATCAGGCACACCTGGTTCCCTGAAAGCTGAGATCCAAAGCAATCAGCACAGTTATTCCAAATTTGAGAAAGGTGAATGTACTTAGTCACAAGTCCTGCACAGGTCTCTGTCCTTCACTTCAGTTAACCAGGCAAAATGCTTAGCCCTTCAAGTAGAGTGGAGATCACTACTCTTGGCCCTCTTGTTAAAAGCATCCCTAGAAGAGGACTGGGAAGGTAGGTTGATTTAAGATATCCATGTTCACTGCTCCTCTCCTCCAGCCTAAGTTCTTCATTGAAAAGACATGAAGGAGCAGGAGCTCATTGCTTCTCAGAAAAGGAAACAGCACAGCAGGCTTAAGGAATTAAGTGCTTTTAAGATTTTTTTTTTTTTCTTTTTCCTACTCTACACATGGCAACCTCAAACTTGAAGGAAAGTCCTATCTGAAGTATTAACTAATTACTTCCAATCTCATAAGTGAAGGCAGAGAAATCATGAAGAGAAACATCTTGTTTATTAGGACATGCCAAAAGGAAGGTGGTAGAACCTCCAAAGCCCCTGTGTAAATCAATGATGAGAAGACATCACACAGGATCCTAAAAATTGGTCAGACACTAAAATATTTCTTTTAGTCCTTCATTTTTCCTGAACTTCTTATAACTAGAGTTCAGTGGTCAGAAGCAACAAAGAAGGGATAGAGTATCTTTCTTTGCTCCAGACTTCACCGTAGGCCAGATCTGAGGTGAGGGGACATGTTCTTCCCCTCTCAGGCACTTGGCAGCATAAAAGGGGAGAAAACAATATTGCTAGGGCTAAGTCTCCAGCTCAGTAGCAGTCTGAACATGTTGATCTCAAACTTTTTTCCCTGAAAGCTATTTTTAAAGTAGTCTAAAAGTAGCTTCTTTTTTCTTTGATGCTTAATTAAATCCAATTAGACTACATTGAAGTAGCATAGGTTGAAGATTGAATGGTGCTCATCAAAACACAGTAAATGATAAAAAACCCCTGCACTTACATTAAAGTATACGTGCACTTTTTATCTCTTCAAGACTTCCAAAGGGATTTGGGTTATGAATCACAAATATTCCCCTCAGCATTAGAGTCATATGAGTCAGGAAGATAGTCATCGCTACTCACATCTCAAGCATTTTTAACAAGGTGGTTCCTGTTTGCTGCACATTTTCATTCACATAGCATAAAAGGAGCATCTAGGACTTCACAGACAACTGAGACCAAAAAATAATAATAAAACAAAAATTGCTTTGTAGTGTTTACAGCTACAATAAGATCACCTAAACCAAGAAAATATTCTCTTTGCAAATGAATAAAAGAGCAGAAATTACAACTATGGCAAAGTAGAAAGTATTTTTTTGTTTGTTTCCATGGTGTGAGATAAGTTTGCATTTCTGTATTATGTTTTTATACAATTCCTACTTCTACTACTCACCATTTTAAGTAGAAACCTATTTACACAATTCACTTAAGACTTTAATATCCTTGTAGCCACAAAAGCATTTTGTGCCCTCCCCTTTCTCAAAGGAATGCAAATCATTATCTTGCTGCTGGGCGGGGGGAAGCACCCCAGTTCTCCACTGAACACTTAACACTTGCATCAACATGTCTTCTAAGCAGCAGTAACAGAGGTGCCAGAGTTACTGTAATCTGAGTGGCTACTTAGAAGAAAAAAAAAAATCTGGAAATGAAATACATTTTCCACTCTAAAGAAAGAGACAAGATACCTATTCCATGACTTCCACTTAGTTCATCATATTTAAGCAAAGAATAAGGAAGGTTTCATTTGTTCTTCTCAGAATGGTTTGTCAGTCGCCTTTTTTCTCTTCTGTACACTGAAAAAAAATGCGAAAAATAACTACATCTGTACTCCATGGAAAAGCTGTATATGCTCACATATTTTTTCAGGACTGCCAATTAGCATATAGTCCTTTCCCTGGTAAGAAATATTTACATGCTTCTCTAATGCTTTTCTCCAAGTATTGCAGCTGTTATTTTGGACTTCAGTGCCATAAATGAATGTATCAGCCCACAAGACAGACCAGAGCTCTGAAACAGCAGCTGTGAAAACAATGCAATGAAGAACAGTTTCAGAAGTACTCTGTTACAAGCTGTTTATTAGAACTTCACTTTGACAATAAATAAGGTATTTCCAAGCAATCAAAATGTAATTATTTAGAAAGTTAAAACAACTGTAGTTTTCACAATGCATTTTTTTATATATACATGATTTACTGTATTTTAAACACCAGTTCATCTGGACCTGTACAACAGTAGGATGTCCATTTTTTAAATTCACAGAGCAGGAGAGACTACCAAGACATATCTTTAATCTGGAAGCTGTGTGTGTAAATAATCTGAAACCACATCAGCTTCAGGTTAGATGGTTCAACTGTTAAGAATAAGTCTTATTCATTAGGCTGGCTGCTGAATTCAAATTTGGATGTATGGCTTACCCAGGAGAAACAGTGCTTTTTACGTTTGTGGCATTAAGTGACTAGTAAATTGCTCAATTCCAACAGTACAACGTAGCCATTTGTAGCTGACTGTGCCACTGCACACCCTGTTCCGCCCGCAACACAAGTGGCACAGAACAAACTTCTGTAAAGGATGATCATTTTCAATGTTGTAAATACCTACTAAGTGCAAACTTTGCACTTCAACTTGCTGTTAATTATGAAAAAATCTTTTGGTTTTGGTCAAATGAATTAGCAGTTCTTCACTTAAATACTCCAGACATTTAATATGTCTTAATAACACTTTTAAAGAGTTTGACATTCAAAGTTAGCTCCAACTGAATGTTCCTGTTAAATAAAGCACCATATTTTCCCCCATATGTTTATTCCTTAAAGAAAATCTATGAAGGATGAGTTTTTTGAAAAACATTAGTTCTGCTATGAGTTGCATTTTAAAAATAAAATTTAATTCCTATGGTTTGATCAGAGCCATGTTTCCAAAGTGAGCTTTCCATATTCTGTGCAACATCCCATATTCCTTAAGTGCAGAAGTACAGGTCTCAAAGTTATGCAGCTGCAATTGAGTTGTCATCTGCTTGACGCCCCTGAGGCTTTAAGAAAATAAAAACAGAGAATTAAAACAAACGAAAAAACAGCCAACAATAAACATGCAAAAGACTAAGGCTGTTACAAAACTTACTTTGCAATACATTGTGTTGATCAATGTAGCTCTAGTACACAAGCGTGGCATTAAGCCTACCCTTACTTCTAATGGTCTCCAATAGTAGTACAGAGAACATGGAAGTGACATTTCAGTTTGGCCCAGTGGGTACTTGGTAGAGGCCTCAGTTCCTTAACTGCCCTGTTTCTTGGAGGAATTTTAAGTAGAATCACTATAGATGGGAGAGAGCAAGGATGAAGTTTTAAAGAAGAAAAGGCATCCTTAAAGTAAGGTTTTCTGAGGTCCTGACAAGTCCAAAGCAAAAGCAAAAAATTTTGCTGAAGCCCAAGAGATTCCACAGGAGCATTGAGAACCACGCTTTTGAGGAAAAAAAGTCTTTTGTATTGACTTAGGAAGACATCTTGACAACGAATCTAGAGGAGCCACTGATTGACAGCATAAGCAAAAAGTAAGTTCTGCCTATCTCTTTTGGCTAAAGGAAAACTGACAGAATGCCAGGCCTGTTTCCTGGAAACAGGATTACAGATGTCTGAACAAGTCCACCTCAAGTCATACAAACAAACTCTTCAGGCTCCTTGCTTGCTAAAAGTTTGCCTAAAAAGTGAATGCAATTATTCTGGAGACAACAGCAGTGGAATGAGAAAGCACAGTTTTGAGGAACTGGATTTAAACGGATTCTTAAAAAGTCAAAAGAAGCCTGTGATCTATTTTTTATGATATGATTGAACTGTCCTCAGAGTCATATCACTTAAGAAAAAAAAGCCTAGATTGAGTGATTCATTGAGAGGATGTGTTTTTATAAGTTATTTAGGGAGGTGTGGGATGCTACAGTGCTTCTGAACCTCGTCAAATGCGTTGAGCAAACATTTCTTTTTTCAGAAGTGCTACAAATTATGTTATTAAAGCATTTCATTAAATTTAGCACACTTGCATTACACTAAAAATAAACAACTTTAGAACTCATTTTACAGAGTAAGACATAGAACAACAGGGAGAGGCTAAGCACATGCAGCTTGTTCTTCTAATTGTAACCAAATACCTGCTGCACTTAAACAGGTTTTCTTAAGGATTTTGGTTGATGACACCAATGCACAACCCAAGTCTTTTCAAAGCAAGTAACTGTTATAAACTGGCCATTCTAGTCTGCTTAGAAACACTCAGCTTTGAACAGAGCTGGGGTGGTAGCCCCCAAGAACTGAACAGCCTCACAGGGAAGCTTTAAACACATGGCACTTCTCAGCCTTACCTTTACGAAGATGTGTGTCGGTATGAATCGTCTGAGCAACTGATTAGTGAAGTTTGGGAATCGTAGCAAGTTCACATGAAGAGATGGTAACTGCTGATATCCAGCCATCAGAGGATAGAAGTTATACAACATTTCCTGCTGTGTGCCAGGAAGGATTCTTAATCGGATCTTAAAAAAGAAAAAAAAAAGCCACAAACAGCTGAGTTTTGTGACCAAAAGCAGTCTTCTGTTTATTTCCTATTTATACACTGCTTATTTTCTGAAGCTGGAAAGAATGCAACTGTTTTCCTGTTCTAGTTAGACTATTACTTCTATACTGAAACACCCTTAAACAACACGATAAATGGCTCCTAGTCAAGCTTCTATTTAGCCCTTCTTTAAATGGAGTCTGCATCCATGCATTCTTCCAGACAGAATTTCCCATACTTTAAAAAACACTGAATTTGTCCTCTGCACATCAGTGTAAGTAATTAATGCATTCTTCACTACCAGATAAGCCAGCAGGATCAGCAGATGTGACAATTTTATACCTGTTTAAGGCCAGAGAACATGAAGGCATCACTGGGTTCCACTGACACCTCCACATCCTGGACTAAGTTGGTCTTATTTTGCAGGTGGTATCTGACAGGTAGGGATTCTCGGACTCGACCGAATGAAGGCAGATCTTTGAAAAATAATTAAGTAATCTCAAATACAAAATACATTTTAAAGTTCCATATGTAAAAAAATAAGTATCGTAGCGAGTGGTGAAGAGTTTGGAAAAAAAAACCCCAAAAGCAAACAAAGACCAAACCAAAACCCACCAAACTCTAAATAACAAAAACCATCAACTACGCATCTAAAGCATTTCTGTCAAGATTTTTCAGGAAAAGATTAAAGAACAGAACATGACTTCATTACAGCTGTTCATTAACAATTCTTCAACATCTAGTTACAAAACTCCCAACTGCTAATGTTGCCCAGGAATGCCAACTAGGAAGTCTCTTTGATTGCTGCTGGGTATCTTAAGTTTACCAAAACCTTATCAGATACCATCGGGAAGCTCCTTCAAAATTTAACACGAAAGGATGATGCGAGAATCTTAGTACAAATGAAACCAAACTGAGGGAAGCTTAGGAATTCTGTCTGTTCAGTGAGCAACTCCCTCTCTGCTCTTGAGCAGGTGAAGTACTAGAAGAGAAACTGCCCACAAGCAGCTCCAGTTCTCTAGGCTGTTTTCTCTCCTAGGATCCAGCCAAGGCGTGGGTGGATGGAACAATTCCTGCCATAGGAAACTAGAAAAACCTACTGAGAATGTAGCATCAGCAGAAGTAACTGGCCTCTGTGCTGCTACATAACACTGGTCAATTCATTGACAGCTTTTTAGAGAATGTGTTTGTGTAACCACCCTTCCAGCTCTTCCCTTGAACTGAAGCGAGGAGAGAGGCAAGGCTTGAGGCAGCCTAAGCTATGATAGTTTCTTTCACTAGCTCCATAATATCCAGCACCAGTTTTCTGTCTTTTGTTACAGTAAATGAAAGCTCTGGATGCTTGTCCTGGTTTGAGTTAGAACCAAACTAGTTCTGTTCAAAGATTTTACTTTTCATCTGAGTCTCTGCTAACTAACTGCACTTTCTGAAATTAACAGCATGTTTTCACATACAGTGTCTGCTTCTGGCAGTGGTAACACTTGATGTTTAGAGTTATTACCCAGGACTGGGGTGCAAACCAAGGTCACTGCTAGATCTTGTGTACCACATCGGGGGGTGCAGAAAGTGAAAGGTCACATCTGCGGGGAGGAGCAGCCAGGACAGGTGATCCTGAACTGACCAACAAGGTATTCCATCCCATATATATCATATTCAGTATAAAGCTGAGGGATCACGAGGGTTTTCACCCTCCTCTTCCCTTCAAGCATCCTTGGGCCTTCCTCTTTCTTTTGTTGGACCCATCCTTCCCTTCGGCCTTTGCTTCTTGGCCCTGCCTTCAATTGGTGTGTTCCTGAACCCAGCTCCTGAACCCGGTTCCCATCAGCTGCTGAGCCCAGTCTGGGACTTTGCCAGTTCCTGCTCCACAGCCTCAGTGGCAACGGTGACGTAACTGCCATCAGGGGGAGGTTGGGTTCAATACTCATTCTGTATATATTTGTCTGTATTCCCTTTTATTATTATTACCTTCATTAAAGTTTTTAGTTTTCTTTTCTAATCCAGAAGCACCTCTCTCTCTCATTCCCTTCCTCTCCCATTTTGGAGGGGAGGGGGCCATAAGTCTCTCTCCCTTATCCTCTTTCTCTTCCTCTAATTGGTGTGGGGGGAAAGAGGGGTTAACAGAGAGCATCTGTTGTAGATGGATTAGAGCATTGTCGAGGTTTAGGTCCAAAACTTTGCAGTCCTAAAGATTCCAATTGGGACATATATGTTGCCAGATTAATATTACCTGCGTTAACATGGAGGGGGATGCTCTCTACAATCACATGTGGCAGAGTGACGACTGTATTAACAACAGGGACACTTTCCACAGGGGAACTTCTGCAGGAAAAAGTCAAATGCAGACCATGTTGAAAGCTAATCAAAGTACATTGAGTACACCAACAGAACATCACTTTTATGTAACTAAACTAAAATTTCAGTGATGAAAAAACCCAAATTCTTACATTGGATTGTCTGAAGTTAGCAAAAAAGTGACATAGCACAGTGATAAAATAGCAAAAGGCAAATAAGAACACTAAACAGCTCTAGAACTAAATAAAAACAAACTAGTGAAAAAAAGATACATCTCAACATTTGTCTTTGAAAGCTGAATGAATACATAAACCCCAAACCTAGGGCGGAAAAATAGTTTTCCTATTTAAAAAGTTTGTTTCTGTCACTAAACTATTCCTTCAACTTGGCTTCTCAGCAGAAGCATTTCATGACTGGAGAAAACAGGGAGTAGAAGGTGACAAAACAGCTTTGGAATTGACCTAAGATCTTACAAAGAATAAAGCTTCATAGAATGTTAAAATCATAATCGCTTAATATTTATCTCTTAAGTAAAATATTTATTCAAAAGTCTAACAAGCTAAGCAGTAATTATTAAGGTCTGAAGTCTAGACAGTGCTTGCCTACAGGAAGATCCAAAATGTAAAAAGCCAAGAAAAATCCCCCCAAAACACAACTCACGACCAACCCTAAAACCAAACCAACTTATTTCTTCTCCCCACCGAGGCCAAGACATACTTACCTCTTCCAGGAAATGATGTAACATCCAGTTGCCACTCCACTAGCATTAGTAACTGGAGGACATCGAAGGCAAAAGCACTCACTGGCACTCTCACCTGTCTGTAAAACAACTATCAGCAAGATTTTGTTTAAAACCAAAGCACAATCATTACTGCAGAAGCCACCAAGTCTAAAAATTCAATATGCCACAAACACAAGCATTCGGCCAGAAAGACCTTTCAAGTGCTTTGCAAACTATACCTACATAATATATAAATTCAAAGTATCCCAATACATAAAAGGGTGACATATAGGAATATATGATTGCTTACTTTCTGAATGGTATTATAAGATTTCATGTACACACAGAACAAGTCATTGCAAAGTCAGAGTTCATGCCCGAAAAAAGGTAAAATAATGACAAATTAGTTGGCATTATTCAAATTCTACACTTTTCCCACAGCAAAATCCATGACATCAGTATAAGATGGCTTACATGTTTTAAAATGAAAACAGATATTTCTCCTCTCCCACTAAAATGAATAGGAGGTGGGGAAGAGAGGGAATACAAGGAAAAAAAAAAAAAATTAAAAATCTACTGGCTTTGAGTTTTCACTCCCCCTCCCTACTTGAATGAACTGAAAAAAAAACCAACCTATCTTTTCAGTTAGAGTTATTTTTTAAGAAGTACTAAGGAAATGGGTGTTTCAGTCATTCAAAATAATAATTAACCTTTATTATGTCTTACAAGATTTTAAATAAAATCAAATCAACCAAAAGGTGGACAGCTGAATAGCTGGTATCTGAGGGGGTTCATACCTCCCAGCAGTTAGCTCTTTAGGAGCATTAACCAGAAGCCATGTAGCACAAGGTGCCAGAGCTGAAGATGGTATCTCATCTTGAAGACTAAAGAACCTGGGAAACAACTGCCAGATAACTCTTGAATCTACATAGGAACTAGAGTCTTGCAACTTCTTGCTTACATGGGTGGACAGCTGCTCCACAATCAGGGAGCAATCCAGACTGCCTCATTTTAGTCCAAGTTTTGACAGAATACACACATTGTCACATCTCTGACTCAGCAAACGCAAAGACAACAGTTTTTTGGAAGATTTTGGATCAGGTCTACTGCTAAGTACTCCGTTTATTTGACTTTAAAGCTAATGTACTGAACTCTTGAAGGCTAAGATCTGCAAGATTTATTTTTTTTAATATATATTTTAATGATGTTATTCAATTGTGTTGGTGTAAAAAAAAGATGCTTACTTCTAACTGTTCTTTATAGCCTACCCTGTTCAGCTTCATATTTTTCAGTTTCCTTCTTGACTGCAATCATGGATATAGGCCACTTTATCATGTGATAGAGGCAGCATCCAAAGGCTGAAGTGTTTGCATTCCAGAAAGTACACCTTGTCTATAAACACCAAGTATCTTTTCATATGGATACATAAGAAATTGTGTATCAGAAGCACTTTCAAGTGCTTTCTCTTATGCCTGTTATATTTAGAGTTTTGGTTACCATCTATCATTCAAAAGTCTATTACTTGATCCAGTGAAGCAGAACTACATTTTGAAGCATCCTGCTGTCTAAGCTGTGTTCTGGCAAGCAATTATAGCATTAAGCAACTTCTTTCTATTTAGAGTTTGATAAGCAATTGCTGTTTAAAATGTCCCCCTTCCTTACTCCCAACTTATGCGAAAAATATCCTCCTGATAGAGATCACAGTTTAAGAAAACTTACCATTCTCCACATAAGATTCCAGTTGATCTACTGGGGTCATGGAATCCGATAGCTGTAGCTGGCTGGTTACAATAGTGAGAGGCCAAGGAGAGGCACTCAGGATGTCTGTCATCAGTAAAAACGGTATATCTGCGAATACTCTGTCCAGGTGCTCCAACTGTCAAGACAGACAATACAGGGCTATTTCTAACTAACCAGGGTGTGACCATGAAGAGTGGCATGAATCCAAAATATCGACATCTTTTCAAACACGTACCTTTGTGGAGACAAATTTGACAGCAACATCAAAAGGAAATACTGTTTCTATAGTTACAGTTTCATCCTGTACAGGTAACAAAAGGGGTGGAAAGAGGAGGGGGAAAAAAAGTTATATTCCGTTTCAGATCTGGCTATTGATGATGTCAAAGCTTATTAGAGCAAAGTTACTTTTAATCATTTTAACCAAGTCCTCTCAAGGGCAGAATGTGTCTTTAAGATATTTGTGAATAAAAATAGAAAACTTCTTCTGATTCTCCAAAGAGACCTTATAACAGTCTTCCAGTACTAAAAAGGGGCCTATAGGAAAGATGGAGAGGGACTCTTCATCAGGGAGTGTAGTGATAGAATGAGGGGAAACAGATTTAAACTGAAAGAGAGTAGATATAAGGAAGAAATTCTTTACTGTGAGAGTGGTGAGACACTGGAACAGGTTGCACAAAGACGCTGTGGATACCCCATCACTGGAAGGCCAGGTTGGACAGGGCTTTGAGCAATCTGTCTAGTGGAAGAGGGGTTGGAACTAGATGATCTTTAAGGTCCCTTCCAGTCCAAACCATTCTATGATTATACTTAAGAAACTGCTCACCCTAAATTGGGCTACAATACTGCTGATTTAGCATTTTTTTATATTTACTAGAAAGGCTTTTAAGACTTGGAATTAGTGTTTAGACAGAAGATTTCTTGCATTTCATGAATGTATCTCCAGCAATTGGTGTATCTTTACATCCTACCCGGTGACACTTGCAGAGGATTTCTTTCCCCTCAACGATAGTGTTGATTAAGTAAGAAACATAAACCAGAAACATTCTTGCACCGACTGTTCCACAACGAATGTACACCATTTTTTCCAGCTGCAAAATAAAGGAGACAGTATGAGCCAAGCTATACCTAAACTACATTGATTGGTCCTAAAGCTATTAGAAACTTGATAATCTTACTTGGTCCAAGAGGGCAGTAGTAGAATTTTTTTTTTTTTTAATGGTCAAAATACCAGATCTTCTACAACACATGATCTCAACCATGCAGTGCATGATTTTGATCAGAGTAGCACAGCTCCAGTTGCTTTGCTACTGATGCTTGTTTGTTACTTATAAGTACAAGAGAAAAAAACCTGAAACGTTACTGTGTAATATATGATATATCCAACTTACTAGTCACAATTTAAGTTTGGTGTAACATCTGTATAATTGATGCTCTACCATGTTGAATTACAGGTGCTGACTATTATCATCTACTGACCATCAGGCAGTGCATTTAATTAACAGTTGAGATTAGCTTCCTTATTGTATCTCCCAGCTGCATCATCAATCCCAGAATATACCTTACCCAATATAAATTTGGGTACTATACCTAATACCTAAAATTTAGTCCAAAAGGGGACCTAGTAAGAAATACTAAACTAAACAATAGTAAAATATATTCAATATACTTATATGCCATAACTACTTGATTTATCAGTTCAGATATCTGAAAGTAAACATAGGTTCTTCTATGAGAGTCTTATTAGCTGATCTCTATTTTTCTTTAGTGTGGCATAGAAAGAAGGTTTTAAGTCTTCACCTTTTCCCCTGGTTGCAAGTCTCCTACAGGGATATCAGGAAGCAGTGCAGGAAAAGAGTCATCACATGCATCTGTTCCATGAAGAGTCACCTGAGTTTTCTGAGTCAGGTTGGCATCTTGCCCTAGAATCAAAAACATGTTTTCATATCCACACAGGCTTACATCACTGAAGCATGAAAGCAATATCTAAAGATAAGATATCCATCTCAAAAAGCAATGCATGAAAAATTAACATTGTTCATTCTTTCAGAAGAACCAGCAGAGGGTAGAACTGACATCTTAAGTTCCCCAAGTTAGAGGGTTCACAGCCTGCAGAGTTCATTTCGTCTACTTAAGCCAGAAAAAACAACAAACCAAACAACCTCAAAAAATCAGAAATCATATCTAGATGTTCCCTACCATACAACACACAACACCATTATGTGACAAGTTATTCTTGGTACTGTATCTGAAGTAAAAAGTAAGTTTCACTGTTCTGTTATTCTCGTGTTTTCAAAAGCATGGCTTAGTGATTTTACTTTTTAAAAACTGTTCTTTCAAATCTATTGAAAATACGTAAGAAACAAATGTATAGTTGTTAAATGACACCATTCTTCAGTCAGAGGTTGACTAGAATAATGGCATTACTGCAACCACGCAGGATAATTTTCAAAGCAAGCCACATCTTGTCAAAAAGTTTTAACTATGGAAAATATATCACTTTGCCTATAAATGAAAAGTCAAATTTCAATTGTTCTTTTAATGTAATCAGCAAGCCCACATTGACCTTGTATATCACGTGTTAAGAGTCAAGATCAAGGTGGGGTAGGGAGTGGGGTTAAAAAAAAAGCACAAAAAACCCTACAACCAACTATTAAACACTGCTTTAGAAGCCAAGCCCAAATATCCAATTAATTAAGTTTAAAGAACTCTTCACGGACTCTGATGAACCATACAACTGTATAGGTAATGTGGTTCTTTTTCAGAGTACGCAGCACTTACTGCATCCTATATGCTAGTGGCTTAAAAATATTTCTGTCTTTTAGGATAATTGCTACAAATAGGCATACCAAGTATAACATTTGGACTTCACATATTAAAACTGTCAGCAATAACTACATCCAGGTAACTAGGACGTAGACATAAAATATTTGCTTTTTTTTCCTTTTAATTCAAAGGAATACTGTCTCAGTT